>CM010609.1:23823000-23934494 GCA_003430845.1 Xanthoceras sorbifolium
GGTTACTAATTAACTTGTTCCTATTCTAATAAGTTTAGTATTGTTTTAAGAAATTCACAATATGCAAGCTTAGAATTGAAGGTTGGAGGATGCAATTCCAAGGCCAAGCAAGGATATGTTTGAAGTGGATTGTTCTGTTCGTGTTGGGATGAATTTTTTTTTTTTTGAATGATTTGTGTGGATTGTTTCTTTAAGCTTTGGACTGTTTATTTGGATGATTATTTTTTTCTGCTATTCTTTTTGCTACTTGGACTGTTTGTTGGACTGAAAAATTCTGAAAATTTATTTTTGGAAAGTTAGCTGCTTTAGTGCATGCTGGCTGCTGAAAATTTCTGCTAACTGCTTTTTTTGGTACATAAATTTCTGCTAACTGTTTTCGGTTGGACAGTTGTAAATATAATTTTGGAATGTTTTGATTAGGGACTGTTTGGTAACCACTTTAATCTGGATGATCCCTTTTTTACTGTTCACTAAAGATCTTGGACTGTTTCTATTCTTTTGACTTTTGAGTTTTAAATACTATTTTGGGGGAATTACATAAACACCATAACGTTTGGTAAAATTATACGAATAGATAAGGTTTGACTATATCAACACAAACCTCACATGACGTTTGAAAAATATTGCACAAATATCCCATGCCATCAACTTGAGACCGTTAGTGTCTAACGGTTAACGATCAAAGTTAGAAAATACCTAAAATACCCTAATTTTTATTTTTAAAAATTTTAAAATATATATATATTTTTTAAATTTTCATATATTAAATCAATAAACAAAATAATTAATTTTTTTTTTTTTGTAAAAAAAAGAAAGCAAAGGACCAAAAGATATGGTCCTTCACTTACTCCATATCAGATGGGGGATGGAGCTTTGCGACCACCGGCACACGCTCGTCGGAGTGTGCACCAGTGGTTGGTAAAAAAAAAGTGTTGCCATCTAATTAAAGGACATAACCATCTCGCATAAGACATAACCATCTCGCATAACTCTGTCGTTTCGTGCATCTCTACCTCCTAAAACCCACCACTAAACCCCTCAAACTAAACTCTCCATCTCGTCTACTTCCATGGCGGTGGCTTCTGCAATCGATCCGCCTTCTCGTTTTACAGCCACAATACCTAACCATTTACCTCTCTCAAGTCCCAAGTTGTCGCGGTCTCTACGGTACAGGCTGCCCTAGAACACCTCATCCCTGCCGCGTACAAAGAGTGCGTCGTGTTAAGATTTTT
This sequence comes from Xanthoceras sorbifolium, assembly GCA_003430845.1. Classification (NCBI taxonomy): domain Eukaryota; kingdom Viridiplantae; phylum Streptophyta; class Magnoliopsida; order Sapindales; family Sapindaceae; genus Xanthoceras; species Xanthoceras sorbifolium. The sequence continues at coordinate 23,824,233 of CM010609.1, forward strand.
CCGCCATATTTTTGCATCCTTACTTATGGGTATCAGCGGCAATAGTGATCGGAGTCCAGTGATAACCATGAGCACTGTATGTGTTAGATAGTTTAGGATTTGGTGCTCTATCATCGATCATATTCTCATATTTTTTTTCCTTTCTGGTGATGCAGTGTGGTATTGAAAATTCTATTCATAATGCAGATAAAGATGTTGATGTTTGATGAGATGATGAAATTTTTTTATGTTGATTTTGTTTGTTTGTTTTGTTTGTATTTTGGAGATGTTGATGAAAATGGTGATGTTTAATGAAGAGATTTTTTATTATTATTGATTTTTAATTGATATGAATGTGGTTTCTTTGTGGATTAGTATTCTTAAAAATGATTGGATTTTATGGATTGATGAAGATGGTTGCATTAATGGATATTATAAGATGGTTGGGTGATGTTTAATGATTGGAGATGGTTGGGTGAATTGATATTTAAAGATGGTTGGTGAGGAAGATGAAGAGTTTTTTAATTAACTTTATTATTAACTAATATATAAGTTAATTGTTTGATATATTAAATTTTATTTTTTTAATTTCTAAAAATAAAAATGAAGGTATTTTAGGTATTTGCTATTTTGACCATTGACCGTTAGATACTAATGGTCTCAAGTTGACGATAAGGGATATCTGTATAACATTTTCAAACGCCAAGTGGGGTTTGTGTTGATATAATCAAACCTTAACTATTCGTAAGTTTATTTAATTCCCCCTACTATTTTAATATTAGTAGTCTTTTTGGGCTGAAATTATTTTATAGGCTGAGTCAAATCTAATTGAACCAAAAACCAAACTCAAAAACATTGATAATGGACTTAAAATTATAAAAAATACATGTTTCATTCATAGGCCCATTAAGGCCCAATAAGGCCCAGAATCGAAATAACCGAATCGAACCGACACAAAGGAAACGTGTTCGGTTCAGTTCATCTTTCTCTTCTAAAATTGGTATGTTCGGTTTTGAATATGGAAAAAACTAAACATGTGTTGGTTTGGTTTGATTTTGGCCAAAGCCAAATCCACCCTACATATCCTACCCCTACACATGCCAATAGAGGTGAGCACACTGAGATGGCAATCGAACTAGGATTATCTTATTCGATCCGGTTCGAATGCGAGTTTGGATCCTAATTTAGTCCGAGAAATTAGACAAAAAAATCTAAACCCAATTAACTCCGAATCCAATTTTCGGATATGAAACTAGAAATCACTGTGCGGCTTCGGATTGAAAATTATCTGAATCCAAATTCCTGCCCGAATCCCAATCCGGTCCTAATCCGATCCGTAAAAATTCAAAATCTGAAACATATCCAAGCCGAAAAAAATAAGTATTATTTTATCCGATATCCCATTCAATTTTTTTTTATTATTTTATAAAACATATAATAAATAAGTATTTTGTGTTCAAATATAATTTTTTATTCATTGATTAATTATATAAAGCGGATACATTTTACTCAAAATTACTTGATAAAATAATAAAATATCTTAATAAAGTAATTAAATATTAATAAAAGGGAATCAAATCATAATATTTTTTTTAACAATCCATCTTAGTATTATTAAAAAAAAATTAAAGAATTATTTATTAAAAAATCTTTAAAAAGTCTGAATATAATCCAAAAAAAATCCAAATCCGGTCCAAAATCCGAAAAAATACATGTGAATCCAAACCACATATTTTAGGATTTTTATGGTTGAGACTTATTTATGGATTTTTTTCTTCACATCTGTTTTCTCACTTATTTTTTTTTATTTCCAGATATATTTTATCTTTCTTCTTCTTTTTTTTTTTCAAATCTCTTTTATCTCTTTTTTTTCTTGTGTTTATTTTTGGATCAACTTCCTCTCTCTTATATGTTATCTCTCTTCTTCTTGTGCTTGTATTAGGAAGAGAGTTGTATTTTTATCAAAAATCCATTTTAGGTGCTATAAAACTTATATTATTAAGTTGGTGATAACCCTAATAAGTTTTCTTTTGTTGGCCAATGAATTTAATTCTGAATAAAAACGCTCTCAAGCACTTAAAACCCATGTAATGTTTGAAATTTAACGTGTAGTAATAGAGAAAGAGAGAAAAAAAATAGTGAGAGTATTGGAAGAGAGAAGAAAGTTAAATATTAGAGAGAGAGAATATGAACGTCGTAGTGAACAAAATAACCCTAGGCTGAAAGGTCAAGCCCAACATGTATGGCGCCCAAAACCCATTCTCTAGGTCCATGAATTCAAGAGGTATTAAATGGGCCCAGGGAAATGTATTAAAGAGGTATTAAGGGCTAAAAATAAAATTTTCCTTTACTTATTACAAAAGTACAATTTAATGTAGTGGGTACCACTCGCTTATAATGTTTCTCACTCCAACAACATAAAACATGACAAAGCTCTTAAAAAAAAAAAAAAAAAACATGACAAAGCAATGTATATATATATATATATATATATATATATATATATATATATATATATATATATATAAGTAACTTTACTTTAGTCCCACTATATATATATATATTTTAGTTTGTGGGGTCTCTAATATTTTCTAAATAGATTAAATTAATTATTTTAATTAATTTTTTAATGGTCAATCATATAAAATTATTTAAAATATAATTCAATTAATAAAATTATAATTAAAATATAAAAAAATTAAATAGAAAAAAATTAATAAAATAATATTAAACTAAATTATAAAAACTTAAAAATATAAAATCTATTAAGGACCAATTTTGGAAAAGTCAGGGACCACGCGAACAAAAAAGAAATATAAATAAAAGAAATGATGTTTTATTAAAATATAGGTACTAAATTGAAGTTCCCCTATATCTATATTTCAAAAGAAACAAAGGAATACTTAAAACAGATATTTATTTATGGATAAATTGTAATGAAATACCATAATATTTGGTTATATTGTAATAAAACCGTACTTTTACTTAAACTACAATTTAGTATCCGGAATAATTATCAACTTGATCCCTAACTATTTAAAAATATCACTTTTTGACTTATTTTTACTTTTTTAACTTACATGGTCCCTATATTTTACAAAATACATCAATTTAATTTTTATGAGTAAAATTTTGATGGTCAAACCTGACATAAAATATAAATTGACAATTTTACTTTTTTGTTAAATTATTAAATTAGAATGATACTTTTACCCTTTAACTTTTTAACAACTTTACCTATTTGGATAATACAAGAAATTGACATATATTAAAAAAATTTAAATTTTTTTAAAAACACTTAAAAATATTAAATAATAAAATAAATGATAAAATTCATTAAGAATACAAATTAAATATAAAAATAAAAAATCTTAAATTAATATTATTTATTAAAAATAAAATAAAATTCAAGATTGAATACTTATAAAACTTAAAATTTAGTAATTTAATACATACATATATATATATATAAAATAAATTTATATATATTATAGTTTTATTATTATATATTATAATATAATAGTAATAAATGTATACATATTGTATTTTGATTATATATAATGTATATATACTATATAATATACTTTAAATATGTATATATAATAATTGAACATGTTAGTTTTTTTAACTAAATTTTGAGTTTGATAAGTATTCAATCTTCAATTTTAATTTTAATAAATGATGTTCCTTTTAAGATTTATCATATTTATTTTTTATTTAATCTTTTGAAGTGGATTTTAAAGTTTTTATAATACTTATCAATTTCTTATTGAACTATCCAAATAAGTAAAATTGTTAAAATGTAAAAAGTTGAAAGGTAAAATCATTTTTCTAATTTAATAAAAAAAGGGTAAAATGATCAATTTATATTTTATATCAGGTTTGACAGTCAAAATTTTGGTCATAGAGGTTAAATTGATGTATTTTGGAGAAGTTAGGGACCATATGAGTTAAAAAAGTAAAAACAACTCAAAAAGTGATATTTCCAAATAATTTAGAGACCAAATTGATAATTATCCGATGTGCTAAGTTATAGTTTAAGTAAAAGTATGTTTTCCTTGCAATATGACCAAATATCCAAACATTCCATTCCAATTTGCCCTCCATTTATTTATTGAAAATAGGATATTTCACTTCCAAATAAAACTAGTTATCCAAATATTTATCTAATTTAGTATTGTCATATATTGAATTAGATTGAATATAATATGATTCTAAAATTTGACATGAATGATGTTTTGAAATTTGTTTTTCCACCGCTTAATATGACTCAATGGTAAGGGTGCTTATTCAGTCTAACAATGTCCCAAGTTCGAGTAATCACCGCCACAAGTGGTATTTAAATATATATATATATATATATATTTAAAATTATACAATTACAAAAGTAATTATAAGGCTGTTGGGATCTGTCGAGATCAAAACTATGTACATATACTGGTACATACTTATGGTGAGACTTGAAATCTTAATCCCTACCACTAAAGTGAATGAGGTGGTATACTAACAATTTGAGCCATGAGTGGATGTACACGTTATGAAATATTTAATTATATTCTAAATTATCTTAAAAAAAATTGTGGTAAGGGAAGATAAAGATATTATGGGTGAATTGTACTAACATGACCTGACATTTGACATACTGATACTAAAAATGCGAGTTTAGTCATATTTACATGTTAGTACTAATATTTGATCACGTTGATCACCGTTCACTTAATAGTGGTCTTAACATTTGAAGAGTATAATGATCTTTTGTGTTTAATTAATGTCCTCCATCCATCAAACAATCTCCACTATTATTATTTTAAAAAAACAAAATAATTTTTAAAATAAAAGTTGAGAGAAGATTTGGAAATTTTTAAATCTGTCCATAGCAATTAGAGCGAGACAGAGAGTGTCGCTTCATCGCAGATAGAAAAAAGCTCTATGAACGGAGCATATATGATCTCTTTTTTTTTTTTCTTGGAATTTGGATGAAGATTTTTCAAATCGGACATTAATTTTTATTTTCTTGAAGAGTGCTTGAGGAATTAATTTTTAAATTAATTATTTATTAAATGAATAGGGTGATGGTGGGGTATTGGAGATGGTTGATGGTGTAAACTAAGGAGATGGTGATGGTGGAGTGTTGGAGATTTGATTTGATTTTTTTAATTTATTATTTTTATAATTACTACGATTATTTTTTAAATAGGAATAGTTTTATTATTTTAGTATAAATTATTGATTAAATCGTTAATTTTAATCGAATCAATTAAAGGTAAGATACTAACGCGAAATTATGACTAAATTTAAAGTTTTCATATTATTATGTCAAATGTCAAGTATGTTAGCACAATTCACCCTTTAAATATAATTTATATTAAGATTAGTACAGTATCATACACTTACACTTTGAATTTGTGAGTTCGAATTATATTCTTATTTTTAAATTTTAAATTAATTATAATAGTTTTTTTTTTAAAAAAATTCACCGTTTTAATATAATTTTTCAATCCCATCATTATGGGATTTATTGAAACCTGTCATGATGCATGTGGGTTTTGCTAGACCGACGAACACTGGATATAATTCGCTGTAGTTGAAACCAATACATTGTGATGCCAAAGGCTCCAAATGTTGTATAAGTCCACATGTCTTTTGTAGAATTCGGTGTTGTTACCGATCTTCCAAACGTGGCCTTCGTTAGCATTTCTGTTGGGACTGGGAATATAATAAATGAAATGGTATGATTAGGCTCAGATGACCATAGAAACTCAGTAATTTCCTGTAAGAAGAGTCGTGGGCTTGTGGCTTTGGTATCTTCAACTCTAGACAGGCAATTAAATTTTCTCGGCAAAAAATTGCTAAAACCTCAAGCTTGCATTATCGAGAAGAGCTATGCTAGCCACAGTCGCCTTAGTTTGTTGACATGTGTCAACAACATTTTATCAACTTTTTTTTCTTGTTAATTACGACACTGCTATTCATTAATCCCATCAATTTTTTATGTAATTATAATATTGCCACTCACCCTATTCATCAATTAATTTTACCAGATTTTTCATTTCATTTTCACGGCTCTTCATCTCTCTCTCTCTTTTATCTCTCTTTTTCTTCATCTCTCTCTCTCTTTTATCTCTCTTTTTTTTTACTTAGTAAAATATCATGAACTAATTAAAGTGTATACAAGGTGTTTATATAATTGTTTCTTAAAAGAACATTGACAAGACCATTGACAAACTTGAAAAAAATTGTTGAAAATGGATCTAACCAATTTGTCAAGTGAGGTATTAGTTCTTTTTTTAACTTTTATTTTTATATTTTTATGGCATATATGTTTTTTTATACATTTTAATAGTTATTTTTATCATATCAAATATTATTTTGTTTTAATTCTATGCTAATTTTTATTAGTTTATTATTTTAGTTTAAATAAAAATTATAATTTAATATTATATTTGTTTATAATTAAAGAACAACAATAAAAATATGTTTAGTGTAACATCCCGACTTTCGGATAAATAATTTTGAATATGTGGATAAAAATTTTTGTGAATTGAGGGGTGTAAATGTAATTAAATGTATGTTTATTTTTATGGTTTTCAGGTGGACCAGATGGAACGGTCCAAAAATGATGCATGAAAAGTGAAAAACTGGGACAGTGAGTACCGCGACCTGGTCATCGCGACCACAGCTCGCGATAAGCTGCTCGCGATGAAAAAAATGAAATTCGGGTAGTGAGCATGGCGACCACCAGCGCGACCAGAGCACCGCGAGATGTGCTCGCAATGAAGGCGGTAGAGTTGCTCCAGTGAGCAACGCGACCTGGTGGCGCGACCACAGGTCGCGACGACGGTCGCGATGACCGAAATAATATAAAAAAAAAGTTAGCTTCTCAAAGAAGCCAACGAAACAGAAGAGAAAAAAGAGAGGGCAGAGAACGAGAGAAAAAGAAAAAGAAAAGAAGAAGAAGGAGAAGAAGAGGAAGAAGAGAAGAAGAAGAAGAAAAGAAAGAAAAGGGGAAGAGAAAGGAAAAAGGAGAAAGAAAGGAAAGAAAAGAAAAAGGAAAATTCAGAAGGAAAAAGGCGGAGAACCAGTAAAACGGTATCCAGGTTGGTGTACACACGTTTCTGAACTTATTTTTGATAAATGTTTTGATTTCATAAGTCTGGAAATATAGTTATGGATTTTATATATATTTGTATGGATTTGTTTATATACTCGTATTGTATTTTTGCGTATTGTTGGACTTTTGGGTGATATTCTGCTATTATGGAAATTCGAATAAAAACGTATGTGTTCAAAATCGGCTTTACAATTATTGTTTGATTTTCCTTTTATGAATTTTGATTTAAAAGAATATACGTTGATTTCTGAAATCAAAGAATTAATTTGTCATGATATTTAAACGGCCCTGATATATATGTATAGGGATATATGGATATAGGAGATTGACATGTCAATTGAGTGAATTTATGGCAGTACTGCACCGTTATGTATGATGTCTCTGATTGTGGATTATACGGACACCATTTCCTCGTGAAATGGGAAACCGACTGTGAAAATATCCGGATACCATTTCCTCGTGAAATGGGAAACCGACTGTTTATATAGAGGGATACCATTTCAAATGAGATGGGAAACCCGACTGAAAAATCCGTAATCTAGTCCTGTACACCCTATTATGTGTATCATGGGCCAGATTGAGAATTTATAGTTAGCAAATGTGATGGAAACTAAAGAATGATATTGAATTGAATTCCAGAAATTTTGAAATACTGTATGTTTACCTAGTTTAGCAATTGAAAAACGTTTGTTATATATTTCTGAAAGTCTGTTTTTTAAGCTTTATTGTTTATTTATATTTTGAATTTCTGCATTTACGATATACTGTTTTAGATATACTGTTTTATATTATATTATCATTTACTTTAGTGTACACCCACTAAGCAGTATTGCTTAGCGCGTTAATTTTGTTTCTAACGCGTAGGTAATAAAGATATCGAGGACGGAAAAGACTGAAGAGGCACCAGCTGCAGAGAAGAGTTCAGAGTCACTACATTTGGGTAGTTATATATGTATTCCTGTATAATGTAGTTAAATATACATGCATATACAGAGAATTTGTAATTATGTTTTGTAATTATGTACTGTAATTAATTCTTTATGCTTTCTGTTTTGCATTTTTCGAAGGATTGTAATTAATGAATTGTTTTATAAACTGTTTGAAAGTCGCACTAAACAGCAGAGTGCGCATTTGAATGAAATAAGATTTGAAGTGTTGTGGATTTTATGTGATTTGTGTTTTATTTGAAAACAAGTTTTGGGAAATCAGAAAAACAGAGAAAACTCTGCCGAAATTTTTAAAGAAAAATTGTAATTTCAATGGGCTCACTAAAAAAATATTTTTAAATTATAAACTATGTGGTTTTCCAATGGTTTGAACATTTATTTGATGGGCTCACAATGGTTTGAAAATTTATGAAGTGAATTGAAAAAGTTTTGAAAACCCGGTAGCGCTCCCTGGATCGATCTAGACGGGTCGGGTCAGGGGGTGTTACATTTAGTGTAATGTTATTATTATTTAATTTGTTAAATTATATTTTTGTCTTTCTTTAGATAATTATGGATTTAGAAATTGATTTAAATTTAGATGTGGAAGAATACATTAATGAAATTGCTCAAGACTCGGTGGAGGATGATTTTGATAAATGTTTAGAGCCTTTTAATGGAATGAAGTTTGATTCTCAATGTGAGGCATTCAATTTTTATCTAAAGTATGCCAAGTTTAGTGGATATGGTATTTTAACAAAAGCTAGTCGTCGATCAAAGTCATCTAAAGAATTTATATATGTTAAATATGCTTGTACTAGGTATGGTGTGAAAAGAGAATATGATGTTGATAATCACCGTTGTATAAAAACTAATTGTGGGGCGATGTTGCATATATATCAAAAGAAAACCTTGTGAGAAATAGTATGTTCACAATTTCATTAGAGAACATAAACATGAACTTTTTCCGGCTCATGCACATTACTTTCCATATCATAGGAGCATTGCATCTATGGCTAAACAAAATATTGATAGTCTACATACAGTTGGGGTGGGTACTAAAAAATTTATGCTGCAATGGCTAAGCAAAATTGTGGATTTAAAAATGTTGGGTGTCTAGAGAAAGATATTAGAAACCATTTGGATAAAGAACGACGATTAGCTCTTACATCCACGGATGCTAAAACAATGCTTGAGCATTTTATGCATATGCAGGAAGAGAATAAGAATTTCTTTTACGCAGTGGACTTGGATGATGAACATATGCTGAAAAATGTTTTTTGGGTTGATGCCAAAAGTAGAGAAGATTATAAGATATTTGGTGATGCTGTCTTATTTGACAAGACATATATTACAAATAAATTCAAAATGCCATTTGCTCCTTTTATTGGAGTAAATAATCATTTACAGTCTATATTACTTGAATGCGCTTTGCTTGCGGATAAGATAACTTCAACATTTGTGTGGCTAATACAAACATGATTTAGAGCAATGGGTGGAAAAGCTCCAATGGCTATACTTACTGATCAGGACAAAGCTATGAAAGCAGCAATTAAGATTGTTTTTCTAACACACGACATCACTTTTGTTTATGGCATATATTAAGGAAGGTTCCTGAAAAGCTTGGTCATGTGCTAAAGATAGATGAAGGTTTTATGAGAGAATTCAATTAGTATATTTATAACACATGGTTAGAGGAGGAATTTGTGAAAAAGTGACGAAATATGGTTGATGTATATGAACTTGTAGAAAATGAATGGCTTAAATGTTTATTTGAAGATCGCAAGTATTGGGTGCCTACTTACATGAGGAATACATTTTTTGCGGGGATGTCTACCACTCAACGATCGGAAAGTATAAATTCTTTTTTGATAAATATGTGAATAAGAAGACTTCATTAAAGGAATTTATCGAACAATATAAAGTGGCTTTAAGAGATAGAGAGGAAAAAGAAGCTCATGCAAATTTCAAAACATGGCATAAAGAGCCGGTATTAAAGTCTCCATCACCTTTTGAGAAGCAAATGTCAACAATTTATACTCATAAGGTTTTTAAGAAATTTTAAGTTGAAGTTTTAGGGGCATTTGCTTATTTTGTTTTGAGGGGGGAAGAGGTTAATGAAATGCATACTTTTAAAGTTCAAAATCTTAAGAAGAATGTAAATTTCGTTGTAATTTGGGATGCAAAGAAGCAAGATATTACTTGTTTGTGTCGAATGTTTGAGTATTATGGGTTTCTTTGTAGGCATGTCATGTGTGTTCTTCAGTTACTTGGTATTTTTAAAGTTCCACTTTATTACATATTAAAGCGATGAAGTAGAGATGCAAGGAGTTTTGGTTCCATAAGGCACATTCCGAAAGAAATACAATCCAAGAAACAGCGTTTTGATGAATTAATCCTTCAAGCTACTAAGTTGAGTGAGGAGGCGTCTTTATCTCATGAAAGTTTCACTATTGCATATAGTGCACTAAAAGAAGCATTGGAAAAATGTGCAACTTCAAAATTTTCTCTTCATAAATCAAAAGAACATCAAATACTAAAGGAGCTACTTCATTACTTGATCCACAAACATCAAATACTAAAGGAGCTCCTAAAAGGATAAAGAGTGAAATTGAGAAGAGTAGAAGAAGAAAAGTCATCAACAAATCAAGAAAGGTTAGTTTATATTGTGGCCAATGACATTGATTATTTGAATTTCTAAATCTATATTTTCTATTATTAATCATGACTTGGTTTTTTTGTAATAGGTACTAAAAAGCTCTACATTGTTTACCGTTGAGATAGAAAATTGTTCTCAAAATATGGTTTGTCATACTTTTAAAACTTATTTCAAATTCATGTTTATAAATAAAGTATTTAACAATTATATTTTATTTACTATCTTAAATTACCTTTAATAAATGTAATTTATTTTGCATTTAGGTTACAACTTGAAATATCAAAGTGTTGACAAATTCCATATTGTACAGGTTTGCGCATAGGAAATGATGATTATAAAAGTATTGACAATTTTTTATGTTTTTTATTTAAATTTAAATAATGTTAACTTTTGATTTTTTCTTTTCTATTATAGGATCACGTAAGTATGAGAACTTTACATCTCTTTGATAATTATCATGGTATAGTTCAAAAAGAACAGGAATATCATAGTGTAAGTACTATTGTAAATGTAATTTTAGTTTTATTTTTACTAAAATTATTAAAGTCTATATAATTTATTTTTACTATACCTTATAGGGAGAGCGTGATTTGTTAAAGTCCTTTTCTAGTCAACATTCTCAATATATTAATTTTGAATAAAAAATGCAAGATATAAAAAATGGTATGTCTTTTAATTGAAGTACAATTATTAATTTATATTGAGATATTACTTCATATTTTTAAATTAATATTTGTCAATAATTTTTGTTTTATAATAATAGGTTTGGAAGAATTTATATTCAGGATCATGACACCTTATATTGGATCTTCTGTTATTTAATTATATTTGTGAGGTATGGTATGTTAAATTGGTATTGTTATTTTTTTCTTCTAATTCATGATATGAGAATTTCAAAAGTACATTTTCTATTATCTTATACTAATTTTTTTATTTTTAACTTTGTAGATATAAAATTTAGAAACGGTCAATGCAGGAATATGCTTGGAGATCGTTAAAAGATCAAGAATTATTTTGTTTCTATTATTAGTCTTTTTGAACAGGGTTAATGGAAAATACATTATTGTATTTTTAGTTAGTATGTTTTTATTTATTGGTGATATAAACATTATTAAATAAATAGTGTACGTTTTTTATCATAGTTTTAATATGAATTCAGAAGCCATTGTATTTTAATATCTTCTATTTATTTTAGTGACTTGTGATGTAAAATTAGTACATAAAAATAAAAATAAGTTTGTATAAAAAAAAGTTGTGAATAGGCGTCAAAAAATGGGAGAAGAAAAGTAAATAGAGTGGAGTGACAATGGGTAAATAAAGTGGTTTATTTTACTCAAAAACTGATGGAATTAATTGTGCAGTGGTAATGGATAAATAACAAAAGTTAAAAATTAATTGGAAAATAGAGTGAGTGGTAAAATTGTAATTAAAAAAAGAAAGAGAAAAAAGAGAAAGAGATAAAGAGTCGTGAAACAGAAAAAAAAAAAGTTAATAAAATGTTGTTGACACATATCAACAAACCAAGGCGACTGCCAGCCACAGCTGTGGCTAGCATAGCTCTTATCGAGAATCACCTTCCTAACCCCATATATTTCTCTTTATTGTCAGAGATGTATAGGAAAGACTTTAAAACACCTTAAACGGCAATCAAGGAACTTGATGATTAAATAATTATGAGGAATAAGGTATTTATGGAAAGATGGAGAGAGTAATATTATTTTTAACTTTCAACTAACTCATTAATTGTTATTCTTAACTCTTAACTCTCAACTATCAATTAACTAATTAATCTTCCAACACTAGAAACTTTCTTGAGTTAAGCTTTAAGGAACTTAAAATGATTTGGACCTTCAAATAGTTTAGACTTAAAATAAGTTTATACTTTAATAATTATACTATAAGTGGATATACCTCAGCAAAGCTAAATTAATTACTCCTATTTATCAAAATTTTGATAGATTAGTAGTTTTTATAATATAAATACAAGAACAGTTAATAGTTATGTACCCGAACTTCTTATAATATAAATACAAGATCAGTTGTGCTATACTGACTAGGGAATAATTTGTGGACTTGTGAGAGGGAGGAGATGGCAAACGTTCGAGTCATTTCAACAAGCAAGGTTCGTGCGGCAGATGATAGGAAGGAAAAACCAAACCTTAGAATTGAGTTAACTCCATGGGATCTTCAGCTCCTTTGGGTGGATTCTATCCAAAAAGGGCTCCTCTTTCACAAACCAAAATTACATCCACATCATGATCATGATCATCATAAAGAATCACAAAATACCTGCTTGATGATCCACCACCTTAAGACCTCCCTTTCACGTACTCTAGACTTCTTTGCTCCTCTTGCTGGTCGCCTTGCCACCACCGAACATGACAATAACACAATCTCCTTTTTCATAGATTGCAATAATGCAGGAGCCGAGTTTGTCCATGCTATTGCAGATGGAGTTTCTATTGCTGATATCGTTGAAACTACGTATGTTCCTGAAATTGTTTACTCTTTTTTTCCATTTAATGGGGTTAAGAACTATGAGGGTACCTCGAAGCCCTTGCTCGCAGTACAAGCAACCGAGCTTGTTGATGGCATCTTTATTGCTTGCACCATAAATCATACCATTGTTGATGGCTCCTCTTTTTGGCATTTCTTTAATTCTTGGTCCGAAATCTCGCGTGGTAATAATTCTGATTGCTTATCAAAACCTCCCATTCTTCAACGGTGGTTTCCTACTGATATGGATTTTCCCATTCGCTTACCTCTCTTAATTAGCGAACAACTCTATGGTAATAGGTTCGTTCCCCCACCTCTGCAACAGAGAGTTTTTCACTTTTCAAGAGAAAAAATTGCAAAACTCAAATCCAAAGCCAATGCTGAGATTGGCACAATTAACAAAATCTCATCTCTTCAAGCACTCTTATCTCATCTTTGGCGATCTGCTATTCGTAACAAAAGTCTGGATGATCCCGATCAAGAGGTACAATATTACCGGTTACTAGTAGGCGCTAGACCAAGATTGATCAACCCACCGATGCCAGCAGAGTACTTTGGAAATGCAGTCCAGACGGGAAGCATAACAATGAAAGCAAGAGAGGTACTAGATAAAGGACTTGGTGGTGTGGCTTGGGAAATGAACAAGTTGGTTGCTATGCACACAGAAAAAATGTTACTCGACTTCTTGGAGTCTTGGACAGAGAACCCTCGGCTACTAACAATGGACAGCATGGTAGGCAATGCTTTGGTTACAAGTAGCTCACCATGGTTCAATGTTTATGGTAATGATTTTGGTTGGGGAAGGCCTATTGCGGTGAGAAGTGGACCAGGGAACAAGTCTGATGGGAAAATAACATTGTTTCAAGGATCAGAAGAAGGGAGTATGGACATTGAAGCTTGTCTTTCGCCTGAGACTTTGCAGGGCATGGAAATGGATGTAGAATTCATGGATGCTGTCACCGCTACTTGTCATCTTACTGCGAAATAAATCCAGCTCATAAGTTGATGTGTCCATATCATGTTGTGCATGAGATGATTACTTCATGAATTTGTTTTACAAGTTCTTTGTTTTTAATTATTATTTTCACTTAGATCCATTACGTTTGTAATTTTCCTTGTGGATTCTGTGTTGGGTACCGGCGTACCGCTAAACATTTCATTTCAAAGTTAATGGTAGTACGTACTGCATGCTTGGGTTTCCTTTATTTTACAACTCAATTATTCTAATTCGCGCGTTTTGTACCTCAATTCTTTGTGCAAGTGTTAATTTTGCTATACAGGCCAGTCCTTAATTAAGAAAGTTAAAACTTTATGTATAAAACTAGAGTACCGTTAGATATCTCAATATGCTATTATATGATGTAACAAACGGACTCTTATGATATATGAGAAGTGAATTAAATCATTATATCAATTTATTAATTGACACACATTGAAGGTTAAGATGAAGTTGATACTCATAAAATTAAATATTGGTGTAAATACTTCACTCAAAGATAAAAATTATATTATAATATAATATAATTAAGAAAATGAAGAATGCTGCATCTTAGAAATTAAGATCATGTATTTTTTTTAAGGGGTTATAATTACAATATTAATAACTGTCGAGATCAATCACTAAACGTACGGTTTTGATATCTACTCCTATAACGAGAGATGCACTGTCACGACCCGGGCCCTAGGCCGTGGCAGAATTATAAATAAAATCAATGGTTTATAATTTAATTTTATTAAAATTTCATAAAAACCACAAACTAAATTCTTTGGATACTCCGGAGTATCAAACAAATATCTTTCAAAATTTCAAAAGTAATATCATCACAAAATAACCCCACAGTTATGTGATCACCTGTTAGAATTCATGGATTCAATTCCAAGATAATAATCATACTGAAACATGCATCAATCATGAAGTCCTAATCATCCATAACTAAAAGATTTGCACATCAACATATAACTCATAAACTGAGTTATCTCAACATTTTAATAGGTCCATAACAAGTACAAATCCTTTAATCAATACAAATCTCAAATAACATAAATTTAATCACTAATTTCAGAAATCTAATCCTTAGATCTGACAAGCCTTCACCCACTTCAACTAACGATCTTCTAATCCGCGTTGGGCGCTCCCTGGGGGGGGAAAGAAAACAAAAAAAGGTGAGCTAAAGCTCAGTAGGGTCTAATCCCCGATAATGTATGTGGAAAACATCATTTTTATAAAGTCACGAGATAATAATCATACTGAAACATGCATCAATCATGAAGTCCTAATCATCCATAACTAAAAGATTTGCACATCAACATATAACTCATAAACTGAGTTATCTCAACATTTTAATAGGTCCATAACAAGTACAAATCCTTTAATCAATAATCATACTGAAACATGCATCAATCATGAAGTCCTAATCATCCATAACTAAAAGATTTGCACATCAACATATAACTCATAAACTGAGTTATCTCAACATTTTAATAGGTCCATAACAAGTACAAATCCTTTAATCAATACAAATCTCAAATAACATAAATTTAATCACTAATTTCAGAAATCTAATCCTTAGATCTGACAAGCCTTCACCCACTTCAACTAACGATCTTCTAATCCGCGTTGGGCGCTCCCTGGGGGGGAAAGAAAATAAAAAAAGGTGAGCTAAAGCTCAGTAGGGTCTAATCCCCGATAATGTATGTGGAAAACATCATTTTTATAAAGTCACGAGATAATCCTGCACGGTTAAATACGTTGATAAAATTTAAAGTAAACAGTAACACTTTCTTTCAGAAAACAATATTAACACGTCCGCTAGTCATACCCGGTGGCCTATCATTTGAAATAAAAATTTCATACTTGAGATAAAAACATTTGGCTCACCGTGACCCTGGTACCAACCTCACATACAAGGTGAACGTACCGGAAAATACCCTGCGCAGTACCCCGACATAAAGTCGTATAATAATATATAATATAATATAATGACTAGGACGGTTACCATTGTATAGATGAAGAGGCTAGAATAGAGGCGTTAAAGGGTTTAGCCACTAAATTTGGTTTATAGATGAGGGCGCTACTGTGGGATCGATCAAAAGTGAAGGTGCAGAAATAAGAGGAGCATGGGATTTCTATTAAAGGAAGTTATGGTATTGTTCAGTTCAGTTTGGTAGGTGCTGGTGATGGATCGAAGATTAAGGAAGGGTCGGCAACAATTACGGCCACCGTAGATGTAGCTGTTCCAATGAAGAAGATGACGATGAGGGAGAAGGAGAAGGAGGAAGGTTCTAGACTTGGGCCCGAGCCTAGGGTTTGTAGGGTGGGTTTAGAAGGTCTGGGAGAGAGGGTTTCGATTGAGTCAGGTAATAGTGTTGGGCTTGGTGTTGAGGCCTATAGAGGGAATTCTGGAGGTGCGGGTGTCACCTTGAAGGAAGAGTCTTTAATTAATTTAAGGCCTGGAGTTAGGGCCCAAAGTATGGATATGAGTAGTTTTTATGAGAAGAAAACGAGGATTATTATTAGTAGTCTTGGGCTTGGGTTTACGAAGAGGGTGGATATAGAAGGAGTAGAGTTGGATGTAGGGGACGCGTTAGTTTGTGTGGAAACTGTTGATAGGCCTAGTGGTGTTCAGACCGTGAAGAAAATAGATCTACAGGAGCAGAGTGCGAGGAAATAGAAGAGGGTTGCGTGGGCCTGGTCCAAGAATCAAATTTTAGGGAAAGCCTCGAGCCCTTTACAGAGAATGCTGGTGGCTACTCAGAAGATTAGCAAGAGCCCAAGAAGAAAGAGTCTGTCTCTTAGTCAACGGTTCTTGTACTCTAAGGGCTCGTTTGTTTCATGGAATTGGATTGGATTGGACTGGACTATTTTTATGGGATAGGATTGGATTGAATTGGATTGGATTAATTAGTACTGTCATGTGTTTGGTGCAGTACGGATTGGATTAAAAATAATACTATCTTTTGTTTGGTGTAAGATGGGATTGGATAAAAATTTTTATTATATTTTATATGTTAAATATAGTTTGAGATTGGTTAATTATTATATTAAATTAATTTTAAAGTAAAAAAATTATTTTAAACCAATAATAGAAATTAAATATGGTTAATTTTTTTAAATAAAATATTTATACTACTTTTAAAAAAATAAATATAACTATTTATAATGAATTTTTAAAAAATCTAACTTATATATATATATTAAACTATTATAATTCATTCGTAATTTAGGGGAGAGGGACACTATTCGAATGGATTGGACATGATTAAATTAATACTGTAATATTTTTGGTACAATATGTATTGGAATAAATTATTACTGTGATGTATTTGATAGTATGAGACTGGATAAAATCAGGTTGAATTAAATTAATTTTTATATATAATAAAATTATTTTAAATTAAATAAAATAGTACTGTTTATTGTTTGACTTAGAATGAGATTGGATAAAATCAGATTTGATTAAATTAATTTTTTTTAAATATTATATAATTGAATTAAAATTATTTAAAATAAATCTAAATAAAATATAAATATTTTAAAATTAATTATAAATAAAATATAATATAGTAATTAATTTAATATAAAAATATTTTTTTATTAATATTAAAAATAAATATTTAAATTTATTATTTAAAAAAAAAAAAAAAGAGCATGGGACAAATTGTCCCGTGCTTCCAGGCGGGACTTTTTAGTCCCGCCTGGGCGGGTTTATTTTTGTGCATGGGATTGGATTCCAATCCCATGTACAAATCAAACAAAGGATTGGGTTTAAATAAACTCAATCCTTTGCCAAACCCAACAAACAAACGAAGCCTAAAGGTATAACTCGATCTTCTTAAAAAAATTCTGCTGGGTTGGGGGATAATGGGAGTTCACAGATTATGGAGGAGGTGGGAAAGTGTGGAAAAAGTAAGGGGGTCTTTCATTTCTCTGGAAGAAATTCAAAAGCTAAGAAGAAGAGAGGAAGTAGTATCACCAGTGATATTTTCATATCGGCAGAGCCTGGAACCTAGGCCCGCCGCGAGCCATGATTCTCCTAAATTGGAACATGCAGGGGTTGGGGCACTCCCGTATGTTCTTGATCAGTCATTTATTGTTATATATTTACGACCCTTGGATCGTTTCTTTTGATTGTATTTTTGAGTATTTTTGGTACGTTTGATGTGTTTTGTGAGAATGTGCAGCTTTCAGGAGAGTCTCGTGAATTAATACAAATATTCGATGATTTGAGACGAAACCGTGCAATTCAGGTACTTTGGGGGAGCATATGAAATTGCAACACATTGCTAGGATCAAATGGAAGAAAAGCCATAGAGTTATTGGATAAAAGCCAAGCTTTTAAATTGAAATTATAGTTGCACGTGGAAGAAGAGATGTGTTGTCCAGCTGCTTAGCATGAAGAAATTGAACTCAACAGCTTGCACGTGAAGAATTTAAAGCACCAATCAACATGAAGCTGTGAAGAAAATGAAGAAAGAAGCAAAGCAGCTTGCATGTGCACGTGAAGAAGAAGGTCCCGCGACCTCCAACTGCGACCTATCATCGCGCCAGCTGCTCGCGTGCAAACAAGAAGAAGTGCAGTCAAGCAGGTCTTGCGACCTCCAAGCACGACCATGGGTGGCATCCAACAGCTCGTGGTGGAAGAAATCAGCAGGTCCAGGGAGTGAAAAGACCAAGATCGTGACCCAGCCCAGTTCGCGTTGCAGCTCGCGGTGCAGAAGCCAACTAGTCCAGGGAGTATGGCGAGCTGCACCGCGATCCTTGGCTCACAATCCAGCTACTCGCGATGAAGAAGAACCAGCAGACCAGGGAGCATCGCTAGCAAGCTTGGCGAACACAGCTCGCGTGGAGTCCATCGCAGTGAAGAGATCAGCAGCTCCAGTGTGTATGGCGATCTGTGCATGGCGACTATTGATCGCCATACTCGGTCGCGGTCGGTGAAAAACGTTACATAATATTTTCTCTATAAATACAAACAGCAGCTACCACAGTTTAGAGGAGAGCACGGTCTGAAATAGAAAATGGGCAGCTCCCAAACTGCTCCAAGGGTGATTCTTCACCCATTTTGCTCCTCCAAAATACAACTCATCACCACACATCATCTCCAAACATCGTTTAGAGGCCAAATACTCGGATTTAATCGATTGTTCATCGATGAAGATGAAGATCGAAAGCGGAGAAGTTTCAGCCGGACCAAAGCGGGATTTCGACTCTTGAGAGCTTCGATGGGTTGTATTTCATCTCATTATTCTTCCTTTGATTGTTCATTGATGATTATAAGTAGTTAGAACTCTTGTTAGGTGATTTATGGATCCATGAACAGATTTTCGGAATTATTGATTATGTATATATTTTGATATTTATTTGCAAGGATTTAAATTTGAATTTATATTTTATATGTTGCAATTGATTCTTGTTCTATGCATGATTAGTATTTATTTGTGTTCCATGAATGAAGAAAGTAGTTTGCAAGTTCTTGAATACATATAATATATTTTTGATTATTTCATGATATTGACTTAGAGTAATATTTCATTATATTGATTGCAATTTATTCTTATGTCTATGCATTTACGAAAGTAGTTTGCAAGTATCTTGATTAATAGCAATTTGATATTATTGAATATATTTTTATATTATCACTTTGATTTAATTCTCATACGTTGCGATTGCAAAAGCAGATTGCAAACTTCTTGATGAGAACCGATTTGATAAATATTGTGATCTTACATGAGAAATTAGTAGGATGCAATAGAGCTTAATGTACTCTAACTTCAACGGCTAGATTAATTTTGATATGATAATATTGAATTGATCTAGGGAATTAGATTAGTTAAGGGTTTCCAATTGAATGTACTCTAGGACCAATAGGTGCGTTTAATTGGAATTACAACACCATTGCGGGACCAATATAATGTGGTGTGCCTAAACTATTCAATTTGTTTCTTGTTAATAACATGCTTCATAATAGTCAATAGTTTTCCTTATCCTGGATTGGGACCGTGTGACCACCTAGCATTATCCTCCATATATTCTGTCTCGCTTTACTTTATCATTTTAGTTAATTAATTTAGTTTATAAAACAAAAATTCAAAAACAACAACTTGATTTATTTTACTGCTTTAGTATAATCTCTAGTTTTTAGAATTAGTACCACCACTTCCTTGTGGATTCGACTCCGTACTCATAGAAATTTTATTACTTCGATATATCCTACACTTGAGATTTATTCCCACGCGTTTGAGGGTGTCAGCTCTCAGCCCTGAAAAGGGTTATTCAAAAGCATTCCCAGGTGTTGGTTTTAAGCAAGACTAAACTTCAAGGTAGTGCAGCTAGTAGAATTAAGGAGATTTTTGGGTTTTGTTGGAGTTTATGTTGACTGTAGAGGAAAAAGTAGGGGATTAATGTTACTCTAAAAGTGTAATTGAGATGTTTTTGTATTGTCTTTCTATCAGGGACATATCAATGCTCTAATAAAAATGGAAGATGGGTTAGTGTGGAGGTTTTTTGATTTTTATGGCAGTCATAATTTGAGGGATAAGGTTTCTTCTTGGGAGCTTCTTCGGGGGCTTAGGAAGGTGGATCAGCCGCCGTAGGTGTGTAGAGAGGATTTTAACCAACTCCTCAGCACCTCGGAGAAGTTGAGAGGTTCTAAGAAATCTTTGCTGGGTATTTTGAATTTTAGGAAAGCAGTAGATGATTGTGATCTTATTGATTTGGGGTGTAAGGGTCCGAGACTTACCTAAAATAATAAAAGGGAGGGGGCTTTTAATATCCAGGAGATGTTGGATAGATTATCAATGGTTGGGGCTGTTTCCAGTGGCTAAAGTCATAAATTTAGGGGTCAATGTGTAACATCCCAAATTTCGGATAATTAATTTTGAATATGTGAATATAAAAATGTATGAGTTGAGGGGTGTAAAACGTAATTAAATGTATATTTATTTTTATGGTTTCCAGATGGACCAGATGGAGCAGTCCAGAAAGATTGCATGAAGTGAAGAAAAAGTGACAGTGAGTACCGCGACCCTCACCGCGACCAGAGATTGCGATGAGCTGCTCGCGGTGAAAAATTATATTTTCTGGCAGTGAGCACTGAGATCAATCACCGCGACCACAGACCGCGATGAGCTGCTCGAGGTGAAAAAAATCAAATTCAGGCAGTGAGCAACGCGACCACCAGCGCGACCATGGTACCGCGATGAAGGTGGTGCGACCAAAGGTCGCGATGACCGAATTTGTATAAAAAATGAAAGCTTCTCGCGGAAGCCAAAAACAGAAGAAAAGAAGAAGAAGAAAACGGGAGAAGAGAGAAAAAGAGAGAAAAGAAAGAAAGAAAAAGAGAGAAAAAGAAGAAGAAGAAGAAGAAGAAGAGGAGAAGAAGAAGAGAAGAAGAAGAAGAAGAAGAGAAGAGAAGAGAGAAGAGAAAGAAAAAGGAAAAAGAAAAAGAAAAAACCCAGAAGGAAAAAATGTAGGAATGGTATCTAGGTTGGTGTACACATGTTTTCGACATTTTTATGTGTTTTGATTTACATTTAAGTTTTGGATAATTTAGTAAATATATGTTTATATTGTTTTTCTATTGAATAATTTCGATTTCATTGTATTTATCGTATTTTGATTATTGATTAGGTTGAAATTAATTGTTTCAGAAGTTCGAATGACCGAATAGTTGAATTTTTTTTTTATGATATTGTGCATATATGTTTTCCTTTTAAATTCGATTTGTGAATTTAAGTTGTTATATGAAAATAGTGTATAGAAACGGCCCTAGGATACGTAAACATAGAAATGAATATCGGAGGTTGGTATACCAGCTGGGTTCAGTGAGCAGTACTGCACCGACATTGATATTACTATTGATAATTTATTATGTACCTTCTCATGGATTCATCCAGGGGTAGGGAGACACGTAACTCCTCACGGATTTGTCCTAGGGTAGGGAGACACGTAACTTCCTAAGGATTCGTTCCTGGGATAGGGAGATATGTACCTCTCTAGCGTCCAAACCCTCGGTTCTAGAGTAGGGAGATACGTACCACTCTTAGGATTCGTCCTAGGGTGGGAGTTATGTTCGACAGACAGCCACTGTGGTCGAACGACCCATATTCCAATCCTGATTTATGTTGAGTATTTCAAAGGGTCAGAATTGAAATAAATGGAATAATATGTGTATAAGTGAAGTTAGAAATTAATTTTATTTATACGTTTATTATAGTAAGTGAAATTGATTGTAAAAAAACGTGAGAATTTCCTTTAGTATGAATTAATCAATTGATTTAGTTGTTTTTGACATTGATTTCATATGATTTAAATTCATAATTGAATTGAATATGGCATTGTTTTATTTAATTACATTGAGATTTAGAGTATGTCAATTATATTATGATTTTTATAAATGAGTTTAGTGTACACCCACTAAGCTATATGCTTAGCGCGTCGGTTTTTATCGCGCGTAGGTCATAGGGATACCGAGGCAGATAAAGAGTAGAGAGGAGATACCTGCAGTTTGGAGTTCAGAGTCACTGCATTTATTGGGTAGTGATATAGTTTTGTATGTTATATTTTGTAAGCATGCATATACAAAAGTCTGTAATTCGATGATTTTATATATGTTTTGTAAATAATTTATGATCTCTGTTTGTTTTTATTTTAAAAGGTTGTAACTATTGAATTCTGAATTATTTTATTTTAAAAACTGTTGGAAAGTCGCACTAAACTGCAGAGTGCGCATTTGAATGAAATGATATTTGAAGTGTTGTGGATTATATTTGAATTGAGTTTGATTTGAAATAGGTTTTGGGAAATCAGAAAAACAGAGAGAACTTTGCCGAAATTTTTAAAACTGAATTTTTGATGGGCTCACTAGAAAAATATTTTTAAATTACAAATTGATATGATTTTCAATGGTTTGAAATGTATAAAGTGAATTTAGAAAGTATTTGAAAACCCGGTAACGCTCCCTGGGTCGATCCAGTATGGTCGGGTCAGGGGTTGTTACACAATGTCTCAGATAATCATCCTATTTTGTTGTCTCTGGAAGAGTGTGTCAAGCCGGTACGTTTTAAGGAGAGAGGGTTTCAAGTTTGAACCCTTTTGGTTAAAAGAGGAAGGGTGTGGTTAGATTGTTGGTTCTGCTTAGGGTGAGAAGAGAATTCCGTTATCGGTTCAGGATTTGAGGTTTAAGCTTAACTGGTGTGCAACTAGATTGGGGGCCTAGAGTTCTAATAAATTCGGGTATTTTCCTAAGCTAGTGGCCGAGAAACAGAAAATTCTAGAAGCTTTGTACATTAGAAGCAGTGAGAATGAGATTATGGAGAAAATCAGGAAGGCTAAAAGGGAGTTGGAAGGGTTACTTGAGAAGGACAAAATCTTCTGGAGACAAAGGTCTCGCACAGATTGGCTAGCTGCGGGGGATTGCAAGAAAGGCGAAAAATTTCATTACTAAAATCAGAATTGAAGAGGGCTATTTTGTTTCGGCTGAGGAAGATATTGCTCAGGAAATTTGTAATTATTTCTCAATCATTTTTAAATCTTCCAATCCTAGTTCTGTTGATATTGAGAAGACAGTTAGTTTTGTTGATTCTTGACTCAGTTTGGAGGGTAAGGTTGGGTTGGAGAAGGGTTTAGGACTGATGAGATTAGAAGGGCAGTGTTTGATTTGGGGCCTACTAAGGCACCAGGGTCAGATGGCTTTCATGCAGTGTTTTTCCACAAGTTTTATGGTGTGGTAGGAAACAATATGACTAGAATGTGTCTGAAGGTGCTAGGGAGAGAGGCCTCTATTAGGGATTTTAATAAAACGAATATCATCCTTATCCCTAAGAAGAAGAATCCTGATACGCTTAGAGACTTTTGTCCGATTAGCTTGTGTAGTGTTGTATACAAGATAATCATTAAAGTCATTACTAATAGATTGAAAAGGGTTCTTCCCGATATTATTTCGCCTAGCCAATTGACCTTTGTCCCGGGTAGACTGATTTTTGACAATGTGGTTGTGGCATTTGAGGCCTTGCATTCTTTGAGCCAAAAGAAAGAAGGAAGGAAATGGTGGATGTCTTTAAAGCTCGATATAAGCAAAGCCTATGATCGGATGGAATGGGCCTGCTTGAGGGCGGTTTTGGCAAAGATGGATTTTCCTCAGAAGTGGATTGATTTGATCTTGGATTGTGTTTTTACTTCCAGCTTTTCTTTTGTACTTAATAGTAAATGTGTGGGGTGTGTTGTCCTGTTCAGGGGGTTGCGTCAAGGGTATCCTCTTTCACCTTTCCTTTTTGTTCTTTATGCAGAGGCATTCTCTTGCCTGATTAAAGGATCAGAGAAGATTAATCGGGGTTTTGGGTTTAAGTGTTGTCATGGCAGTGCTGTCATTAACCATTTGTTCTTTATGGACGATAGTATCCTTTTCAGTAAGACCTCTTTAGAGAGTTGTAGTTTGATTTTGGAGTTGTTGAGAACATATGAAAAGGCTCGGGTCAACTAGTTAATTTACAAAAAAACTAGTGTGACGTTTAGCCATAATGTAGGGACTGATCTGAGGAAAGAAATCCATATTGCTTTTGGGTTGGATGTGTGTAATTCCCATGACAAATATCTGGGACTGCCTACCCTTGTGAGTAGAAACAAGAAAAAAAAAAACGTTTAATGAGATTAAGAAAAATGTGTGGAATAAGGTAAGGAGTTGGAAAGGAAATATGTTCTCTTTGGGGGGTAAAGAAGTTCTTATCAAAGCGGTCTCTCAAGCAATACTCACCCACACTATGAGCATTTTTCAACTTCCTGTGGGCTTATGTAATGAATTGAGGTCTATAATTTCTCGATTTTTGTGGGGTTCTAAGGATGGCAATAAGAAGATAAGTTGGATTAGTTTAGAGAAATTATGTCTTCCTAAGGCTTGTGAGGGTTTAGGTTTTAAAGATCTCTCGTCTTTTAACTAAGCCCTCATAGCTAAACAAGCTTGGAAGATATTACAAAATCTGAATTCCCTTGCTGCCATTATTTTAAAGTCGAAGAATTTCAAGTCAGGGAACTTTCTTCATGCTCCTGTTCAATTAGGCAGCTCTCATGTTTGGCGCAGTTTTTGTTGGGGCAGAACCCTGCTTCTTAAGAATCTTCACTGGAAAATGGGAGATGGGTCGAATATTATGGTTTTCGAGGATCCTTGGCTCCCTAGGCCTTTATCTTTCAAGCTTGTAACTCAGAATCCTAATAGAGATTTGAAATTCGCTGAGCTGTTTATGGAGGGCAGTCAAGTGTGGGATCCTAGGAAGATTTATAATTTGTTTCTATTTTTGGATAGAGAGGCTACCCTGTCTATCCCTTTGAGTTTGAGAAGAGGGGTGGATTGCCTTACTTGGCACTATGATAAAAAGGGTCAATATCTTGTGAAGAGTGGATATCGTTTAGCCTTGACAGAGAAAGTCTATACTTCCTCTTCTTCCCCACTACAGCTACAAAAATGGTGGTCTGGTTTTTGAGGTCTGAATATTCCCTCTAAAGTTAGAATTTTCGCTTGGAGGGCATGTCTAAATGCTTTCCCTTCTTTAGTCAATCTGGTTAAGAGGAAGGTTATTAAAGCTGGGGGCTGTAAGAGGTGTGGGGTGGCTTTAGAGTCTATTTATCATGTTCTTTTTTAGTGTAAGGAGGCCGAAAAATTTGGGATATGTCTGGGTTTGCTGAAGTGTTGCTTTCCTTTTAGGAGTTAGATGTACTAGATATTTTGTATGGGGTTTCCTCTGTGATCAGTAGAGATCAACTGGCCTATTTTATTGTGATTATGGTGGAACAAGAATTCAGCTCTTCATGGTGGCTTTGTGAGAGATGTTTCTGCTCTTTACTGCTGGTCTATGGATTTTTTGTTGGAATTTCAAGGGACTAAGTGTTGCCTTTCTTCTCTAGGTCCTCCTTCCAATTCTGGGCAATCTCTCGTGCGGTGTCCTCCCCCTGTAGGTTGTCTGAAACTGAATTCAAATGTGGTTATTCAATGTGGTTATGGTTTTATAGGTGTTGGAGCTGCAATTAGAGACTCTACTGGGGATATAGTTGCTACTGTGTCTAAGTTGCTCCCAAGTTTCTTTTCTGCTAAGTTGGGGGAGTTCTTGGCTTTGAGGGAAGGTTTGGTTCTGGCGAAATCCCTTAATTTGTCAATGTTTGTGGCTGAAATTGATACCTCCAATATTGCATCTGCAGTTAATTCGTCTTCTCCTATTTATGGTGATGCTAGTTTCATTATTTGTAATATTAAGGCTCTCTGTGTAAAGAGTTTGAGGACTGCCTTGCTATTCCAAAATTTGGTAATAGGCTGGCTTCTATGGCCTTTTCTTCTGGTGTTATCAATTTTGGTCTTTTGTTACCAAAGATTGCATCTTTACTGTGTAGTCTACTTATGTTAGTTTAAAAAAAAACCACATTTTTATAAATATATATGGTCATCGATTGCATAATAATAAAACAATAGTAGCGATTGGCGAATGGAACCGAAGAAAATATACATAAAAATAGAGAAAAGACAATATTTTTATAATGTATTTGTATCAACATTAATATTAGAAATGACATGATTTTGTTAAAAATCATGATTACTCTTACTCTGCATGAAAATTGAGAAAATACCAATTTAGTTGGTTCAAACAATTTAAATAAATCCACCATGCATACCATATGTAAACTCATCATTAGTTTTAATAAAATTTTGGCAACATAACGGTTGTTTTTATAAAAACCCCAAAATACAAAACCTGCATAAAAATCATATTTCCAACACAATTCATTCCAATTTATTTCTCAATTCAATTCCACAATTTAAATAAGGATTTCCTCAAACTTTCACAATCAATTTACATCCAAATCTTATAGGGAAAATATTCTAAAAATTTAAGTTTGAAACCTCTACCTTGTGTAAGCTACCAGTTACTTGCAGTGGCCTCGATTTCAAGCCTAATTATCCTGATCGGTAAAATCTACACGAGAATATAATTATTTAATTTATATACGGCGGCCATATAATAAAATTAACCTCAAAATAATATCCTACACTTAAATCGAGTCCGTAAATGTGTTCAGAGTCAAATTTTGAGTTCAGGAGGTCGGAAACTTACCCCCGCCGTACGTGGCGGCCGGCGGCGACTTTCTAGCGACTTTCTGGTGACCTCCAAAAAATGGTCGGATTTTGTTCGCCTCGTCTCCCTCGTCAAAGTTTATAACTGTGGCTGGAGTGGAAAATGGCTAGAATCGTCAGAATCGTAGGATTTTTGAATTGAAAAATCACTCACTTTCTCCACCAAATCGGAGACTCAAACGGCCATGAAAATCTTCAAAGTTGGTACCAATAGATTCTATGTCGCAAGAGCTTTCTATTGGTACCAAGAATGATCGAAACGGAGGTCGAATCTGGTTGGAAAACGAAGTCAAAGTTGGCGGAAAAAATGAAGAAAATATTGAGAGAGAAAAGAAAAATGGCAGACGGGGAAGAAGAACAGTGGAATATATATATATATATATATATATATATATATATATATATATATATATATATATATATATATATATAGAGAAATGTATAATTTTCGTTTTGTCCCTATACTTTAAGTAAATTACAATTTTAATTGATAGTTTTCAAAATATATCTTTTAAGTTCTCACAAATTCTTTAAAATTTTTTAAAAGATCTCAAATACGCTCTCAATAATAAATTAAAATAAATTAAAAAAATGAGATTTTACATACACTAATCGCTTTACTATAAGTGGATGTACAAATTAAGATTATGTATAAATCTAGCATTATGTTATTAAATAGTTAAGAAAGTATTTTACATTGAAAATTATTAAAAAGAAACTAATAAGTATAAAAGAACAATTATACAACATAAAAATTTAGTCCAAAAATCAACTCAAATAATATGTTAAGTGATTTATTCTTATTATATGGAGTGATTCCCCCTCAATGCAAGAAGGATATTATTTGGCGGCCCCCTTCAGCTGGAATCTAAAAGATTAATTCTAATTCTGGTATTGACAAAGCCATTCATCGTACAGGGATTGGTGTTGTTATCAAAGATAGTTTCGGCTTTGTGATGGCTTCTTATGCTCAAGGTCTTGATGCTAATTTCTCTCCTCAAATTGCGGAGCTTTAGCAATCCGTTAAGGTCTTCAGTTGGCTATCGATGTTGGTTTCTCCCATATTTGTTTGGACTCTTGATGCTTCTATCGTTGTCAACCTCATTGTTTCTCAGAGTCTTCCTAGATTGGGGTTGTTATTTCGAACATTCTTAAGCTATTTAGCTCTCTCGATGTAGTTTCTTTTATCTTTTATTCTTAGGGGGGAAGCTCGGGTGGTTCATAGACTTGCTAAATTTGATTTATCTTTTGTAGACGATTTTACTTTGGTTAGAATATTGTCCACTTTATGTGGAGAATCATGATTCATAACGATTGTTCAGTTTATTGTTTTTGTTTTCTTTGGTGCTCTTTTTGATTAGTTTTAATATATACTTCCATCTTTAAAAAAAAAAAAAAAAGTGAAAAAAAGTCTAAATAAATTTAAGTGTATTAAAAAGCTATTGACTTTGTAAAAATTACTTTAAGTGATGAAATTTAATGAATTTTAAAATGATAGATATAGATAAATGCCCTAACTAATCTTGCCCAACCCATGGAATTTGATGAATTTTAAATTATTATTTAATTTATAATCAA
The DNA here is from genome assembly GCA_003430845.1 of Xanthoceras sorbifolium. Lineage (NCBI taxonomy): Eukaryota > Viridiplantae > Streptophyta > Magnoliopsida > Sapindales > Sapindaceae > Xanthoceras > Xanthoceras sorbifolium. The sequence continues at coordinate 23,853,096 of CM010609.1, forward strand.
TTATTTTTTATTAAATTCATCCGATTACATATAACTCACTAAAAAAAGTCTAGCAAACTCTATACATTATTACAACAAAATATAAAATTCGTTGGTCCATTAAAATCTATCATAAAAAAAAAAATAAAAAAAACCATCAAGCTTCAAGGAACTCTAAACTGACCATATCCTCCTAAGTTGCGTAATATATATGATCAGGATAGTAATACAAACCAAACCCATGAACCATGGTCTAAGACAATACTGCGACAGCCATCTCCTTCACGAACATCAGAGCAGAGCATCGATTCAAGCCAAAATCATCTTCAGCAAAATGAACCTCCAAAAAAGAAAACATTCAGCCCAGCTCCTAAACAATTTATCAAGCCATGAAAACCATTGTTACGATCCCCAGTTTTTTTTACTCCTAAGACAATAAATCAAGCAAAGAATCACCAAAGCTCAATAAGGGAGTTTATTTAAATTCGAAATTGAAAAATCAAATAAATGAAAAAAGAGGGTGGCTTCCCTGCATCCATCTCCTCCCAATGGAAATGGAACGACATTAGAGCCATGCACTACAAGAAAAACAGTTTTCCATTACGGGCTATCTATCACGGGTATATATGATCCGTGTTAGAAAATAAATAACTACCACGAGATTTTAAAAGTCCGTGATTATTAAGGCTAGCCAGTAAAAATTATCTATCACTGACCTTTCAATGCCCGTATTAGATAATCATTATTTATTATTTAAACGCCTATAATGAATAATCATTTACCTATTACGGGTGATAAGTTACGTAATAATAGATAATTATTACCGATTGGTCATTGTCTCCTTCAGTCGTCGCATCCCCTTTCTGGTAGTCTCCTAGGATCGTTGTCTCCTACGATGATCAATGGCTTCAACATTGTCTATGTCAGCTGCTTCTTCACCTTTGTTGTCTAACAATACCAGGTGGGGTGCAACTAGAAGTACTAATAACAAGTTGGTGGCACCACCGTGCATGGTGCGGTTTCGGGCTAGGAGGGGCTGCCGGATGCCGGTTTTGAGAGCTGAGGCGGTAGCCAGAGACCATAACAAGGATGGTAGCACAGCTGTGGACCTGCATGTCAATCAAGGAAACCAAAGTGGTGGTAGGAGTAGAAGTTCTGGGGAGAGGAGTAGGCCTCGGAGGTTGGCTGCTGATGTCTCTCCTTTTGGTATGCTTTTTTTTTTTTTTTTTTCTCTTCTTCTTCTTTTAATTAAAATATGATTTTTTTTAGTTATTTTGAGTGCTAATTGAAATTGTACTTAAATTCTTTTTGATTCAACAAATTTGGTCAAATTTGTCTATTTAATTCTATGTCAAAAAAGGGTTCTCTAGCATTGGATTCTTAGTTCTTTCTTTGCTACAAAAGTGTTACCTGGAACTTGATATCAAATGCCTTTTTGTGGACATCACCATTGATGTTATTAGATTCATTTTCTGCCCACTCCATAATACATTGTGCTTAATATCACTATATAAAAATACATTATATTTACACTGACTTTTTGGTCAGCGGTATCTCCACGGCAATTTTTTTTTTTTTTTTAGCAATAGTTATTAGGAAAATTATTATACTCATCTATAGCTCTTGCTAGTGTTTTAATTATATATTAGACCTGTTCGAACTCGGTTTCGTAGCAGAATTTCAAAGTTTTTGAACAAGTACACTATTTGTTGTTATAATTAGTTGGATAGTATTTGGATTAGGGTATGATTTCTTGATTAGTTTAATAGAACCCAAAATAAGACGATTATGTAAATATTGTTTAGATAAAACCCTTTCAAGGCTCTTAAATTAAGAGCAGAAATGAATTTGTGTTTCCCATTGCTCTATATTCCTATCATTGTTTTTCCATTGGTGATTTTAGTTTTATTTCTTGACCCATTGATGGGTTCTCTGTGTTCTATTATGGTATGATTTCTATTAGAAGCATTTATGTTTAGAGACTTTCTATTAGTAGCATTTGAGTCTATAGCTTTAGTATTATTAATAGAGTTTTTCGTTTTTTATTTTTATCATTGTTGCTGGTAATGGGGGTCACTTTGTGCTGAAATGTTTAAGAGTGTTTAAAGCTTCTTGCGTTTTGGATTATGATACTGATGGATGTATTCATCAGTTACTGATTCTCAGTAATAATTTTTTTGTCTATGTTCCGTACTATCTTCTTTTAGTTGCTTTTCCGCTATTGTTTTTTAATTATTGATTATATAGTGATGATGACTATTTTCTATTGATGCTGTACATAATGTATTGTGATTGTTAAAAGTTAGTAGTGGTTGAGGTATCATTCTATTTACGACTGCATAATTGGAGAAGGAACAAGGAAGATGTACCTTTGAATGGGGGCTGCCAGATATCTTCATCATTTCTGCTAGTATTTGTTAATGTAGATATGCGATTTATCAACTGTTTACAAAATCAGTAGTGAGAAAGGATGCTGTAGGATTTGTACTAACAATTTCTAACATACTTTAATCAAATAATTAGGAGGAAATCATCATCAAGAACCCTAATTCAGACCTAAGCATGTTTCTAACTCCATGTGAAATCAAAGAGAATAACTAAGATCTTGATCCATAGATGAAATTTCTACAACGGGGGTTGTGATCTTCCAATTCTATACGAAATTCCCTTTTGATTCTTATATTCTGATTGTTAATTGGGTAGGCAAAGAGAAGAGAAAAATCACGTGTGAATTGGGGACCCTAAAAGTATTGATATCTAATTTGGCCTCTCATCAAACTAAAAATATCACTTTGATCTCTACATATTAAATCCATAACATTTTAATACCCAATGCCCAATTCTTTAAATCTTATACCAATCACTTTAAATGGGCTATACTTTAAGATAGCATCACACATTTTAATACATATGTATGCCTACATATTGGATTTTTTCAACAATCTTCCACTTGAGCCATATATGTTACCTCAGAAATGTGTATAACTTTATGAGTTCAAAATTTTGCTATCACAAATAAAGGTATTTCCGAATAATCTCGTCCACTGATCATACCAATATAAGATCAAAGCGATTTTCGTTACAATTATCGTAACTAAACCCATTAATGGTCACGTATACTAATACAACCAAATGATAGAGATCAATCATGGATGCGTAACATGGAAATTACATGTAATAAGATCTAACATACCTATTTCCAACTGGTCCTACCTAATTTTTTATTGAGATAAAAAAAACATAACAGAACATAATAGAGTGAAATTGAACTGAATACTTCATTTCTACAGAAAAGATCTAAATACACAAAAAATGTCCAAAACAATATAAAACATTAAAAACAAATTCCCACTAAACCACAATATCCTCATACAATACTACACCCGTATGAAGAGTGAGCTCATGAAAGACCTTGGGTGGTAGTCCCTTAGTAAGCGAATCCATAATCATGGAGTTTGTGCCAATATGCTCTATGAAAATCTGTCCACTCTGAACTCTCTCCTTCACAATCAGGAACTTGATGTCAATATGTTTTGACTTCGATGAACTCCTATTATTGTTGAAATATAAGATTGTTGACTTATTATCACAAAACAACTCGAGTGGTATTTCAATACCATCCAAAATGCACAGCCTAGTGACAAAATTCAGTAGCCATATTCCGTGGTTGGACGCCTCATAACATACTACAAACTCTACCGCTATGGTGGAAGAAGCTATGAGTGTCTGTTTGGCACCCCTCCAGGAAATAGCTCCTCCAGCCAGCAGATAAATGTAGTCTTATGTGGATCTCCTACTATCTTGGCATCTAGCAAAATCAGAATCATAATACCCTATGATTTCCATCTGATCCGATCTCCTGTATGTAAGCATGTAATCCTTAGTTCTCTGTAGATACCGTATAATCCACTTGGCTGCTTTCCAATGATCCATTCCAGGGTTACTTAGATATTTACCTAGCATTTTAACAATGAATGTTATATCCGGACGTATGCAAACTTGAACATACATTAAACTCCCAACAGCTGACGCATAGGAAATCTTTTGCATTTCCTTAATTTCAAAATCATTTTTAGGGTACTGTTTGAAACTGAATTTCTCTCCTTTAGCGACAGGGGTGTCTCCTGGTTTACATTTTTGCATGCCAAACCTTTAAAGCACCTTATCGATATAGCTCTTTTATGATAACCTAAGGATACCTCGAGAACGATCTAGGTGTATCTGAGTGCCTAATACAAAAGAGGCATCACCATGATCTTTCATTTCAAATTTCTTTGATAAAAATCTCTTGGTTTCGTGCAATAAGCCTATATTATTAAAGGCAAGCAGTATGTTATCAACATACAAAACCATAAAGATATACTTACTCTCACTGAACTTGTGGTATACACAATCATCAACAACATTTATTTCAAATCCAAAAGAGGTGATTACTTAATGAAATTTGGAGTACTATTGACGGGAAGCTTGCTTGAGTCCATATATGGATTTCTTTAGTTTGCAATGTAACACCCCTCGACCCAAAGCCGCTCGGACCGAATCGGGGAGCGTTACCGTATACGGAAAACAAATTTCAAAACAGGAACTTTAAGTAATAATCCGAATAAATATTTAAAAATTATGGTTCAAAAAGATTTTCTGAAAATTTAGCCAGAATTTCCTCTGTTTTTTTTTCTGACTTTCCAAAACTTGTTTTCACAATTAATAAAATCCACACTTCTATAATCGCAAATTAAATTGCGCACCCTTCCATATCCGGTGTGACTTACCAAAACAAATTATATTAAATACTATTAAATATTCAACTTCAAAAACATTAAAATCCAAGGGCCCAAATATTACAAAACATACATAAAAACTAAATACCATTTCAAATATTTACAAAAACATTCTTGTCCATGCATGCCGATATAATACATATAAAACATCAAATATGTAGTGGGCTACCAAAAATGCAGGAGTGATGTGACTCTGATTACTATCTCAGCAGATTCTACTCTTTCTGATCCTTGTCCCCTTCAACCATTCTTTTACCTGCGTGTGAGAAAACTCAACACGCTAAGCATATAGCTTAGTGGGTGTACAGAAAACTATATTTCCACTTACACTGTAATATCAATTAAATCATCATCAAAAATATACTGACAAATAAATAATCAATTTGGGGCTCAAGTCAAAGCAAATACAAGTCAAAGCATATATTCACATTAACAACAAGTCAAGTCAAATATTCGTCAATCACTTTCCAATATAAAATACGTTTCAAATCAAATAACATTTCGAATATACAAATCCATCGGAAAACTGAAACAAATATCATATCGAAGCAATTATCAATAAATCCATCGGAAATCAGAATAAATATCTTATGAAAACATAATAATTCCAAATCAAATCATTTCTCAACTCAAATCATATATAGATCATATCACATTTTTATTCCATTTTGGGCTCCTGATATACTAAACATACTTTTCGGACTGGATTACGGGCTATACAGATCAGAGTTGGATACCAACGGGTGAGCCGCTGCGTATCCCATATACATATCAGAGTTGGATACCAACGGGTGACCCGCTGCGTATCCCAGATCAAATTTTTCAACCCGTAAAGGTTGGTACCTCTATCATAACATATAGGCGTAGTACTACTCAGAGAACCCAATTGACATGTCAATCTCCTATATCCATATCTATGTCTACATATATCAGAGCCAAATCATTTTTCGAAAATCATATAATTGTTCAGAACAGAATCATCAATTTACATTCTGAAATTATATCCAAATCAGTATACACATTTTCGGAATTCGAATCGCATCAAAATACATATACAAACAAATTACAAACTCATTTCCAAAAATATTTCTGAATCCAGAAATCACTTCAAATCACATTTAAAATCACGTGCAATTATATATCATAAATCCATAGTAAATCCAAATGCCCCGAATAACTTTTCGAAACATATTGCAAAATCATATATATATTTTAATAATATTCTCCGTAATATTACTATAATCAAAACATATCGAAAATCAATTCAGAACGGATCCATAATATTTTAATAATTTTCGTAAACAATATTACGGATCCAGAATATTTCAAATACATATAATCCAAATCAGTAACAATATATATATATATATATATATATATATATTGTTATATATATATATATATATATATATTGTGATATATATTATTTGTAATGATTTTGATTATATATATTATGGCAATAAATTAATTGTGAATATATATATATATATATAATTAATTTATTGCCATAATATATATAATCAAAATCATTACAAATAATATATATATCACAATATATATATATATATATATATAACAATATATATATATATATATATATATATATATATATATATCAACAGTATTATAAATAATATATATATTATCTATATATATAATCAACCGTATTATAACTAATATATATATAGATAACCAATAAGATATATATATATATATATATATATATATATATATATATATATATATATATTCGAAATTAATTTATTATAAACAATATATATACCAAATTATCCCAAAATCAATTTCAAACAACAGATCATAAGCCATATATCACAAATAAATTAAAATCAATATAATATAACAATTCCGAAAATTTCTGGAAAATCTGAAAAATGCGAAAAAAATACCACCAAACCTGAAATACTATTCTGAACACAAAACTCTTCTAGACCAACGCCAATTTCCTTCTCCTTCTTCTTCTCTTTCCTTTCTCTCTCTTCTTTCTCTCTTCTCTTCTCTCTTCTTTCTTCTCACGCGAGCTCTGTTTTTTTTTTTTTTTTGTCTTTGCTAACTCTCTGTCTCAATCTCTTGTTTCTTGCTTTTAAATTTTGAGATTACTATGCTCATGTGCTGGGCCAATCTTTTTATTTTATTTTATTTTTTTAAGATTTTCCTTGTGTGTAAACACTCACACATATACTCACATACATATACAAATATCTTTCTAATTACCATTTGCTCCCTTGAACTTCTTAAAATTCTCCAATGGCACAAATTTATTCAGAATCACATTCCATCTCAATAATTAGTCCAAAAATATTCCATACTTATCCAATTACCAAATTGACTTCACCAATATTCAATTGGACTCATTATCATCCAAATGCACCAGAAAAATAATATACTTTTCATAATTACGGAAAATTTGGGGCGTTACATGCAAACCATCTTCTTTCCAAATGGACTAATTTGACTAGTCGAAAACAATGCACGAAGAAAATGGTGAAAACTTGGATAGTAAGCATCGAGACCAGTGCTCGCGGTGAAAATGGAGAAATTGGATTAGTGAGCACCGCGACCAGCGCTTGCGGTAACTGCTTACGGTGAAAGTGGTAAATTTTTACCAGTGAGTAACGCGACCGAGCGACACGACCACCGCTCGCGGTACGCGGTCGCGATGGCTAAAAAATTTGAAAAAAAATAGCACCGAGTGATGAAGCGGTGGGGCTTCATAAACCAAATTGAAGCCAAAAATACAGCAAACACACAGAAGCAGAACAGAAACCAAAACAAGAGAGAAGATGAGAAAGAAAGAAGAGATAGAAAGAAGAAGAAGAAGAAGAAGAAGAAGAAGAAGGAGAGAAGAAGAAGAAAAGAGGAAGAGAAGAAGAAAAAGAGAAGGAGGAAGAGTTTAGGTTTAGTGTACATCTATTTTTCGAATTTCCAATTTTTCAGAAATTTTCGAAATTGTCGAATTTTAGAGTTTTTGAATTAGTTGAATTATATGGATTATAGATTATAGTTCAGGTTCAATGTATACGAGTTTTCAAAATTTTTTTTAGTTTTCCAGAAATTTTCGAAATTATCGAATTTTATAGTTTTTGAGTTATTTGGATTATATTGCTTACAGTTGATAGTTTGAAATTGATTCTGGAATGATTTGAATCGTGAATTATCGAAATATAGATTATATCTGAAATTTTGATTATAGATACTGTTCGGAATAGATTTTAATATGTTTTGATGTTAGTATTGTTATGGAAATATATTGTTGAAAGTGATTTTAGTTATATACTAATTGTGACATGTATCGGAAAATGATTTTGGGGCATTTTGATTCGATATGGAATTATGAAATACGTTTGAATATAGTTTTGGATTAATTTGATATGATTATTGATTTAGAAATATATATATTCGTATATTTCCGTTATATGATATTTTATGAAATTTGAATTTCGAAAATATATATATATATATAACGATATGAATTGAAATTGATTAAGTTGAATTCGATGATTCTAAAAGAAATGAAATATGTTGACATTGGATTTGAGAAAACATTTTGGCTTTGATATGTATGAACATAGATATGGATATAGGAGGTTGATATGTCAATTGGGTTTCTGTCTGAACAGTACTGTGCTGATTATACCACCCTTTGGATAGTACAGGCCCAAAGTGCCGGTCCTAGGGTTCTGAATTTGTCATGGGACATTTACAGCGGATTATTCCGTTGGTGTTCCATTCTGATATGATGTTCGGCGGGTATGTGTCCGATGCCGAACAACCCGTAATCCAGTCCGATAACTTATGTTATATATATGTCAGGAGACCAGTCTGAAAATGGATTTGTTATATGAAAGCATTTAAAAAATTATGAAGAATTTGCCTGTTGATTGATTTTGGATATTATACTGGTTGAATTTATGATTTGATTTGATATGAGCCCCATATATGATTTAATTATATGTGATTTATATTTTGATCGAAAATAGATAAACATATTTGATATAGTATATTTGTATATACAATTTTGTGTACATCCACTAAGTAATATGCTTAGCGTGTTGAGTTTTCTCGCACGCAGGTAACAAAGGTTCCAAAGGCGATAAAGATAAAGAAGAGTAGAGACTGTAGAATCAGAGTCCGGAATCACATCTTTCCTGCATATATTTTGGTAGTTCGTTTGTAATAAGTCTATATATTTTGATAACGCATGCATGTACAGAAACTATTTGTAGATATTTAAGGAGCTTCCGCTATGTAAATATGTGTAAAGATTTTATTATATGCTTATGTTATTTGAATATTTATAAATTATTATATTGTGATAGATTGGTTGGTAAGTCGCACTATATTTGGAAGGGTGCGCAAAATTGATGTGAGAATTTTGAAGTTGATTTTTATGCATTTTAACTGTAAACAGGTTTTGGAAAGTCAGAAAAATAGAGGAAACTCTGGCAAGATTTTCGGAAATTTATTTGAACCACTTTCAAATATTTTTAATATAGTTTTCAATTATTGTTATATAAAAGTAAAAGTTAGATTTTAGTATATAGTAGCGCTCTCTGATTCGGTCCTAGTGGATTTGGGTCAGGGGGTGTTACAGGTTTTGCACTTTCAGGTAATGGAACAAGATCTCAAACATCGTTGTCTTGCATAAACTTATACTCCTCATTCATGATATCAATCCACCTTTGAGATTTAGAACTCTGCATGGCTTGATGGAAATTAATTGGATTATCGTCCATTATTCCATTATCTTTCTTATGTTCTTGGAGAAATACTATATAATCATCTGGAATTGTATTTCTCCTTTCTCTCGTGGATCTCCTTAATGATATTTGTTCTTGAGGTTGTTGAGTTTGTTCTTCAGGAACAAATAACTATTTTGTGCAGGAAGTTGTTCAACATTGTCTTCTTGTTGTTCTTGATTTGCTTCTTGATTAATGACATGAATGAAAACATGCATATTGTCAAAAGCAATAGTAGGAATCAAATGATTCCTCCTCAAAGATAATATCTTTAACCTTATTTCTCTTCCTAAACTCAACATACTAAAAAAATGTTGTTGTTCCCGTCTCAAAAATTGACTTTACTATGGATCGTAAAATTTGTAACCCCTTGATCGCTCAGAGTACCCAATAAAGTAGTTGTTTATTGTTTTGGAATTCAGTTTCTTTTCATTTGGCTTATAAGGCCTTGCCTCAGCGGAACATCCCAAAATATGAAAGTGTTTTAGGTCAGTCTTCCTGCCTGTCCAAAGTTCATAAGGTGTTTTATCAGCTGCTTTAGTTGGTACCCTGTTAAGGATATAAGCTGCAGTATTTAATGCTTCTCTCCAGAGTGATTCTGGTAAGATATAATGACTAATCATACTTCTTACCATATCCTTAAAAGTCTTGTTTTGTCTCTCAGCAACACCATTCATGTTAGGTGATCCTGGTATAGTGTATTGTGAGACGATTCCACATTCCTCTAGGAATTTAGCAAAAGGTCCTGAACGTTGTTCACCTGAACCATCGTATCTGCCGTAGTACTCACCACAACAGTCAGATCTAACACTCCTAATCCTTTTGTTAAGTTGGTTCTTAACCTCAGGTTTGAAAGCTTTAAACACGTCCAGTGACTGAGATTTCTCATGAATGAGATACACCTACCCATAACGTGAGTAATTATTTATGAATGATATGAAATATTGTTGACTAGTCCAAGAAGCCGTAGGGAATGGTCTACGAATATCTGAATGGATTAATTCTAAAATGTTTGAAGTTCTGTTGACACCTAATCTCTTAGTTTTGGTCTGTTTTCCCTTGATGCAATCAATACAAGCTTCAAAGTCTGTAAAGTCACTCAAGGGAATCCAAAATGCCATCAGATACAGGTCTCTCAACTCTAACTTTTGAGATATGACATAAGCGCTTGTGCCATAATGTCCTTGAATTTTCATTATTTAATTTGCGTGTAGTACCACGTGAATCCACATGCAAGGTTTCATTATATAATGCAATAGTATCAAACAAATAAATGTTATCATAAACACACAATGAACCTATAAAAACAACATTCGAATTTAATGAAAGACTAAACTGATTATTTCCAAAAGAACAATAATATCCAAATTTGTCCAACAAGGAAATAGAAACCAAATTCCGTCTAAATGATAGTGTAACAAAAGTGTCTTTCAAATCAAAATAATAACCAGTTCTTAATAATAACCTAAATGTACCTATTGCTTCAACTTCCACCGAGTTTCCGTCGCCCACAAAAATGAATCTTTCAGCATCATTCAACTTTCGGTAGCTTAGGCAACCTTTTCTTTGCATGTCAAGTTTGATATTTGGTACACTCCTTCTTCATGTGTACAGGTTTGTTGCAAAAGAAATAGCTTTATTGTTCTTTATCCTTATGCTGTTTCTTTTATACTGGACCCTTAGCAACTTCTTTATCTTTCTTTCTTTTATTGTCCTTATCCTTATAGGTGTTTGCCAAGTGAGCACTTTCAGTCTTTCCTTGCTTTAACCTTTCTTCCTCTTGCACACAATATGAAATGAGCTCATTTAGAGCCCATTTTTCCTTGTGGCAGTTGTAACTGACCTTAAATTAATTAAATTGTGCAGGAAGCGATATTAATACCAAATGCACGAGCAAATCATCAGATAACTCGAGCTTTAGTGTCTTTAGTTTTGAAACAATGTGAGACATTTCCATAATGTACTCTTTTATGTTCCCTTTGCCTTTGTAATTTATTGAAATCAAGCTCGCTAGAAGCGTACTTGTTTCAACTTTATCGTTCTTTGCAAAATGTTTCTCAAATTCAGCAAAAAACTCATTGGCAGTAGTGATCCCTTCGAAATCAGCGTCCCTAAAGGCTTCCAAAATGTTGTGCTTAATGATCATAAGACTCATGCGATTTGAGTATTCCCACTTCTCAAAGTTCCTTATGTCCTCAGTGAAACTTTCATCCGTAAGAGGAGTGGGTTGCTCAATCCTTAACACAAGGTCTATATCTATGCAGTCGAGAATTATTAATACATTATCTTTCCAATTGTTGAAGTTTGTCCTATTAAGCATGGGAATGGAACTTAAGTTTGTAGATATGGTAGCAGCAAATATATTAGCTGAATAGAGAACAAAACAAACAAACAAACAAGTTCACATCTAATTTCATATACAATAATTAATAAATTCAAATAATAGTAGGTCTCATCTCAAGATATCTAGCACAGTATTAATATCAATTCTTTGAATAGTAATATTAACTTGTAAGTGGTACTCTTGGTATAGTGATCAAACATTGACAATAACTCCTATCAAATAATAAATCTATCTTTGGATCGATTTATTATTCATATGAAAACCTTACAATTATCACATGTTTATCACCATAAGTATGTATACAATTTGGCCAAATATTAACCTTCCTTTGGGCTAGCTAACATCTGCATTAATAAACATACACACAACCATCTAAACATTCTCAATAAACTAGTCTACACAAGAGAGGTTACTTTAGTGACATATTGTTTCAATTAATCTATTTAGAATGTTAGATAAACATATTAAACTATCTTAAAACAAAATTATTTGAATTTAAAGATTCTAATTTAATTTTTCTAATCTATCTATAACCAATCCAAAACTTTAATTTTTCTGGCATAAATTCGATCGAGTCAATAAACAAAATATATGCATGTAGATAATATTGCGATACAGCAACATGGGTGCGGTGGCGCACAAACATAGGTATTGCGATACAGCAAACAACTAATTAAGAATTGCAAAATAATAATGATAATGCCAAAAAAAAAAATGTAAAACCTAATTTCAGAATTTTCTCAATACTTCAATTATGGAGTGACTCTGATACCACTTAGAAGACTTGTACTAACAATTTCTAACATGCTTTAATTAAATAATTAGGCCAAAATCATCATCAAGAATCCTAATTTTAGACCTAAGCATGTTTTTACAAAATTTGATCAAACTCTAATATATTGTTGTAAATCTCCATGTGAAATCAAAGAAAATAACTAAGATACGGAAGCGTACCTTGATCCATAGATGAAATTGGTGCAACGTGTTGTGATCATACAATTCTATACGAAATTCCCTTTTGATTCCTATATTCTGACGGTTGATGGGGTAAGCAGAGAGAATAGAAAAATCACGTATGCATTGGAGACTCTGACCCTTGATTTGTAATAAGTTAAAATAAAAGTATTGATATTTCTAATTTGGCCCTTCATCAAACTAGAAATATCACTTCAGTCTCAATACATTGAATCTATAACATTTTAATACCCAATACCCAATTTTTTAAACCTTATATCGATCACTTTAAATGAACTATACTTTAAGATAGCATCACACATTTTAACACATATGTACGCCCACATATTGGATTTTTCCAACAGATGCAACTTTATTTATTTATTTTTATTATATCAAATATTTTTTCTGCTTGTGTTAAATGATAACAAAATTTAAAGGTCCATTAATGTGTTAATATGTTGTTAATTTGTGTCAAAATATCAACTGTTTAAAAGCCCGTTGTTTATTCTTTCACTTATTCAAGTTTTATTATTTTTATTTCCACTTGGTGAATATACTCTTGTTTTTATTTTGATTTGGGTTATTTATATTCTCCCCCCTAACGTTTCGATTAATGTCCATTCCCACAACACCCCCCCCCCCCCCCCCCCCCCCCCCCCCCCCCCCCCCCCCCCCCCCCCCCCCCCGTGTTTCTAGAATTACCTATTTTCCCCCCTACCGTTATTAAAATGTTCTTTACAGTTAAAGTTAAGGGTATTTCAGTAATTGTATCACCAATAACTGATTTAATATAAAAAACAATTAAAAAATAAAAAAACAATTGAAAAAACATAACTCTCTCTCTTCCACTGTAACATCCCGAATTTCAGAAAATTAATTTTATATATGTGAAAATAAATTTTGTGATTGGAGGGGGTGTAAATGTAATTAAATGTAATTAATTTTATTTTTATGATTTCCAGCGGACCAGATTGAATGGTTGAAAATTGATGTATGAAAAATCGAAAATGGAGACAGAGAGCATCGCGACCTGGTCACTGCGACCACAGGTCGCGATGGCTTGCTCGCGGTGAAAAACGAGATTTCTGGCAGTGAGCATCGCGACCAGTCACCGCGACCACAGGTCGCGATGAGCTGCTCGCGATGAAAATGTCAAAATCTGGCAGTGAGTAACACGACCACCAGCGCGACCAAGGGACCGCGAGGTGTGCTCGCGACGAAGGCGGTGCGAATGCTCCAGTGAGCACCGCGACCTGGTGGCGCGACCACAAGTCACAACGACGGTCGCGGTAGCGGAAAAAAAATATAAAAAAAAAGAGGCTTCTCGCAGAAGCCAGAAAAACAGAAACAGCAAGAAGAGAGAGAAGAGACCGAGAAACGAAAAGAAAAAGAAGAAGAAGAAGAAGAAAAAGAAGAAGAGAGAAAGAAGAAGAAGAGGAAGGAAAGAGAGAGAAAGAAAGTGTGGGTGAAAGAGAAAAGGGAAAGGGAAGGAAAAAGAAATCGTAGAACCGCGACTTCTCGAACGAAAAACGGTTCCCAGGTTGGTGTACTTTTGTTTTTGAAACCGTTACGAAAAGTATTTCGTTGTCATTTTCGTTTTCGTTTTCGTATTTGTTTTCGTTGTCGTTTTCGATTTCGTTAAAAGTTTTCGATTTCGATGTTCGTATAAAAAGTGTTTAGTTTATATGAAAACTTTATGATTGATATATCTATTGATGATTTTGGCACGATTCTATTATAGATCGCATTTTGATTGTATTTCGAATATGTCAATTTCGTTAGAAATATTTGATTTATACTTTGTATGATTATTGTTGATTTTCTTGAAAAGTATTGTGTGAAGTGTATATCTATTGAGTAACTGATTGTGAAAATAGCTTATCGAAACGGCCCTAGGATACTTAGACATAGAAATGGATATAGGAGGTTGGTATACCAGCTGGGTTTTACTGAGCAGTACTGCGCCGCTATTGATTGCTATTGATGATATTCATGTACCTCCTCTTGGATTCGTCCAGAGGTTGGGAGACACGTACCTCCTCAGGATTCGTCCTGGGGGTTGGGAGCCACGTACCTTCCTAAGGATTCGTTCCTGGGATAGGGAGTTATGTACCTCTCTAGGTTCCGTACCCACGGTCCTAGAGTAGGGAGATACGTACCACTCGTAGGATTCGTCCTCGGGTGGGAGTTTGACCCATATTCCAGTCCTAGTATGTTTAGTATTCTAGCGGGCCAGAAGTGATTTGAATTGAAAAATGAACCGAATGATTTTATTGATCGAATTCATATGTTGATCTCATTATTGAAAGTAAAGTGATTAAAATGGTTTAATGCTTTGATTTTGAAATTTAATTGTTTTGAAATTGATTAGAAATGAAATTTATATTGTGGTTTAATTCTTCTTAAAAGATATTTATATTGTGGTTTATTTAATTGAGTTTATAGTACACCCACTAAGCTATATGCTTAGCGCGTTAGTTTTGTTTATAACGCGTAGGTACCAGGGATCCCGAAGAAGCTAAGGACTGAAGAGAGAGAGATTTGCTGACAGAGTCTCAGAGTTACCACAGTTGGGTAGCTATATTGTTGTTATATGTATATATTCTGAAAGCATGCATATACAGAGGAATTGTAATTATGTTTTGTAATTAATTAATTTAATGATTTCTGTTTTTCATTTTAGAATGTTTATAAATATTTACCTTTGAAGTATTTTATTTTACAAACTGTTTGTGGAAGTCGCACTAACGGCAGAGTGCGCAATGGTTTGAAATTGATATTGAAGTGTTGTTGAGAATGTGTATTTGATTTGAATTTATGAAAAACAGGTTTTGGAAAGTCCAAAAAACAAACGGTACTCTGCCGAAATTTTGTAAAAAGTTTATTGATTGGGCTCACTCAAAAATGATTTTCAAAATAATAAACTCTATGGTTTTTCAATGCTTTGAAAATTTATTCTATGGGCTCACAATGAGTTTGGAAATGTTTATGAATTTAGAAAGTTTTGAAAACCCGGTAGCGCTCTCTGGGTCGGTCCGACTGGGTCGGGTCAGGGGGTGTTACATCCACTCATCATTTCTTTCTTTTAAAATTTAAAAACATCTCTCTCTCTCTCCTCCCACTCATCATTTCTTTCTTTTATTTTTCTCTCCCTTCTCCCGTTCTCCGTCTCTCTCCATCTTTCTTTTACTTTTTTTTTCAGCTTTTTCTCTCTCCAACTCTCCACTCAATCTTCTCCCCATCTCTCTCTCTCACTCCCCTCTCTCTTATTTTCTCCCCATCTCCGGCAATCTTTTCTCTTTGCAACTTTTGGTAGTGTTATGGCTATGGATTTTGGAGAGGATAGAGGAGTAGATTTTGAGAGATGTATTTTGGACGGTTTTGGAGTTTGTGGCAGGGGGAAGAGGTGATGTGGGAGTTTTGGTGGTTTTAAATTTTATTTGGTAGGTTTGGGTGGTTTTGGATTTTAGGGGTTTAGTTTTTTTTTTTTTCGGTGGTTTTGAGGGTTTTGGGTGGTTTTTAGATTTGTTTGGTGGTTTTGGAATTTGTTTGGTGGTTTGGTTGTTTTAGGCTTTATTAGTTGGTGATGGATAGTTATATTAAGGTTTTGATGTATGGGATTGAGTTGGAGATTGATGGTGATGATGAAGTGTGGACTGTGATTGTTGAAGTTGAAAAAATGGAGGAGATTTATTTCCAAAAGAGAGAGAGGCGGATGAGAGAGAAAAGGGAATTTTTTTTTAATTATTAATTTTTATTAAGGGTGTTTTAGTATTTACACCACCTATTAATGTTAAAAACTAATTTTTTGGATGGATTGATAATAGTAGGGGGGAAAATGGAAAATGGGTAATTCTAGAAACACAGGGGAACAATGGACATTAATCCAAACGTTAGGGGGGGAGAATATAAATAACCCTTTTGATTTTTACTTTTTGCAAATTTATGAGTTTTATATGTTCGTATTTTTATCATGTATTAAGTATATAGAATCCTAACTATAGAGCTATAATTGAGCCTGATGGGCTTCCCTGGCAGTGATCATCTATCAAGGTATTTAAATAATTTTCAAGTGTGTCCTCAAAAATGCCTCTATGTCATAAATACTGTATTGAAATTATAATTGCTGCTCTTAACATATTTCATTTGCATACAAACATGTGTATGAACTCAGACTATATGAATTTCTTCATTTACACACAAACATAAGTACGAGCAACCATTGTTATGCATTTTGAATCTTACACACATTTATGATCACTCATTTTATAGTATTATATTATTGGGATAATTGCAATGAAGTACCCTGACGTTTGGCTATATTGCAATGAAATCGTGAGTTTAGCCTTAATTGCATGCTAGTACCCTTGACCAAGTTGACCGGTATGTTGACTTTGACTTTTTTGGTAAAAAGACAAAATTACCCCTGGTTTAAAAAAAAATAAATTAAATAAAAATTTTAAAAAAATTTTAAAATTAAAAATTTAAAAAATGGATCTCCACCGTCCATCAATCTTGATGGACGGTGGAGATACATTTAAAATATAAAATAAAAATTTAAAACTAAATAATTAAAAAAATATTTTATATAAAAAAAAAATTAGTGTTCTTGGTGGAGATCCAGATTGGATCTCCACCAAGAACATCAAGAACAAAAAAAAAAAAAAAAAAAATTGTTCAAACGCGAACCCAGATCTGGGTTCGCGTTCGAACCCAGCAGCTGGGTTCGACTTCGAACCCAGAAATCTGGGTTCGAAGTCGAATCCAGAACTGGGTTCGCGTTCGAACCCAGCTCTGGGTTCGCCTTCGAACCCAGCTGCTGGGTTCGAACGCGAACCCAGATTTGGGTTCGCGTTTGAACAATTTTTTTTTTTTTTTTTTTGTTCTTGATGTTCTTGGTGGAGATCCAGATTGGATCTCCACCGTCCATCAATGTTGATGGACGGTGGAGATCCAATCTGGATCTCCACCAAGAACACTAATTTTTTTTTTATATAAAATATTTTTTTAATTATTTAGTTTTAAATTTTTATTTTATATTTTAAATGTATCTCCACCGTCCATTAAGATTGATGGACGGTGGAGATCCATTTTTTAAATTTTTAATTTTTTAAATTTTTTTAAATTTTTATTTAATTTATTTTTTTAAACCAGGGGCAATTTTGTCTTTTTACCAAAAAAGTCAAAGTCAACATACCGGTCAACTTGGTCAAGGGTACTAACATGCAATTAAGGCTAAACTCACGATTTCATTGCAATATAGCCAAACGTCAAGGTACTTCATTGCAATTATCCCTATATTATTTAATTCGTGCTAAAAAATGTTATGGACTTGAACATGCTTACAGTTTAAAGGTAATCGAGATTTCTGCTCTCATTTTATATTTGATCTAATTTGCCTTAATTCTCTAAGAGATTCCTTGATTTGAATGGTTATGAGATATCACCATCAATGATAATAGATAGTTAACTTTCATCTAGGCACAAATTCAGGTAATTGAAATTTGGTAGCATCACACGCCATGAAACATAAAAATTATTAGTTTTTATATGACAGTTTTGTCAAGTCTACATGTAATTTCTCTGGTTGTATATATTGTTAATGTGGATTTGTATAAAAATTATATGTTGAATTAATGCAGTCAGTTTTTTTTTTTTTTAATTACTGCATTGCATTGTCTCTTGTTTCATTTTAAATTGATAAAGAATTATTGGCTTGTTTTGCTAAATTTTTTAATTTTGCTTTTTTACTAATGATTTATTTATTTATTAATTCTTCAGTCTATAACAACGATTGCTCATAAAACAGGTTTTGGCTCGATGGAAAGTCAATAGCGAGATCTCTTTGATTCGTCCCACTAGTGACCTACGAATTCTTGAAGATGGTAGAGGTGCTTATATTATTTTGCCATCAAAATATATTACATTATAAGATTTTGTTTATTTTTTTTGTATATGATTACACATAATTACAATTTGAGTTAATGTGTGAGTCTAATATTAGAACTTGAGTACTTTAATTACGATTTAGTGTTGATTTGTTATAATATTTTTATTATTAATTTGTTCAATCGTTTAAAATTTTCAATTGATATAGTATATATCAATTAATTTCATTTTAATTTTTTTTATGAAAATCAAAGTATCAACAAACGGGCATAGCCCGTTGTCATTTACATTATCTACCTCGTGCACTGTCCGTTGTCAATTATATTATCTCCTACGGGCATTGTCCATTCTCAATGATACTATCTTCCACGGGCATACCACTAGCATTGCTCGTAATGGAAAAGTATCATTTTCCATCACACCTTCATCCACAACGAGCACTCTACCCGTGGTGGATATTCTCCTACAACGGGCATTGCCCGTAGTAGGAGAGCTCTTTTCTTATAGGCCAGTAATAAATTTTTATTTTTGGCGGTGAGCAGAGGTGGTCAGAGCCGCCACTGACATTCTATTGTCAATCTCTTAGTGGAGGAGATCTCCTCTGTAAGATGAAAGACATATTTGTAGAAATGAGACTGTTGTTGGTTAATTTGAAACAACAACAACAAAAATAGTATTTCATGCATGAAATGATATAGACGATTTTAAAATTTTTAGTTATTATCAATTCACATATTTATTATATAAACAAACCAATGTTAAGTGTATAAAATAACAAGTCTTTCAACTATTTCATAGTAATGTATATTTATTCTTTTAATACATCACGTTATAATTTTATGTCTTAAAAATATAACTACAATTTTTTTATTCATTTCTTCAATACTTAATATATACCGCATTGTGGTTGCAAACATAGTTTGAAGGTAGTCACATTTCTCAACGAAGTTAAGATCCTGAGTTTAAATCCTCCCTCCCCTAAGTCTATATATATATCTACCACATTTGTTTTAGTTATATTATGGAGACCAAAACACGGAAATTTCATTCATGGGTATTAATTAGGTTATACGGTCACCTAAACTTGCATTAAGATTTTTCACAACTAATTTTCATAAAGTGTAAAAATAATGTTAGGTAACTATACGTTATATGACAAGATGAGGTTGGCCCAGTAGTTTGCCCCTCACACTTACACCATTGAGATTATGAGTTCGAGCTGTGTTCTCCTCCCCGATTTCCAAATTAATTGTAATTATTAAAAAAAAAAAAAACCATAGAAGTCATATATAATAAGTTGACATTAAGGCATTAACTTGCACTCTACAATTGGCCTTGGGACGTGGGTGCTTACCAAGTGGGACTTGTTTATATGTGGTCATGACATATGCTATCAAGCTGCATGTTGTGGTTTAAAAATTAAATTAAATTAATTCCATGCAAGTAATGATAACATGCATATCCAGCCATAGGAAGTAGTTTCATGCACCTCCTCACTTACTTTAATTATGGAGGTTCAAATCTTATCATACACTTTTATTAGTATATGTAGTAAGTTTTTTCCCTATATTGTATTATTGGATAAATGTATTCCAGTTATAAGAATATATATCAAAACTGCACATACATGATATACGTAGTAAATGATCTCAAAAGATTCCAATAAATTTATAATTAATCTTATAATTGTTAAAAAGAAAAGTCATAACCTAGTTACTTAAGCCGTCTTACAATTATGTAAGTCTAATTTGTGTCACTTCACTTACCTCAGTCTCACCAAAACGGGATTGGCTAGGAAGGAAAAGGAAAAGGAAAGAACAGTGAGTCATTAGTAAGCAACTGGTCTGCTTAGGGCTCATAGGAGGTAGGACAGAGAATAGGGAGCAGGGCAACTGAATGAATTAATGCCGTTGATCTTCGTAAATACATGTAACTAGAAGCATCTAAACTGCTCTCTTCCGTTGGATTTTGTTTTGTTCCCCCCTTATAAGAAGATTAGTTAAGTTATATTAATGATTGAATTGAAGATAGTCAGAAACTAGAGCACAAATAAATAGCACAAATAAATAATCATTCAAATTTATGAATGAATGTTATTATCAATCTAAATATTTGTGGAATGATTTTACGAACTCTACTGCGCGCAGTTTTGTTTCCACTTATTTGGAGTAATTAATTAATTTCAAATCTTTCAAATTTAATGCTGATTTGTTAAAAGAAAAATAAAAATTGAACATTTAGTAATGCATGCATAAATAATTAATTAGCATTACATTACCACAAAAAAAAAAACAACCAGAACCTTCAACAAAGCACAATGGTAACTAATAGCAAAGCATCTACGGTGAGACACAATTTGAAAACTATTAACATGAATTGAGAGATGTTTAGCCTATGAAGATTAAGAGGTGAGTACTGTTGGAAATAAAACACTCAAAAAAACTTTTATTAAACTCAAAACAAATATTACAAGAACACTCTCACTCAAGAACTCACTCACTCTTTACTTCTTCTTTACTCACTTAGAAGTTTTGCTTCTTCTTGATGCCTAAACCAAAATGGGGAGGGGGTATTTATACTACTTACAAATCATTTTAGACCACACAAATAAACTAATCCAAAATTATAATAACCATACACCTCATCCTTCTACATCCTTCCACATTCTTCCAATTGACCACATGATTTTTATGCCTAATTACCAAACCCTAGAGAATTCTAGATAAAGGGCTTGGACCTTATTTATGGACTTGGACTCTAATTTATTTGGGCTTGGGTTTGGGCTCCCATAATAGTTCGGGCCTTCAAATGGTTTGGGCCTAAAACAAGTTTATACTTCAACACCCCCCTTTAAACTTGTTTTACCATGCCAAGTAAACTTCTTAATCTCAAAAAATCTTCAAACCTGAGTGGCTTGGTGAAAATATCTGCAATTTGAACTTTGGACTTCACATACTCCATTTGCACATCCCTTTTTGCTATGCACTCCCTTATGTAGTGGTAACGAGTATCAATATGCTTGCTTCGATCATGGAACACTGGATTCTTTGCTAAGGCAATGGCTGACTTGTTGTCGACACAAATTTCAGTTGGCTTTTCTTGTGGCAAACCCAATTCCTTCAGCAAATTTCTGAGCCATATTACATGACAGACGCTCGAAGTAGCAGCTACATATTCAGCTTCACAAGTAGATAAGGTGACAATCGGTTGCTTTTTTGACATCCATGTGAAAGCTGTATTTCCCATGAAGAACACGAACCCACTGGTGCTCTTCCTGTCATCTATATCTCCACCCCAATCGCTATCGCTATATCCCACAAGCTTGTAATCATTAGAAATTGAATAAAACAAGCCAAAATCAAGCGTACCTTTAATGTAACGGAGGATTCTCTTAGCGGCTTTGAAATGGGTGGTTGTTGGATTCTCCATGTATCGACTCACAAGTCCAACAGCATAAAGAATATCTGGCCTTGTGCACATCAAATAGCGTAAGCTTCCAACTAAACTATTAAAGAATGTTGGATCTATGCTTTCACCTTCACCATGCTTCGATAGTTTGATTCTGCATTTTGCTGGCGTGTTTATCGGCTTACAATCATCCATCTTGAACTTCTTGAGTAACTCCTTTGCATAATTTTCTTGGGAGATAAAGATGCCTTCTTCCTTTTGCTTGACTTCAATACCAAGATAGTACGCCATTAATTCGATGTCAGTCATCTCAAATTCCTTGGCCATTGCTTTCTTGAACTCTTCAATCAGGCTTAGGTTATTGCCGGTGAAAATCAAATCATCCACGTACAAGCATACTACCAGAATATCTCCATTCATGATCTTGATATATAGGGCGTGCTCGTAGGGACATTTGGTGAAGCCATTTTGTTGGAAGTACTTGTCAATTATGCTATTCCATGCCCTTGGTGCTTGCTTTAACCCATAGAGAGCTCTTCTCAGCTTCAGAACTTTGTCTTCTTGGCCTTTGACTTCGTAACCCAGTGGTTGCTGTATGTAGACTTCTTCTTCAAGAACTCCATTTAGGAAGGCAGACTTTACATCCATTTGATGTATCTTCCACTTGTTTTGCGCTGCCATAGAAATGATTAGTCTTATAGTTTCTAATCTAGCAACTGGAGTAAATACCTCATCATAGTCTATTCCAGCTCTTTGACTGTAGCCCTTCGCAACTAGCCTTGCCTTGTGTCTTTCAATCTCTCCCTTAGAATTTCGCTTTGTTTTGTACACTCATTTGACACCAATTGCCTTGTGTCCTTTTGGAAGTGGAACAAGTTCCCAAGTGTTGTTCTTTTCAATGGCCTTAATTTCCTCATCCATCGCATCTCTCCACTTCTTTTCTTGAGTAGCTTCTTCAAAACTCACTGGTTCACAATCAGCAAAGAGGCAAAAAAGAGTAAGATTATCAGATCTCTCAGTTACCTCGTATAAATCTTGAAGACTTCTTGTTCGCTCCATTGCTCTTTCTTGTAAAAATGATGGTGGTGAATTTCCATTATTTGTTGAAGCTGGTGATGCTGGTGGTGTAGTGGGTTCTTGTTGAGGTTCTTCTAGTGGCTCCACTAGCGTCTGCTCTGTTTCTTCAAATTGTGGAGTGAAGTTGAAGTTGTCTACATGCGATCCAAAATCCCATTCTCCTTCTTCATCAAATATCACATCTCGGCTGATCACAAACTTTTTGTTGTTCGGGTTGTATAGCTTGTATCCTTTTGAATAAGCGGGATAGCCGATGAAGATGAAACTTTCACTTCTATCGTCAAGCTTGGTTCTTCTCTCATTTGGTATATGAACATGAGCTATGCTTCCAAAAACTCTTAGGTGGGAGATGCCGGGCTTTCTACCACTCCATGCTTCTTGAGGTGTCTTTCCCCACACACTTCTTGTTGGAGAGCGATTGGACAAATAGACTGCACACGCCACTGCTTCTGCCCAAAACTCCTTAGGCAATCTCTTGCTTTTGAGCATGCTTCGCGCCAAATCCAGGATTGTTCTGTTCTTCCTTTCTGCAACTCCATTTTGTTGGGGGGATCTGGGAACAGTTAGAGGACGTCTAATTCCATTCGCTTCACAAAACTCCAGGAATTCCTTGGATGTGAATTCTTCTCCTCTATCGGATCTCAGTGCCTTGATCTTATGGCCACTTGCTTTTTCCACAGCTGCTTTGAACTTTTTGAATACTCCAAAGACTTCTGATTTCTGCTTCAAGAAATAAACCCATGTTTTTCTTGAAAAATCATCAATGAAGAGAAGGAAATAATTACTGTTACCGAGAGAGCTTGGCTTGATCGGACCACATACATCGGTATGGACTAGCTCGAGTGGCTTCTTGGCTCTTGAGTCTGACTCTTTTGGAAAGCTATTTCTAAATTGCTTCCCGAGTAAACATCCTTCACAAAGTTGGTCAGGATGATTGATGCATGGTAGTCCTCTCACCATTTCCTTCTTAGATAGTAGCTCCAAGCTTCCAAAATTGAGATGCCCAAATCGAAGGTGCCATAACCAAGATGCATCTTTGTAGCAGGCTTTCAGACACTTTGCAACATTTTTTTGAATGTTCAAAGAAAATAATCTATTCTTTGACATTCTTACTTTGCCTATTAGATTTCCTTTGCCATCTCTTATAGAAAGACTATGATTCTTCATATGAATATCATAGCCTTTTTCTAAGAGTTGACCCATACTCAGGATGTTGCATGTCATATTGGGCACATAGTAGACATTTGAGATTAA
The DNA here is from genome assembly GCA_003430845.1 of Xanthoceras sorbifolium. NCBI lineage: Eukaryota > Viridiplantae > Streptophyta > Magnoliopsida > Sapindales > Sapindaceae > Xanthoceras > Xanthoceras sorbifolium. The sequence goes on from CM010609.1 coordinate 23,877,539, forward strand.
TTGATGACTACCATCTTTAGCGCGGATAAGGATGTTACCTTTTCCTTTCACTGATATTTTTGAATCATCTCCAAATGAGACATTGCCAGCCACTGATTCATCTAGCTCTACGAACATACTTCTTCTTCCACACATGTGGTTGCTTGCACCAGTGTCGAGGTACCAAGCATTTTCTTGGTCTCCATTATTGTCTCTACAAGTTAGTAGCACTGTCTCCTTCTCTTCGGTTTTGACTTCCACATAATTGGATCTTTCGTCAACCTTACTGCTAGGAGCTCTACATTCCGAAGCATAATGCCCAAATTTCTGACAATTATAACATTGAACTTGAGATTTATGGTACCTCGAGTTTGAATTGTCTCTCCCACAACCTCTTGTTGAGCTTTCTCCTTTCTCGTAGTTGTTGAGGTTGCTGCTGTTAGAATTCCAACCTCGTCCATGGCCACGGCCTCTACCTCGTCCTCGGCCTCGGCCTCTCCCTCGACCACGCTGGCTTCTCTCTTGGCCTTGACTTTCTTCCTTCTCCTTCAGTTGCATCTTGAGGAGTTGCTCGTTGATCCCTTGCTTCCTCTTATGTTTTTCTTCATATGCTTGCAATGATCCTTGGAGTTGCTCGATCGTCATTTCTTCCAGGTCTTTAGTTTCTTCTATCGTCACAACAATGTACTCAAATTTGGGATCCAATGATCGGAGTATCTTCTCTATTATTCTTACATCTTCTAACTTTTCACCGTTTCTTTTTAATTGATTAGAAACGGCTGCTACTCTTGAGAAATAATCTGAAATAGATTCAGATGCTTTCATGTGTAAGGATTCGAATTCACCTCTTAATGTTTGGAGACGGACCTTCTTTACCTTTTCGACTCCTTTGTAAGAGATTTGTAACTTCTCCCACGCTTGCGGAGCTTGCACTTGAAATCTTCTCAAAACCATCATCATCTAAGGCTTGATAGATGAGATAGAGAGCCTTCTTGTCTCTCTTCCTTGAGTCTTTTAAGCTATCCTTTTGAGTTTGGGATAGAGTAGACTCATCTTCTGGTTCGGTGTAGCCTTTCTCTACGACCTCCCAGACATCGTGTGCTCCAAGGAGAGCCTTCATCTTGACACTCCAATTATCATAGTTTTCGTTCTTGAGTGTTGGAACTTGAAACGACGCCATACCATTAGCCATAACTCTCAATATGGTGAGAATTTTGAAATTCTGACTACACGGATGAACTCAGAACGTCGAAAAACCTTAAGATGAACTCAGACAAAAAATCGATTTTTATGGTCAAAGTCAAAGTCAACGGTCAACCTAACCTGGTCAACAGTCAACGGCTTGGCGGCTCGGTCAGCGACTCGGTCAACAGGCTTGGTAGCTCGGTCAACTCGGCTGGACTCACTTCCAACTCGGCTGACTCGGCTTGAACTCGGTGAGTTAACTCACTCCCTGGCAGCAAACTTCCGGCAGCCCGTGGCGGCTCGTTTGAACTCCGATCGGGGCGATTTTTGTGGCGTCGGCTTCGTCTCGTCGAGAACTTCAATTTGGATATGCTATAGTGCACACCTTTGAAACTGGCTCTGATACCACTTTGTTGGAAATAAAACACTCAAAAAAACTTTTATTAAACTCAAAACAAATATTACAAGAACACTCTCACTCAAGAACTCACTCACTCTTTACTTCTTCTTTACTCACTTAGAAGTTTTGCTTCTTCTTGATGCCTAAACCAAAATGGGGAGGGGGTATTTATACTACTTACAAATCATTTTAGACCACACAAATAAACTAATCCAAAATTATAATAACCATACACCTCATCCTTCTACATCCTTCCACATTCTTCCAATTGACCACATGATTTTTATGCCTAATTACCAAACCCTAGAGAATTCTAGATAAAGGGCTTGGACCTTATTTATGGACTTGGACTCTAATTTATTTGGGCTTGGGTTTGGGCTCCCATAATAGTTCGGGCCTTCAAATGGTTTGGGCCTAAAACAAGTTTATACTTCAACAAGTACAGCATCCATGAATTCTGCGTCGGCGGCCATAGCCTGCAATGTCTCAGGCGAAAGGCAAGCTTCGATGTCTACACTCCCTTGTTTAGCTCCAGGGTAAATTGTCATCTTTCCATCAAATTTGTTCCCAGGCCCGCTTCTTACCGCAATAGGCCTTCCCCATCCAAAGTTGGTATCGTAAACACGGTGCCTCGGCGAACTACTTGCGCTAAAAACATGTTTTGTGAAAGTGTCGTCCCATGTATATATCTTTGGATTTTCTCCCCAAGACTCCAAGTAGTTCCTCAACTTTTCTTCTGTGTGCATAGCAATCATCTTGTTCATTTGTAAAGCCACATAACCAAGTCCTTGCTCAAGTACCTCTCCTGCTTTCATTGTTATGTTCCCACTCTGAATAGCATTTCCCAAGTAGTGTTGGGGCAGCGGTGGCTGCAATCTTTGTCTAACACCTATTAAGATTAGAAAACTAGTCTCTTGACTGGGTTCCAAAAATTTATTGCGAACAGCAGATCGCCAAAGATGAGACAAGAGTGCTTGAAGAGATGAGATTTTGTCGGCTGCGCCAATCTCGGCATTGGCCTTTGCTTTGAGTTGTGCGATACTTTCAGCTGTAAAATGGAAAACTCTTTGTTGCAATGGTGTTGGAACGAACTTACTGCGGAGTTGTTCCTTCTTGAATAAAGGTATGCGAATGGGACAATCAGTATCATGAAGAAACCATCGTTGAAGAACTGGAGGATTAGATAAAGAATCAAAACCTCGGGAAATTTCAGACCAAGAATTGAAAAAATGCCAAAAAGATGTGCCATCAGAAGCAGTGTGGTTCATGGTGCAGCCAATAAAGATGCCATCTACAAGCTCAGTGACCTGCACTGCGAGCAATGGCTTGGAGGTACCCTCATAGTTTTTAATCCCATTTAGTGGGAAAAGAGAGTAAACTACATGATCAGGAACATAGGTTTGATCGATGATATCAGAAACGGAAACTCCATCAGCTACAGCATGTACGAACTCAGCACCTGAATTGTTGCAATCTATGAAGAAAGATGTTGTTTCATCGCCATTTTTAATAGTGGCAAGACGACCTGCAAGTGGAAGAAAGAAGTCTAGAGTGCGTGAAAGGGATGCTTGAAGGTGGTGGATTAAGGTTTCTACATGTGGATGATCAGGTTTCGGTTTGTGGAAGACAAGTCCCTTTTGGATGGTATCCATCAAGAGAAGCTGAAGATCCCATGGAGTTAAGTCAATCCTAAGGTTTGGTTCCTTGTGACTTGCTGCACAAATTGTACTGCTTGAGATGACCCGAATGCTTCCCATTTTAATCTCTCCACTATAGCTTTTTCACAGAGATGCAGAATTGGTGCTCAATGTATGTACATATAGACTAAAAACTACACTGTTTGTTACAATTAAGACTTGTTGAAAGTTAGCTGTCTCTTACCTGTATGACTGCTATTTGACAAAAGAGATGCAGATTTTTTCTTGATCATATATATCTTTTTCCTTGTCAAATTATCCATCATTTTCTGCATGCTTAATTATAAGATCATGTCATTTTACAGGTCCCACAGGTTATATATTAAACCGAAAGATATTCTTACTCAGTCTTCCTCATTATCTTGAAGCTAATCCACATACTTACCTGTTTGTTTAAAAGGATAAGGGACGAGTGGAAGAAAGAGAGGACAGAGATTTTTGTAACAAACCCATGTTTGTGTTGAGAATTGAGGTGTTAGGCCATCTCCACTGTTCTTCAAATTTTTGAAATATTTTTATGTCCTTAAATTTATTACTCTAACCATTTTTTATTTTACCATATTTAAATTATAAAATATTATTATTTTACTTTTATAAAAAAATATTCAAATTCTTTTAATAGAAATATATTTTTCTTAATTATTTTAAATTATAATTTATTCACTTAATTTATTTAAACTTAAAAGTTTATATTTATATTTTTTAAATTGTCACACCTAACTATTTTTACATCTAATAATTTTGATCTAATTTTTTTTAATATTTAAATTCTTTCATCTAATTTATCACTTAATTTTTCCCACCTAATTTTTCCACATCTAATTTAACATTCTAATTCTTTCACCATCATTATTTTTTTGGCGCGAAAAGCTGGAGGAACAGTGGGAGACGGTCCACAGCCCTGGCCCTTTGTTTTGTGTATCTCGTCCAAATGTAGATGATGTGGCTTCACCAAATCCATTCGTTTTTTAACTTTAATTTGCATAATAAATATTAAATTAGTTACTAGTTAATTTACTTTTCTGCCCCCATGCCGCCTGGTTCTCATTCATGAATGTCATGTGCAATTTCTTCATTACCCTTCCCCGCTAACTGCAATCTTGCTCATTTAATGGAAAAGTTGATATTAAAAAATATTTTATCTATAAAATGAAAGTATAAAAGGTATTTTGATCATAAATGAAATTATGTGGGAATTTTATCAAATATATTAAATTATAAGAAATTTTAATAATATCTCTATCTTTTATCTTGTCACCATACCCATAAGCCACTGCATCATTCTTCTCCAGCTTCTCCATTCTGTTTATTCAATTTTTTAAAAATATTTTATAACATTTTTCCAAATCAGCATTCAAATTTGGAAGATTTGAAATTAATTACTCTAAATAAGTAGAACAAAAACTGCAGTAGAGTTTTTAAGACCATTCCACAAATATTTAGATTGGTAATGACTCTGTTGTTCTTTCCTTTTCCTTCTCATCCTAACCCGTTTTGGTGAGTCTAAGGTAAGTGAAGTGATACAACTTAGACTTACACAATTGTAAGAAGACTTAGGTAGCTTAGGACTTTTCTTTTTAACAATTACAAGATTAAATTAAAAAAATTTCAAAATCTGCCGAGATCATACACTACATGTGCAATCGGGATATCTACTCTCATTACTAAGACATATCTACCCAATAATATAATATATAAAGAAAAATTCCTACACATACTGATGAATTTATATGGCGAGTCTTGAATACATCCCCACCACTGGGTGAGTGAGAAGGTGCACGAAACTGCTTATTATAGGTGGATATGCATGGAGTTAATTTGATTTTTAAACCACAACATGCAGCTTGATGTTAGGAAACTGATATCATTTATTAGGATCCTTCCTAACTCTAATACTAGTTGTTAAGAAATATGTAAAATTTCTCTTACAGCGGAAACGAAAAACTGTATATACAAACACACACAAAAGAAAAAGAAAATATAAAAGAAAACACGAATAATCTAGATAATAATTTTACGTAGTTAAGAAAATTTTCTAAATCCAAGGAGCTCACCTGCACTAAATTCTATAAAAGAACTAATTACAAAACACCTGAAAAACTCTCACACTGTTTTTCTCTATGTATATACCTTTTGCTAATCCCTCTCTTTTCTCACTAGTGTTTTTCCTTTTCTCTCACCTTATTTTGCCACCATAAAAAACTCTAACATTATATGGGTATTTATATATATAAAAAAAAAATTAGAAAAAAACCGACCTATAAAAGCTTTCCCAGTCTGGTCAGGTTTTAGACTCAAAACAGAAATCGGATTGACGACTCTCTGCTACGAATTCGTACTTTTTCAGGCTTACAGGACCGGCTGCTTTCGACAGCGTATGAGGGCACGTCTGGCATCCATTTCCAGTGCCATTAGCGTCTACCTTCATCTGGATCTCTTCTTTTTTATCGGTTCTTGAATCACCTCAATCGGACAGTATTTGCTTTACTTTCGTATCAGTGAAACACGACTTGCTCACTTTAATTATGCAAACCTGCTCGCAGTGTTTGATCCGATTTGTTCTGACTATGTGCAAAATGGAAATCTTTAGATTTAAGTTTCACAACGCAAACACTTTTGATAGCATAAAAGATATACCATCATAACCACATATAAACAAGTCCCAGTTGGTAAGCACCCACGTTCCTAAGGCCAACATTCATGGATTTGCAGATGGTAGAGTACAAGCTAATGCCTTAATGTCAACTTACGTGGTAGATATATGACGTCTATGGTTAATGTTAAGTTGGTAACCTAACGTCAAACAACCTAATTAATGCCCATGAATGAAATTTCTGAGTCCTGGTCTCGATAATATAACTCAAATAAATGTTGTAGATACTAGGTAAAAAATAATAAATAAAAAAGTTACAATTATATTTTTAAAATATAAAATTATAACTATTAAAAGAATAAATATATATTATTATAAAATAATTGAAAAGACATGTGCTATTTTATATGCTTAATACTGGTTTTTTTTTTAATAAATATGTGAATTGATAATAATTAAAAAGGAAAATTCAAAATCGTTCATATTATTTTATGAAATACTATTTTTTTCATTACTGTTTATAAATTAACTAAAAACAGTTTTAGATCTCTGAATATGTCGTTTATTTTATTGGGGAGATCAGATCTCTTCCCTTAAGAGATCGACAATCGAATGTCAGTGGCAATTGTAATCACCTCTGCTCACCGCCAAAAATGAAAATTTGTTACCTACTCCAATGTCAGTTCCCCTTCCATTTGGAGGAGATGGATGCATGGAAGCCACCCTCTTTTTTCATTTATTTGTTTTTCAATTTCGAATTTTGGGTGTATTCAATTTAGATTTTGGATAACTTTTTTTAAGTGAATGACTTTTGTAGAGTTTATAGATTTTTAATGAATTTTATAGACTTTACAAGATTTATGAAGTACACTTTTATAGACTTTCATTTAAATGACTTTTATACACTTTTAATGATTTTATTAAAAATACTTACATAAATTTTTATAGACTTTTATAGACTTTCGTAGATTTTCATTAACTTTTAAAATTACAAATAAACTAACAGTTAACTTTACCAGCTCATTCAATTTTTATTTACTAATAATCATTGATGGATATTGTTAGGAATTTGACCACACATGTATGACAAAAAAAAAAAAATAGAGTCAAATAGATAACTAAAATACAAAGTTTTTTTTTTAAATATATATTACTCATCATATACTTGATGTCTTTAATAAAAAAAAATCATTAATCTCCGTTATTATCAATAAAATAACGTCTAAATATGTTAAGATGAAAAGAAATAAATAAATACATTATATCAATCTATTCAAAATTTATATATATCATAATATAATTAAATTATTTAAGTTGTTTATAGGGCGAATAATTATATATAATGTTTGACCTACTTTTTCATCCGTCTATTACTAATGCATTTTAAATTTTAAAAAAAATATTTTTAACTTATCTTTAATCTTGATAATATCAAAATTGAATTTCATTTTTATAGCTTTGTTAAGTACTAACAAAATAGTTAAAGTGTACTTTAAAACCTTGAATAACGAAAAGATATAGTATATATTCAGAAATAATCATTTCATATTTTTATTTTTTTTACTTTAAGCACTTTTTTTTTATCTTGTTAGAAATATTTTTTAATTTTTAAATTATTTTTCATTCGCATAATAGGTTGTATAGTGATTACAATTTTTTTTAAATTATTCTTTTAGAATAATATGCTCAATAGCAAATGATAATAAAAATTGTCAATAATTATTTGTTAGAAAGTCTTTAAAAGTCTTTCAAAGAAGTGAAAGAAAAATTTTGAGCATTTTTGTAAAGAATTATTAACAAAAGTATACAAAAGTCTAGCATTTTTAAAAGTCTATAAAAGTTATTGACATTTTAATACCCTGTGACTTTCGTAAACTCTTAAAAAGTCTAGATTGAATACCTCATGACTTATATAGATTTTGTTAAAGTAGTTAAAAGTCTAAATTAAATACACTATAACTTTTATAGTGTCTTTAAAAGTCTTTATTAAATACATTCAAATTTTTTAATTCCATAAAAGTCTTTGAAAATCTAAATTGAATACACGCTCTTAAATAACCTTCCTTATTTTGAGCTTTGGTGACTCTTTGGTTTTATTTTATTTTTATTTTTTAAGAGAAAAAAAAATAAACTGGGGTTGGTAACAATGGTTTTCATGGCTTATAAAATGCTCTGTTCTGATGTTCTACTAAAGGAGATGGTTTGAATAGTTTCATTTATTTATTTTTTTTAATTTTTTATATATTTTTTCTTAGCTTCTGGTGGAGGGCTGATGTTTTGATTAAAAAGATGGTTCAATGTTTTCTATTTTCCATGATTTTTATGAAATTTGTTTTTGGTGAAGAGAGAGAGAATCGCCGGAGGCCTCCATTTCTTTTTCATAAAAAAAAAATTATGAGAAATTATTTATTAGTTTCAATATATAGTACTCATTTTATTAATCAAATTAAATAGTTATAACCATTTACTTTATAAGTCATGAGAATAATCAAGACATTTTCGATGTATATGGTGCTTCTATTTGAACAATATTTCAAGTTATTTTGTCTTCCAATAAATTAATTAAGCACAAACTACCAGAGGAAAAAAATTGTGCATATTGTTCTCTTATAATGTTATAAAAATATTTTGACAAGAAACTTATTTGTTATTAAAAAATTTAAATAAATATATTTTTCTTCAAATTATCATTTAATTTTTAAATATTTTATATTATTATTCTAATATTTAAATTAAATAGTCTATTAACTGATTTTTTGTTGACGTGCGAAATAGATCAACGCAATAAAAAATAAAAATTATGATTGAGCAATGAAAATAAGATCAAAGATAAGGTTTTTAAAGTGGTTCGGCTGAAAATCAAAGCCTACATCTACAATGATATTATTGCTCTTAGCTCTCACTTTCTCTCAAAAATTGTAACCTTTGTACCAGAGGGGAGGTGTCATTATTGATTTACATTGAATGAATCATTGGAAAATAAGAATAAAATAATTCCCTTAATTATCACAATTAAAACGGTAATTCAATCATTAAAAATTAGGAATTAAATATAAATTTGAATTCAATCAACTGGTGTGATCAAATCCTTCAAATTATGGGATCTTCCCTTATCCGGAAAATATACTTCGAGTTGAGTAATTGCGAGCTGGAGTTGAATTGACAGTGAGATGAGAGGTGACAAGTCTTCCTAGTTCGCTGGAGTGTTATAGCCTGCTTTGAGCTTCAGAGGTTTAATACCTTCTTTACCTCTCATAGTTGGAACTTGTCTGCTGTCTTGATTTCATCAATTTTCCCAGCCCGTTGGACTTGGTTGACTTCTCCAGGCTCCTTCGGCTTTGTTGATTTTCTTAGGCTCATTGGATTTAATGAAATTATGCACATAATATTTTCTTTAAATGATAATTTGAAGAAAAAAATATTATTATCCAACCGTGTCAGATTTTTTTTTCTTAAAAAAAATATTATTTCAATTTTTATTATAATTAGGGATAACTTCAATTTAATCTACACTTTTTGATGAAACATCACTTTTTTATTTGCGTTTTTCTTTTTTGGTTCGCGTGGTTCCTGATATTTCATAAATAGATCAAATTGGTCTTTCTGATCAACTTTTTGATGGTCAACCATTACAAAAATATCTAAAAGATAGTTTTGCCCTTAAAGAATTCAATTAATAGAATTACAATTTTACCTTCTAATTAAAATATAATAAAAATTAATAAACTAATATTAAACTAAATTATAAAAACTTAAAAATATAAAACTTATTGAAAAAAATATTCAAATTAAGTTATTTTATTAGAAAAAAATTAATATTTACAAAATTAAAGAATAAAATTTAAAAAATTGAGAATTAAAAAAATTAAAAAATTCAAATTAAGTTATTTTATTAGAAAAATTAACATTTAAAAATTAAAGAATAAAGGGGTACCTTCAATTTAGTCCCTACTTTTTGATGAAACATCACGTTTTTACTTGCGTTTTTTTTTTAGTTCGCGTGGTCCCTAACATTTCCTAAATAGATCAAATTGGTCCTTCTGATCAACTTTTTGATGGTCAACCATTACAAAATTATCTAAAAGACAGTTTTGCCCTTAAAGAATTCAATTAATAGAAGGAAAAACTTTAATTTAATCCCTACTTTTTAATGAAATATCATTTTTTTACTTACGTTTATTTTTTTGGTTTGCGTAGTCCCTGACGTATTATAAATATATTATATTAGTCATTTGACCAACTATTTGATGGTCAACCATCATTGTTTGATAGTTTTACCCTTGAAGAATTAATAGAATTACAATTTGACCTTTCAATTAAAATATAATAAAAATAAATAAATAGAAAAACCTATTAAAAAATCAAATTAAATTATGTTATTAAAAAATTAATATTTAAAAAAAATAAAGAATAAAAAAGGTTAAAAATTGCTAAAAATAAAATAAAATAAATAAAATTGAGAATTAAATTTTATTATTTAATTTTTTAAATGTTAATTTTTCTAATAAAATAACTATTGACGTGTAAATCTGGTCAACGTGGTAAAATGATGAATGCTCTATATTATAGGAATTGATACTGTAAATTGACAATGAAAGAGAGATTTTTAAAGTGGTTCGGCTTGAAAGAATACCTACATCCACTGTTTTTTTATTCAAGTCAAGCTCGTCTGTCTTTGAAGACTAGGGCTCGCTTATGCATATTGGTTTCTGAGAAATTTTGTAACCTGTGTAACAGCGGTGTACCGCTCCTTTTATAATATGAAGGGGCGGGAGTCTTTGCTCTCTAGTTGGAATCTAATTACAGGATTTGAGGGAGAAAATCTATCCCTTAATGGATGTGGTTTAGTATAAGTGTAATGGCTGATTGTGAGAAATTTGAGGTTAATTAGGTGTCTGATTAGTTGACTTGCGCTGATTCTTGTAGTATAGGGATTTTTCCTTAATTTGAGGCTTCGAGCTACTTTCTTCTATGCACTGCGTGATCTACGGGTTACGGGCTGCCTCCTTGGTGGAATGCGGTATCTGCGAGGTGCGGTATTTCAAATCTTCTATTGTCCTTCCTTGGTAGTTTATTGGGCTAAGGGGCCCGTCAGGTCCTGTGGCGCTCCCTTAGCCTTTTGCGTATGTTGGGCCTTCATTTAGGTTTTTAGTATTTCGGGTCTGTTTGAGCTTGGTGTAATTTGACACAACATTAGCCCCCCAACTTCGAGCTCGAAGACTTCGGGGTGGAAGCTTGAGAGTCTTCTTTATGCGAGCTGTCTTTAATAAGCAGTTACTGGGTGGCTTCTTCGGGAAGCTCACAAGTCGCCCTTTGGGGTCATAGGTTTCAAACGCTGAAGGCAGTTTGCTTCTCGGTGAGTGGGATGGGTCATATCAAGTGCCACGTCTGTACCGTACATTTAATGAAGGTGTTAAATCAACGCCCTTTCAAGTATCCCGCCATATCCCAAGGTTGAACGATGACCATTGATCCTCTTCTAGGTTATTATTACCTCGGTCTAACGGTTTTGGCTTCCCATCTATATTAATGTTGTCGTCTGTCCTTTACTTTCCATTTTTCGCCAATTCTTGGAATACTTTCCTCCGCTTCTTTCCTTCATAGTAGTGTTTCGTCTGGGCTCTTGATTTTCTGGAGGCGTCTCTTTAGGTTCTTCTCTTTTCTGTGAGTCTGCCACCTTGGTTCGTTGTGCTTCCCGTTTCTTGCTTCTTTTCTATGGTAGGTTTCGCCTGTCCTTTTCCTTTCCTTCTAACGCATGCTTTCTTTCGTCGTCGTCTTTTTCCTAGAATCTTTTATTTTGGGCTCACGCTTAGGCTTCTTAGTGGATATTTTAAGGGTGAAAAACCCTACACTTTTTTTTTTTTTGCAGATGTCATGTTCAAGTGCTTAAGGATCCCGTAAAGGCAAAGCGACAGAGACTTCTGCCCTAGGTCGCTCGGGGATCTTTCTGTCCCACGGGACTGTCCTGAATGCCATACTTCGGGACCAGATTGACAACCTCAACCTGGCCGGGTGATTATACGGCGTGGAGCTTCTGGACAGTTTTCCCTCGGGCTAATTATAAAAGGTTGAACCAAAGGAGGGATGTTTTCTTGTCCGCCCTTTCTAAAGTACACTGGGGACAACTGATGGAGTTGATATGGAATTTTCTGTTCCCTACCACTCATCAAGTGCTGGTACCAGGGATGGCTGATAGGGCTGCTTACCCGCCCTCTGGTTTCGTTGTTGTCAGTCGCCGTCATTTGGAAGTGGGTCTGGTTCCCTATGTTGGGGTTCCTCATAGACACGCTGAACCTTTTAAAGCTGGCCTCCATGCAGCTCGTATAACCATCTCCTCATCCTCTTCCTTTTATTCAGGAAGAGCGGGCTTCCCTCACCCAGCGATAACGTCCTGAAGCACTGCTTCACCCTGAAGACGAGCCGTTTGCCACGGGGGACTTCTGAGGACTCCCTTCCTGAGGGGTTGCATTACCTTTCCGTACGAGTTGATGAGCTCCGGGGTCTATTATAGGCTAATTCTGCCTGGAATGGTGGAGGGGCTAATTCTAATGAGCTCCGGGGTCTGTTGTAGGCTAATTCAAGCTTGCTCCTGATCACAACGGGGCATCGCAGTGCTTGGCGGCTAGCTCGCGTGCCCCTTACGGAGAGGTTATTTTGGCAGGTTAGGTCCAGCAAACGGCCGTTGTCAGCCTCTAGGGCCAGGTTTCAGTGGGTGTTGGACTTCATCAGCAGTAGCAACAACCGTCGCGGGGTTCAAAGGGGAGCCTGGATATAAAGAAAATCCCTTCGAAGAAGAGGGCGCACAGAACCCCGCTCCTTATTTCTACCAAAAAGGCAAGGTTGGCTGCTTCTAGTAAGGGCGACCAGGTTTTGCTTCTGGAAGGTCCTGTTCGTAACACCTCGTCCTTTGCTGCCATTGTTGAGGGTGCTTCCTAGAAGGAGAAGGGGGTCGATTTTGATGCCTCTGCGAAGCAGCCTGTTCAGAAGGTGATACCACCCCCTTCCGTTGTAGCTAGTCCTACTGCTTATCCATCTTCAAGCCGGGACCTCGGTGAGTTTGGGTAGGAATACCTTAAATGAGCTTCGACGCTCTATGAGGAGTTCTGTTACGCATTTTGTACCCGCAAGTATACGGGATCGGCACAAGTAATACAATGATGAGTAAATTATCGTCTCCACAGGGATATTTAGGTGATGAATACTAAAAGTAATCAAGCCTACCTCTATTTGGATAATCGGAAGGTTTAAAAGAAGAAATTAAAAGATAAAAAAATATAAAAACATAAAAATAAAGCAAACAACCAATATGAGAGATTAGTTAGGGTATTTGAATTCACCTAATCCATCAAATTGAGTTTCATGAAAGCACATTATTGCATTTAATTATCAACGTTGATGATCGTGTTTATCTAATTTAACCAACATATTCTCTCGAATTATGCCGGAGTTATTATTACACATCAATATCTATCTCTCGATGATTATCGCATGTATAACAATTTATTAAGCATCATAAACACATATAATGATCACACAAGTAAATTAGTAAATATCTATCTAATTTTACTTATGGTGGACATTATATCGAACACGTTGTGGGCGTCTTCTCTCAGTACATAACACACAACCATAAAATTAACTAAATGCAGGCCATTACATTCAGAAGCATTAAGAACAATAATATCACTCAACAAAATAATAATTAATCACAATAAATTAGACAATCAATCCATTCAACTATCAAGGAAAATGATCCATCAAAACCCTAACTTACAAGTTTAAGTCATAATCAAGAAACTACAATTTAACATATTTATCGATGATAAAATAGAGATACAAGAATGAAAATAAATAAATAAAGGGATAGAAAAAACTCTAGGTGCGATGAACTCTCGTTCTCCTCCTGTTGCGAATTTGTCTAGCTTCCACTTTCTCCATATCCAAGCTTGATGGTGAGAATATAGCTCAAGGATTGAATCCGAATCCTCTTGTTTCCAAGGTGATCTTCTTCTCCCCCTTTGCCTCTTCTTCTCTATCTTTTTCTCCTCTTGGTGGTCTGTTTTGAGCCCTAGCCAAACTCTTGGTACATCCCCTTCTTTTCCCTCAAGTTTTCCTTTTATAACAGGCTGTTTTTGGGCTTTCCAGGCTTACTCGCGACTTGGTCAAGTCGCAAGTTAAGCCGCGTGTGTCTCGGCTAAAAACAGCTGAAATTGGTCTTCGCGAGTTGACTCGCGACTTGACCAAGTCGCGAGTTACGCACTGTTGCGTAAGTGAGCATAACTTTCTCTAGAAAACTTCGAATCATGAACCGTAACATTTCCGTAAGGTAGACATCTGGACCTTTCCAGAAATATAAGGCTTGAAACCCAGTTCGTTATGTGGAATTTATGATGGACTCCGATACATGACTCGCGACTTAATTCGAGCATGAAAGTCCTGATTATGCGCACTGTTGCGAAAATGAGCATAACTTCTTTAGAAACCTTAGAATCACGAACCGTGAAATTTGCCATAAAGTAGACATCTGGACCTTTCCGAAAATATAAAGCTCTCAACCCAATTCATCGTGTAGAATAAATGGCAGCCTTCAAACGATGACAGCTGCACAAGTGAGCCTTAGGTTTCAGCTGGATTTTTCTTGTCTTCGCGACTTGGAAACTCGCGAGCAAGTCACGAGTCCAAGTCGCGTGTGTCTCTGTCTCTGGCTGGCAATTTGGTCCTTGCGACTTGCCCAACTCGCGTGTAAGTCGTGAGGCAAGTCGCGTGTGTCTCGGTCCTTTTCCTTCAGTTTTGCCCTCGCAACTTGACCAACGCGCGAAGGAAGTCGCGAGGCAAGTCACGAGTTTCTCTGGAATCTCTGGAAAGCGGTCTTCGCGAAGAGGCAAAAACGGGCTGACATTATATGCATTATATTCGGTTGAAATGGACCAAAATCACAAACAGAATCTAACAACTTGCACACTCAAGAAAACCATCAAAACATTCAATAAATACTCGCGAACGGGACAAAAGAAGGTAAAGAAAGGTACTAATGAAATCCCATTTTTAATCAAGAAATGGAGCCAACAAGTTCCTTACTAGAGGTCTGATGCAGCGTATCGAGGAGGATGAGGGTCCCGACCTCCGTTATTCGTTACTCCATTACGCCCTCCTGGTAAGTTTAGGTTTTCTTGAGATCGGTTTTTGTACCCATGTGTTAGTTTCTTACTGTGCTCTTTTTGTTCTTCTTTTGCCAGATTGTCAACTTATCCTTTAAGACGATGCTTGAATTTCAAGACAATGATGCAAAGAGGAGGGTCTTTTGTGATGAGATTCTAAGACGAAGCAGGGGTTTGCTGTCGTAGAGGGTTGTAAGAAGGAACTGGTGGCGGAACTTGAGAAGTCTCGAGCCCGCAAGAAGGCCCTGGAAATGGAGCTGAAGGAATCGGCTGCTACGTTACAAGAGAAGCAGGTCGAGGTTGGTCGGGCCCACAAGGAACGAGGAGGTTGGTCAAGCCTAGGGACTCTTGGAGAAGCTAAGGCAGCGCTTGGCTAAGGCCAATTAGGAGCTTGCTCAAGGGGATAAGCGTTGGAAAGAGGAGAGGGCGGCCGTGACTGATAAAGCCCATCACGACCTTCTCTACAGCATTTGGCTTCATCATCCAAACTTGCCACTGGGCTTCCTTGGTGAGGGCGTTGGGGAGCTAATTAGGGAGTTTAAGGAGCTGTAGGTTGCCAGCATTATTGAAGCTCTCGGCGAAGATCAGGATTCTAGGGACGGGAACGATGGCCAGGGTTGAGACCTCATGCTTGGCTGGATCCCGTGTATGTCTCCCAAAAGTGATGGTTAAGTTCAATCATCCCTATCAGTGGGTCCTTCGCATATAGCTATCTCCTCACCTTTTTTATGCGGCTATAATGATCTCTTTATTCCGGCAGCTGCGTGCTATTATGAGTTCATACTTGCTCTGAGGCAGATGACGAACGATAGATCGATCCTGTCTATACGTAAGTGGGCTACTCCGAACGAACCCCTAAGCACTAGTGAACTTGGGATATATGCGGCCTCATAATTTCTGAAGTGAGATGGTGAATTTGGAGCCTGTGCTGCGCGACTCCTCAGGGCACTGTAGTGAACTCGAGTTTATTTTTGGCTTCTTGGCACAATATCTTGGTTTGGGCGATGAACTTCGATCTTGCTGCATGAGAGGGAACTTCAATAATTAGAAAGCTCTCTCTTCTTTCCAAAACGAGCCTTTACTGCGACCGAGATGCTTAGTTGGAGCTTGTCATGCGGTGGAACTTTAACAACAAGAAAGATTCCTTTTTCCACTAAAAATGAGCTTCTCCATGCGACATCACTGATGAGGGTGCCACATCCGAGTGAGCTTTGTGGTGGAAATTTAACAAGATAGGTTCTTTTATAGGTAAGCTTCTCGATGGCAGGTCTCAGACGTGTATGTCTACCGTGGGATGATACGGGGCAATTTCCCCTTGCCTTTAACGACTCAACTGTTACTTTCAATCATGCAAAGTATGATAGTGAATTGAGTTTTGGGTTGCTAAGAAGTTATTCAACGGTCTAGACCTTGGTTACTATAGCTTAACACTTTCTGATCCCTTTCAGAAAAATTGCTTGTATTTGAGCTGATTAACTAGTTTGTATATTTCTAGTCATGATGAATATTTGTACTTACTGCAACATTTGCCCATTACGTGGCCCTAATAAATGAATTTATTTTGCTATCTATTTTCATCTATTTCGGCTTTATCATCTGTCATATTCGAGTGTATAGAGATTCACCAGTTATCTTTAGCAGCTCTATTCAAGTATGTGAGTATAACTTTATTAATTCTATATCAGTTTTAAGCAAATATGCGTGCATAAGTAAGAATTTTAAGACACGAATTTATGTAGTAGCTTAGAACCTGGTGGGTGACTTCCTTGTAGGAGTCGTAATAGATCCTAAGCTCGGGGAGGTCTCTCCATTGGGCGTAGTCTCAGTGGCCTTAGTCATTTTAAGGGTTTACGGGCTGGTCTCCTACGGGTTCTCCAAGCTTCGTTGCCGTTTAAATATATATATATATATATATATATATATATATATATTTAAGGGGAAGGGGGGGAGAAGGGGTTGACTTCGCGAGTTGGAGAGCTGAAGAGCTGCTCGTGTTGGCGAGTTTTGTCAACCCCTAGCGTGGCTCCTAGGGGAGGCCAGCCACTTCATATGCTAGCCGTTTTGGGGGCCTGTGACCCTTTCACGAGTTGGAGAGCTAAAGAGCTGCTCGTATTAGCGAGTCTTGTCAACCCCTGGCGTGGCTCCTGGGGGAGGCCAGCCACTTTATATGCTAGCCGTTTTGGGGGCCTGTGACCCTTTAGCGAAATTTCGCTAGTTTATGCAGCTCCTAAGGAGGCCTATCTTGGGCAGCTCCTAAAGAGGCTTAGCTTGGGCAGCTCCTAAGGCTATGTTTGGGCAGCTCTTAAAGAGGCCATGTTTGGGCAGCTCCTGAGGCCATGTTTGGGCAACTCCTAAGGAGGCAATGTGCCGCAAGTAGTGACTTCGCTGTGTTTGGGGCTCTATGGCAGCCCAGATTCGCGAGTCTCTGTCAGTACTTGGGTGGGGAGTATTTCACCTAGAGTGTTCATATTGACTCTGCTAGTTAATAGAGCTCGTCAGCCCATTGGTTGGCAGGTTTTGGTATTAACGTCTACAACTCTAGGTCTGTTCCTCTGAGCATTCCTATGACATCGCTGGTTAGAGAGCCCGCGGGTAGTCAGGTAGGCGGGTTTTTTTAGTCAAAGTCTGTGGCCCAGTTTTTCGGCGGGTTTGTAGGTTTGAAAGTATGAGACTTTCTCGTTAACGAACCCGAGGCAGGCTTGTAAGTTGGAAAATAGGGGACTTTCTTGTTAACAAGCCCGATGCGAGCCTTAGCTTGTAGCATTCGGACGTGTTATAACCCGCTTCATTGTGGTAGTGGTAGAATTTGCTCATGTTGAGGGTTTTTATAGGCGTTCTCATGGAAGGCAGTTCCCGAAATCTTCCCTGTTCTTTTGCACGCTGAAGATGTGGTCCCGAAAGTCGGTCAGCTGCGAGTAGGTCTGGTAGCGGTCTCCGCCTCGTTGCTCCTCATCATTCCTTACTTTCTTTGCCACTTGAACCTGTGCAGTGTCCTCTCTGCGTGAATCTCTGTAACGACTGTGGTTGTCTCCCCGTTCACTTTCCTTTCGCCTACTCCTGCTTCGCGGGCTCCTGCTCCTATCCTTCTTAGGGTGATTCTTAGGTTCGAAAGCTTCTTCCATCTAGATGTGTGTGTTAGACAGCTTGTAGAAATCCCTGAGAGTCTTTACCGACTTGCGGTATATGCTCCGGTATAGTTTGCCATCTTTTCGCAGTCCGGTGGTGATTGCAGTAAACACGGTGTCGTCGGAGGGGCTTTCTATGCAGCTTACCTCTTTCTGGAAGAGGACTATTGCAGTAGCAAGATGGAACGAGCTGTTTTTTCAATACCTGATATTGGCTCAAAAAGAGCTCCTAGCATTAGTTCCAGCTCGTTATGCTGCCGGTGGGGAGTTCCTTTAGCCATTTCCTCTGGATTTTGCCCAAGGTGGCCAAAAAACATCGGCATTTCACCTTGATATTAGTCATCAGTAGGCTCATCTGTACATTATAGGCGTTCAGGTGGTCAAAAGGATCACCGGCTGCCTAGTATATGGGGATGTTGGGCATCTTGAAGCACTCAGGGAGCAGTTCGTTATCGATCTCCCAGTTAAAAGGATTTCGTTCTACGTACCTATCTACAGGTTTGGCGTCTCTTCGCTGCTGTTCCAATAAATCTAGCCGTCGTAAGAGGGCTTGGTATGCTAGTACCGGGGGTATCCTACTCGATGTACTGAAAGTGGTGATGTCCTCTCCGTAGAAGTGGCCTGGTGGGTTGGGCAACCTCCGGGCCTGCTCGTTGAGTGGCCTTCGGTTGTCCAACCGTAGCTCGTCGGCAGGTCTCTCGTGAGCGTCGGCAACTGGTATTGCTTGACGGCCTTCTCCGTCGTCATGTCATTTGGGCCGTTGGCCATGGGCCCGTAAAGGTTGTACGTGTTGTCGCAAGGTGCTATGTGCAGGGACACCGCGTTGTTCCCTGTTAAGTTCCACGTACCTTTCCCCATTTGCGTTTACGTACACCACGGGGCATTAGTGAGGAAACTTTATCCGCGGTTCCTCGTGTTCCGTCCTCATCTGCCTCTTCGTGTTGGCAAAGTGGAAAGAGATCCTGCCTTGCGGAAAGTTGTCTCGTGGGAGGTGTTATCCCCAGGACTGAAGGATTGGGCGATTCGTCTCATTCCTCTCAGCCCGTGGGGGAGAGGTGCCCTCCACAATCTGCTCACGGGGCGGCTGATTCTACAGCAGGAGATGGTATCCGCGGGTCATGTCCGCCACTATCCTTTCTGGCTTCGCTTGTCTTTCTGCCACTTTGGCAATGTCGTGGGGGCATGAAGGGCTAATCTGCTCGTGGCTCCGGGGCTCCACTCATGGGGGTAGCTGCTCCGCTGGCAGGTTCGCAGGGGTTTATGGACCATCGGCGCGGTAGGCACCACGTTGGTCACGACTAGCTCGTTTGGGCCCGCTGGTACATCCGGGGCCGGCGGGGCAGGAGGTTGATGGGAGGCCTCTGAGGGTCCTCCGACGGAGGGTATGTCTCTGCTTCGTAGCGTCCTGAAGCGTGTGCCTACGTCTTTCGCCATGTATGTATTTCGGCAACTTTAACATGTAAATTTGACACTAGAAATCTTAAAAGAGCCATTGTTCTTACCAGTGGTGGAGGATTGAATCCTCTAGGAGTGATGTACTTATTTTATACCTTGCAAGTGCACGAATCAATATGTTGATATAGTTTCGGCAAGTACAAGGATTGATCCCACAGAAATTGATAATTTAATTACTATTCTAATTCTAATTTAATTAAAACTAAAAATTAAAAGTCTTTGAAGTTGATTGGAATTCTAAAAAGTAATTAAAACTAATTAAAACACTTGAGAAAAGAGTTTGAGTTTGTGAAAGAATAGGAAGAGAAATTAGGTCATTGATGATCCAAATATATCCACTCAGGCATCAACTATAGTATGAAAGTATCTATTCAGGTTCAGGATTCATTCTTAATTTATGTATGGTCATCACCTTTCAGATTATTTAACCAAGTATTCTTAAGTTGTTAATCACTGCTATCGTCAGGTTATGAATTTAGCAATTAACACAAAGAACCCATTAAGATCTAAGAACTTTAAGAATTAACAAATAATTTTATGATAAACATACAAACCATGCATCAATTATTCATGAGAGATATATAACAACTAAATAGCACGTAATAACGATTATCCCATTTAGAAGTTATATAATCTTAAATTGGCACGTAACAACGATTATCCCAATTCTCGGAATCTCAAATAATTATTATTTATAATATAATGAAACTCAGAACTAGCACGTAACAACGATTATTCTAGTTCATCAACAATAGAATTATAAACAATAAACAATTAAATCATGAATAATACTTAAATCTCTGAATAGAAAAGAATTGATAGTTGTTTAACATAAGCAAATTAATGTTCTTCACATCGATTCCCTAATTATAGATTAATTACACATCATAAAAAAGTAAACAATAAAAAGAGAATTAAGAAAGATAGAACTCATAGTGATCATCCAAAAGCTTCTCAATCTTTTTGTTCTTCTTCTTCTTGATTGCTTCTTGATCTATAGAGGATGGAAGATGGCTTCAATGGTGTATGGAAGAATTTTTGTATAGTAGGGAAGGAGATTTGGTGAGGGAATGGTCCTCTTTGGTGGCTTGGGAGCCCTTCTCTTCATTCTTTGTTATGATGACAACAGATGGTTTTAAAGGTTGAAAACGAGCTGAATACGAATTCGTTTAGAAGTCTGATTAAATTTTCACCTAAAATCTGTTACCAAGGGTTGTGATCGCACATTATGGTTGTACTTTACACTTGCTGCACTTGTTTTAAGTGCTGTCAAATGCTACGCTCGCAGATTTTGGTCGCGGTTCGCGGGCTGACTGCGCACTGTTACGAAAACGAGCATAACTTCCTTTAGAAAACTTCAAATCACGAACCATAAGATTCATTGGAAAGGATACATCTAGAGACTTTCACACATATGTTGCGCGTAACCCAGTTCATCATGTGGAATATTTGGCAGCCCCCGAAACATGATAGTTTGGCACCACAAATCTTCCAATTCTCCAATTTTAAGACTTTTAGCTCCACAACTTTTCAATTAAGCTTAATTCCTTAATTAGGGATGATAATCTACAAAATTCTCATAAAAAATATTAACAACCAATTTTACTCAAAAACATCGTATAAATAATAGGAAAATAGGGGCCTAAAACATGTATAAAAATAGTGTGATCAAGGGAGCCCTCCTTCTAGTGCCAAACTGTTGACGTGTAAATCTGGTCAACGTGGTAAAACGATAAATGTTCTATATTATAGGGATTGATACTGTAAATTGACAATAAAAGAGAGATTTTTAAAGTGGTTCGCCTTGGAAGAATGCCTACATCCACTGTTCTTTTATTCAAATCGAGCTCGTCTGTAATTGAAGACGAAGATCGCTTATGCATATGTGTTTCTGAGAAATTTTATAACCTGTGTAACAGTGGTGTCCCGCTCCTTTTATAATGTGATGGGGCGGGAGTCTTTGCTCTCTAGTTGGAATCTAATTACACGATTTGAGGGAGAAAATCTATCCCTTAATGGACGGGGTTTAGTATAAGTGTAATGGCTAATTGTGAGGAATTTGAGATTAATTGGGAGTCTGATTAGTTGACTTGCGTTGATTCCTGTATTATAGGGATTCTTCCTTAATTTGAGGCTTCGAGCTACTTTCTTCTGCGGGCTGCGTGATCTACAGGTTATGGGCTGCCTTCTTGGTGGAATGTGGTATCTACGAGGTACGGTACTTCAAATCTTCTGCTGTCCTTATTTGGTAGTTTATTTGGCTCAATGGCCTGTCAGGTCTTGTGGTGCTCCCTTGGCCTTTTGCGTATGTTGGGCCTTCCTTTGGGTTTTTAGTGTTTCGGGCCTATTTGGGCTTGGTGTAATTTGATACACAACAAAGAGCATCAGCGCCGATCCACGATAGGTCTTCAGCTGATGGAAAGTATTGTTGCATTCTTCGGTCCATTCCACCCCATTTCCCTTCTTGACCGCTTTGAAAAATAGGAGACACTTATCGGTTGATCTTGCGATGAACCTGTTCAGGGCCGCTAGGTACTCTGTGAGGCGTTGGAATTCTTTGAGCATCCTAGGGGGTTTCATCTTGACGAAAGTGGCTATCTTTTCTAGGTTGGCTTCGATTCCTCTTTGGTGGACTAAGAAACAGAGAAATGTTCCCGAGGCCATGCCAAAGATGCATTTCTCGGGGTTCAACTTCATTTCATACTGTCGGAGAACCTCGAACGTTTCTCACAGGTTGTGGGCATGTTCCTCATCCATTAAGCTCTTCGCCAGCATGTCGT
This sequence comes from Xanthoceras sorbifolium, assembly GCA_003430845.1. Lineage (NCBI taxonomy): Eukaryota > Viridiplantae > Streptophyta > Magnoliopsida > Sapindales > Sapindaceae > Xanthoceras > Xanthoceras sorbifolium. Next base: position 23,899,911 of record CM010609.1, read on the forward strand.
CAACATACACTTCCATAGTTCTCCCTATTTGTAGCGAATATTTGGTTAACTAGCCTTTGATAAGTGGCTTCGGCGTTTTTTAGACCAAAAGGCATTATTGTGTAGCAGTATAGTCCCTGGTCTGTGGTGAATGTAGTTTTCTCTTCATCGGGGTTGTACAACTTGATTTGGTTATAACTTGAGTATGTGTCCATGATGCTGAAGAGTTCGTGGCCTGCTGTAGTATCCATCAGCTGATCAATCTTTGGGAGAGGAAAGCCGTCCTTCGGGCAAGCCTTATTCAAATCGGTGAAGTTCACACACATCCCCCACTTCCCGTTCTTCTTTTTCACCAAAAATATGTTGGCGATCCAAGAGGGGAATGTGATTCTTGGATGGAAACTGCGGTGAGAAGTTTCTCGACCTCTTCTCTTATGGCGGAGTTCCTTTCAGTGTTGAAGTGCCGCCTCTTTTGGATTACTGGTTTCGCATCACGATGTACTTCTAGTCCATGGGAAATGGTGGAGGGATTGATTCCTGGTATCGGCGTGGCTCTATGCGAAAACGTCTTTGAATTCTCGAAGTAGCTTCATCAAATCTTCTCTAACTTCTACGCTTAGCTTTGCTCTTATCTTGACAACCTTCTCGGGAAAGTTCTCACAGGTCCAGGGTGAACTCTTTGGGTACCTCTACGTGCTTTCTTTTTTCTCCTTCCTTCGGCTTCTCCCCATGACCTGACAAACCTCCACTTTTCCTTTATTCTTGAAGGTGGACAATTGGTTTGCCGGGCTATCCCTTAGCAGCCCTTTATTTCTTCGATCTCATTCTCCGTAAGGAATTTGACCTTGAGACAGTAGGTAGCGGTTACCACCCTAGTTTTATTATGGAAGGGTCTCCCTAGCAATGCGTTGTAGGGCCAGTTGAGTATGTCCACCACTACAAATTCAAGTAGGATCGTATTTCTGCATGGTTTTGTTTCGATTCTAACTGGGAGCATTACAGTCCCCCATGGTCTAATTTCTGACCCTCCGAATGCTCGGAGATAGGTATCGAAAGGTTCTAGGTCTTTGTGCTGGAGTCCTAACTGGTCGAATAATGAGTGGTGGACGATGTCAGCGAAGCTTCCATTGTTTATCATGATCCTATGCACGTTTCTGTGTGCGATTTGAAGCTCTACAACTATTGCGTCATTTGGTTTGGCGTTTACCCCGGCGCCATCTTTTGCGGAGAATGAGATAAGGTCTCATCCTTCTCGATGCTTCTTGTCGCTTCCTTGTACCAAGTTTACCCCCAAGGGGTCGCTGTAATTGGAAGCTTCTCGGATTTCTAATTTTCTCTCTTTGTTGCTAGCACCCGTTCCTAGGCTGCCATGTATGGTGTTAATGGGACTTGTCTTTGGGCTTTCAGATAGTTCGTCGGGCTTTTTGGGGCTCCGGAGGTGGTTCTGTGTTGCAGGTCCTCTCGGTCGTTCATGCCTTTTGTCGGTCATACCTCTCACTTGGCGCTGAGCGTTGTCGCCATCCTTCCTTACCACGAACTCATTCAAGTGCCCGTATATGATTAAGTTCTCGATGTGGTCCTTGAGTTAGAAACATTTAGAAGTGTCATGACCATGGTCACGGTGAAAACTACAGTATTTATCCTTGTCTCACTTTTGGGGCGCCGGGGTCATCTTTCCGGGCCAGATTATTATCCCTTTGCTTTGTGCAATCGACAATATCTCTTTGCGTCCTCACATCAAAGGTGTATACCAGTTGAGTCTTCTTTCTAGCCTCCTAGCTTCTCGCGACCGATTCCTGACTTCTTGGCGGTCGTCTCAGGGGCCTTTCCCTTTGAAACGATCGTTTTCCCCTTTGTTGGGATGACCTTTGTCGCGTTCAGGCTTATCGGAGCGCATGATGTGCACTAGGTTGCCTCATTAGGCTATTTCTTCTTCCTCTGCACGGGCATAGTTTGCCGTTACTTCCACCATTTCTGGATAGGTTTTGGGCCGCTGTTTCCTTAAAGAGAACGCTCCGCTCTGCAACCCATTTGTGAATATGTTTATGCAAGCGGCGTCGTTGAAATCTTCTACCTGGACTGCTTTGCGGTTGAAACGAGATAGGTATGCTCTGATGGACTCTCCCTTTCCCTGCTTGACTGAAGACATGTGGGATTGGGATTGGGATTTCTTTCGTTGCACGCTTCCCATGAACTGGCGAGAAAACGCAAGGCTAAACTGTTAGAAGTTGTCGATACTGCGGGGGAAGGGGGTGGGGGAGTTGTCAGAACCAGCTCCTAGCTAGATCCCCAAAGGTGATGGGGAAAGCCTGGCATAAAAGTCGATCATCCCTAGTTTGGGTGCCCATGAGGGTAGTGAACCGAGATATGTGCTCAACTGGGTCTCTGTCCTTCTTGTACTCGCTAATACTAGGAATCTTAAAGCTCCTCGAAAACTTTTTCTCTAGTATCCTATAGGTCAACTTTTTCTCTAGTATCCCATAAATTCTACAAGATGAACTGGGTTGAGAGCCTTTTACGGTTCATGATTCTGAGTTTTCTAGAGAAAGTTATGCTCATTTTCGCAACAGTGCGCAGACTCACGACTTTCATGTCCCGAGTCATGTTTCGGAGGCTGCCATAAATTCTAGAGGATGAACTGGGTTTCTAGCTTTATATGTATGGAAAGATATAGATGTCTATTTTCCAATGCATTTTATGGTTCGTGATTTGGAGTTTTCTAGAGGAAGTTATGGTCATTTTCGTAATAGTGCGCAATCTTGAAATTTGGACCAGTGAGTACCGCTACCTAGTACCACGACCTCCGGTCGCGAAACGCCAGTCGCGATGAAATTTAAATTTTTTAACAGTGAGCACCGCAACCACGGCGTCGCGACCAGTGGTAGCGACCCACGGTCGCGGTGGCGACGCGAAAAACCCTTTTTTTAAATGCTTATAAGTAGAAAAGGGGGAGAAAAGAGAAGAAGTTCAGCTAGGGCTTTAAGGAGAGGACCAAGAGGAAACCAAGAGAGAAGAGAATAGGCAAAGAGGAGAGAAGAAGATCACCTTGGAAACAAGAGGATTTGGATTCAATCATTGAGCCAAAATCTCACCATCAAGCTTGAATTTGGAGAAAGTGGAAGCTAGACAAATTCACAAGAGGAGGAGGACGAAAGTTCATCACACCTAGAGTTTTTCTATCCCTTTCCTTCTTTATTTTCTTGCTTGTAACTCTATTTATTAATTAGAAAACATGTTTAGTTGTAAATCTTTGATTATGAACTAAACTTGTAAGTTAGGGTTTTGATGGATCCTTTTCTATGAAACTTGAATGAATTGATTGTTTAATTTGTTGTTGTTGAGTGGTATTATTATGCTTAATGCTTTTGAATGTGAAGGCCTACATTTAGATAATAAATTGGTTGTGTGTTATGTACCGAGAGAAGACGCCCACAACGTGTTCGATGTAATGTCCACCACAAGTAGAATTAGATATAGATATACTAATTTGCTTGTGTGATCATATAGGGTATTTATTGTGACTAATGCATTTTCATGCACTTGGATATACCATCGAGAGATAGGATATTAGTGTATGTGGTAATAGGTCCGATTTACCTCGAGAGGGGAATTTGGATAATTTAGATAAACACGATCATCAACATAAATAATTAAACTACAACAATGTGCTTTCATGAAATTCAATTGGATGGATTATGTGAATTCAAATACCCTAACTCATCTCTCAATTTGGTTGTTTATTTTACGTTTTATATTTGTTAGTTTTATCTTTCATTATCTTATTTTAAACCATCCGATTGTCCAAATAAAAATAGACTTAGTTAACTTTAGCACTCAACGCCTAAATATCCCTGTGGAGACGATAATTTACTCATCATTGTATTACTTGTGCCGACCCCATATACTTGTAGATACAAAATAGGCGTAACAAGTTCGTTGGGCTTTCATCAGTCTTGCTACTACTTTGACGGCGCCGTTCTCGTCTTGCTGCCTTTGACCTGGTGGTAGAGACGTGTTTCCTTTTCATCAGTCTTCCTCCGTTTGCAAACTACCAGTACTCTGAGAGGATGACTTGCTTATGAAAGGCTCTGAAAGGGGTAGAGGTTCCTTTCTTTTACCACCTGTGCGTCCCCCGGTGGCTTCCTTGCTGGATCCTGCACTTCCTCCATACTTTTCTCTCGGGGGGAGGGGGTAAGTCTGCTTCCCATTATCTCCATTAGTTTCTAGAGGTGGTATCCCGCCTGGTCTGCTTCTCGGGTGGACATCTCCATGAGCGGTGTCACTAGAGGAGGTTGTTGTGATGCCGCGGGCATGCTGTCAGGTATGATGAACCAGATGGGGGTTTGCCTTATTGAAGACAAGGGGGTCTCCGAAGGCATCATTTACTAGGGGCTGTGTTCCTTTCCTGGATTAGTCGAATCCATGTCATTAAGGTTTCCTCAGAAGAATATAACACAGCCCTTCTTCTAGCACCAAATTGTTGACGGTGAAAAATGGATCACATAGTCAACAGGGGTCAACTATGCCACATAGGGTCACTTAGTGGTTCATTAAGCCTAATTGTAGAAGGTTTACTGTTATAATCCTGCGGACAGAGTTCTCGCAAAAGATGAGGAGTCCTCGGATGATGGTTAAAGCACTTATATCTGTTAAAATAAAGAAAGATCAGTGAGAGATGCTGGACTTCAGCCGGCGATTAACCTCCGACGATCAAGTCAGTTTTCACTAGATGGAAGGAAAAGATTAATAATGCTTTAATTTAGGGTTGGTGACAATATTCAATAGCTTACCTTCTTTCTTCATCAATCTCCATATTTATAGTTCCACAGACATTCCTCTTGCTTTTTACCTTCTCGGGCATGTTCAGGTTGCTTAGCAGTGTGGTAAGGAAGATGTTACTTTAAACGTGTAACATCTGATTCCTTGGGGAGGCTGTCTGTGAACAGGACAAAATAGGGTAGTTGAACAATAACCTGCATTGTCTGGGCATTTATTTCGTCTGTCGCCCATGATGACAGATTTCTGACTTTGACTGAGTCCGTTGCAGATGTCAGACTGACGCGCTACAGTGTCAGTTCTTCAACAGATTCGTTGAGTCTGTTTCTTAGTCAACTCTCGATCAGACACTCATAATCGTCCTGTGAGATTGTGCTGACGTAGTACGAGTTCTTGCCGTAATGGGGGACTTCTCGGCGACGCCTAATCCAAATGGTGTCAGATCCAAGAGTCCAAGGATTAAGTATGGATCGCTTGTGCGACAGCGCTTTGGTTACTGATGGTGATGTGGTTGTTTGCGTACAGAATCTACCCACAATAAACACCAATAGCTTCAGCTGAAACAACTAGAAAGGCCGATCCTAACCTCTGGGTAGAAAAAGCCAAGACGGCTCCGTTATGGTCTCTAATGATGATGCCCAAGCCAGTTATCCCAAGCTGCTCACTAATGGTCGTGTCGGTGTTGATCTTGAAGCAGTTGTAAGTTGGAGCGGTCCATCGGGTAACAGAAGAGGCAGTGATCATTCTAGAGACAGCAACCGAATTGGCTGAAATAAACTCACGATAATGCTTGATAAACCAGTGCACTATTTCGTCTATAGCAAGTGGGGAAGCCCCATGCATACTCTTATTGTGACTAAACCACACCCTTCACATGACAATGCATAACAGCTCAAGTTTTTGCTGAATGAGATTGTTTTTGCAGTCCAAAAGGAAATCCAAAAAATGCAAGGAGTGAACAGTAGCAATACAATGCATGAAGGACAATGAGAGGCCGACGTCTTTGATTATGGGGCAGATCCATAAGGTATGAGTAATAGTTTCAGGGTGTATTCGACATAAATGATCGTGAACACCAACTTGAATACATCTTCCTGCTAGATTGCACATGGAAGGGATCCAATGGTGGCAAGCTTTCCAAATAAATATTTGGATTTTAAGAGGGACACATATTCTCCACAAACATTTCCACCAAGATTCCAACTTAGACAAACCAGTAAAGCTAGAACCAGCAGAACTGCGTCCCTTAAGCAAAGTGCGACCCACCTAATAGTCACTCTTGATTGAAAAAGTTTCTGCCTTATTAAAGTGCCACATCAAGGAGTCAGTAACTTGGGCAGTACTAAAAGGAAGCAAAAGAATGGCAACCGCATCTTCTTGCAGAAAAGCCGAACGGACAAGATTCTCATTCCAATCCCCTGAAGGCGTAATTAACTGATTAACCGTGGCAAACTTACCAAACCGAGGACATAATGGTTTGAAAGTGGAGGGACGAGGTATCCACCTGTCATGATATATAGACACCGATTGACCATTACCAATCCTCCAACGAGAATCTGCCTCCAAAATATTCCTACCCCAAATAAAACTTTTCCATAAAATGGAGATAGAACCAGCCCTCTTCTCCGTACAAAGCATCTGAAATATCCCTGCCCCTAATCACACTATTTTTGTACATGTTTTAAGCCCCTATTTCCTATTATTTATGCGATATTTTCAAGTGAAATTGGTTGTTAATGTGTTTTGTGAGCATTTTTTAGATTATTATCTTTAATTAAGGAATTAAGCTTAATGAAAGAGTTTTTGAGCTAAAAGTATCAAAATTGGAGAATTAGAAGATTTGTGGTGCCGAGCTATCATGTTTCAAGGGCCTCCAAATATTCCACAAGATGAACTGAGTTATGATAAACATATTTTTGAAAAGATTTAAATGTCTACTTTCCAATAAATTTTACAGTTCATGATTTGAGGTTTTCTAGAGGAAGTTATTCTCGTTTTTATAATAGTGTGCAGTCAGCCCGCAAACCGCGACCGCAGCATCCGGTAGCAGCTAAGACGATTGCTTCATCAAAATTGCGACCAAGAGTTGTGACCAAGCCTGGTCGCAGATTCCGGTAGCAGATTGCAGGCGTAAATTTCATCAGAGTTCAATACAAATTCGTATTCAACTCATTTTCAACCTATAATTCCATCTTTTTTCATCATAGTTAAAAAGAAGAATGAAAATAGGGGCTCTCAAGCCACCAAAGGGGACCATTCCCCCATCAAATCTCCTTCCCTACCATACATAAATTCTTCCATACACCATTAAAGCTCATCTTCCATCCATCATAGATCAAGAGACCAAGAATAAGAAGATTGAGAAGCTTTTGGATGATCACTATGAGTTATTTCTTTCTTAATTCTCTTTTTATTGTTTATTTTTTCATGATGTGTAACTAATCCATAATTAGGGAATTGATATTAAGAACATTAATTTGTTCATGTTAAAGACTATTATTTTTATTCTATTCACTAATTTAGTATTATTCACGATTTAATTGTTTATTATTTTTATCTCTATTGTTAATGAACTAGGATAATCGTTGTTACGTGCTAATTATGAGTTTCATTATAATATAGATAATGATTATTTGAGATTCTGAAAACTGTGATAATCGTTGTTACGTACCAGTTATAGGTTATATAACTTCTAAATAGGATAATCGTTGTTACGTACTATTTATAAGTTATATATCTCTAATGAATAATTGATGCATGATTTATATGTTTATCATAAAATTGTATGTTGATTCTTTATGTTTCTAGATCTTAATAGATTTCTTGTGTTAATTGTTGAATTCATGACCTAACGGTAGCGGTGATTAATAACTTAGAAATACTTGGTTAAATAATCTGAAAGGTGATAACCATATATAAACTAAGAACGAATTCTGAATATGAATATATACTTTCTTAATATAGTTGGATACTTGAGTGGATATGTCTGAAACATCGATAACCTAATTTCTCTCTCTATTCTTTTATAACTAAAACTTTTTTCCTCAGTGTTTTAATTTAGTTTAAATTACTTTTACAAATTCAAATCAATCTCTAAGACATTTTAATTTTCATTTTTAATTAAATTATAATTAGAGTATTAATTAAATCATCAATCTCTGTGAGATCGATCATTGTACTTGTCAAGCTATACTAACATAATGATTCATACACTTGCGAGGTATAAAATAAGTATGTAACACCCCCTAACCCGACCCGGCTGGATCGACTCAGGGAGCGTTACCGGGTTTTCAAAACTTTTCTTAATTCTTTTATAATTTGCAAACCATTGAAAATCAAATAAATCGTAATTTATAAATGTTTTTCTAGTGAGCCCATCAAAATCAGTTTTTAAAAATTTCAGCAGAGCTTCCTCTGTTTTTCTGATTTTCCCAAAACCTGTTTTCAACAAAACGATTATAATACAATATAATTCAACACTTCTATATCAAATTTTCAAATCAATGCGCACTCTGCCGTTTAGTGCGACTTTCCAAACAGTTTTAAAATAAACCAAATCATAATCTACCATTTACAATCCTTTAAAAATAAAAAAACATGAATCATAAAACAGTTAATTACAAAATACAAATGTATAACACCTTTACATAATCCTGTATATGCATGCATAACTAACTATATTATACATAAATATATGACTACCCAAATGTGGTGACTCTGGGTCTCTGTCTGCAACTCTCTTTTCAATCTTTTACTTCTTCAATATCTCTGTTACCTACGCGCGATAATAACCGACGCGCTAAGCATATAGCTTATTATCAAAATCATAAATAAATTTCCATAATAAAAATCTCACAATATAATCGTATATAAACATGTTATTATTCAAATCAAACACGGAAATAAATCATATAAAATCAATTCAATAGAAACAACTAAACTCAATTAATAATCCATATAAAACTGAATCATAAATTCTTTTATAATCTTTTCTTTTCAAATCATTCTCAATTCTGCTCCTCTAGAATACTCAACATAATCTAGGACTGGAATATAGGTCGTTCGACCTTAATGGCTGTCTGTCAAACATAACTCCCAACCCTAGGACGAATCCTAAGGGTGGTACGTATCTCCCTACTCTAGGACCGAGTGTTCGGAATCTAGAGAGGTACATATCTCCCTATCCTAGGAACGAATCCTTAGGAAGGTACGTGTCTCCCTACTCCAGGACGAATCCTTGGAGAGGTACATGTTTCCTTACCCCTGGATGAATCCATGGGGAGGTACATTAAATATTACATCAATATCAATATCGGTGCAGTACTGCTAAATGAACCCAGCTGGTATACCAACCTCCTATATCCATTTCTATGTCCAAGTATTCTAGGGCCGTTTCAATACAATATTTTTACATAACAACTGAAATTCACAAATTGAATTTAAACTCAACTAATATAAAGATTCAATCAATATTCGGAAAATATATATACATAATTTCATGGAAATTCAATGATTTGTTCATTCGATAGTCTAAAATAATTTATTTCGACATATTCAACAAATCAAAATACGATTAAAACATAATACTCAATATACGATTAAATCGAAATTATTCAAATAGAAAAACAATATAAACATATATTCCCTAAATCACCCAAAAATCTCAAATTCAAATCAAAACACATAAAGACTTCAAAAACATGTGTACACCAACCTGGATACCGTTTCTACACCTTTTTCCTTCTAGATTTTCCCTTTTTCTTTTCTCTTTCTCTTTTTCTATTTCTCTTTCTCTCTTTCTCTCTTTCCTTCTCTTTTCCTTTCTCCTTCTCTTTTTCTTTTCCTTTTCTTTTCTTCTTCCTTTTCTCTGCTTCTTCTTCTTCTTCTTCTCTCTCTTTTCTTTTTCTTTCTTTCTTTCTCCTTTTTTCTCTCGGTCTCTCCCTCTCTATTTTCTGTTCTGATTTTTTTGAGAGGCTTCCATAACAAGCTTATTTTTTTTATATAAATTCGGTCATCGCGACCGTCATCCTGACCTGTGGTTGCGCTACCAGGTCGCGTTACTCACTGGAGCAATTACACTGCCTTCATCGCGATCACTCATCGCGGTACTATGGTCGGGCTGGTGGTCGCCATGCTCACTGCCTGAATTTGACATTTTCACCGCGAGCTAGTCAGCGCGATCTGTGGTCGCGGTGACTGATTGCGGTGCTCACTGCCCGAAAATACCATTTTGCACCGCGAGCGACTCATCGCGATCTCTAGTCGCGGTGAGTGGTCGCGGTACTCACTGTCCATTTTTCACCCTTCTCTTCATACATCATTTGTGGACCGTTCCATCTGGTCCACCTGAAAACTATAAAAATATACATACTTTTAATTACGTTTTACACCCCTCAAATCATAAATTTTATATCCACATATTCAAAATTAATTATTCGAAATTAGGGATGTTACAAAGTACATCAGCCCCCCACGGCTACACTAAAACCCCGAGATAGAACCAACCCTCTCCTCTGCAAAAAAAAATCTTAGATAACTCCTCCGCACAAATCAAAAAGAGATAGGGAAACAGCAGGTTCCCTTGCCTCAGCCCCTTGAAGGTTTCAGAAACGAGAAAGACACAGACTTCACACCCCTTATAACCCAATCCACCCAACCTTGTCATAGGCCTTAGACATATCCAACTTAAGTGCAAAGACACCCTTTTTACGGCGAGTTTTACATTTAAGGGCATGCAAGTACTCAAAACCGACAATTGCATTATCAGAGATTAAATCATTAAATGATATTATAAGTAATGTGTTGTTAATAACTCACATGCCACATCATTTGAGTATAAATTTGGATAAAATATTTGGACAACCTAAAATTACTCTTTCGTAATATGCTTCTCCTGTTGATTATGAGAAGAGCTTATTATGAGATAAGCAGATTTTGATAAGTTTACCATATATTTTTTTTTACCCAACTTATAAAATAAGTTATTATTTCTCAAATTATAACAATCTTAAACGCATTCAAACTTAGATGTCACAAACCATGTGCACCATGTGCACGCGCTTGCCGTAAGTCATAACAAAAGTATAATATATTTTCCCCGTAAGTGAGCTCTATGACGTGTCGTGTTACTATTGGATAGAGTGTGTTACTATTTGGGCAATGGCATACGCCCGCCCGATCGAAGTTTTCCTCCATATACATAACTGCTGACAAACAAAATCTGACGTGGAAATAACTTTTCGTCAATTTCGGGTTTTTCGTAAAATCAGAGAAACGAAAATCGACTCGCTGGCAGAAATGAAGATCGGCGGCGGCGTGGTCAACGGAGCTTCACGCGCCACCAGGCACGGCAGAGGCATCAGCTCCCTTTCTGCTTGCTCCTCTTCATTCTCATCTCCTGGTAACATAAGCATCACATCAATTTTTGATTTGTAGCTTAACAAAGTCGAAGAATTAGAGACCAAGGATATTGAATTTTGTGTCGTTGATTTTATTGCAGAGCATATAAGTTTCATAAAAAACGTGGCTGCAGCTCAACCTCCTCAGCATTTGTCTCATTTGCTAAGGTTGCTCAAGGCAAGAGGTGAGAGCAATTACAGCTCAACATCTTTGTAAATTTTAATTTGATTTCAACTTTTACTTCGTCGAAATATTTATTGATGGCGCATGAAAACACTTGTACAAATTAACATTAAAAAAATGAAAAAAATAAATAAAAACACCTACTTACTACGAAACAGGATTGATATCTAGTAGATTTGAATACATTGAGAGAGTGAGCAAGAGTTATAGTTGGCAACTTTGTCTTTTGAGTGACTAAAAGCTGCCCGAGGAGGATTGCAATTTCCTCCCTTCTTCTTATGCAAATGAATGTTGATGCATGAATTCTAGTTTAGTCTCATTCTAATTTGAAAGTGAAAGGCTTTCGGTTTATACTGCCTGTGTACTATTCTCTGTGTTGCATTTCTTTGATTGGTCTTATGATGGTATTACTGTGAGTATTACGAGCAATACCTGAGACTTGGTTACATATACTATATTTGACCGTCTTAATTTCAAATGGCCTTTACTGTCCTTGAGCTTGTATGATCTAGTTCTTGTAACTGGTGTTTCCTTCTTGGCAGTGTATCATAATTTGTGCTGTGAAATCAAGTGGCTGATTAGATTCTCATGAGAGAAAACTATGGGTCTCACATATATTTTTCATAATGAATATGCACTGACATGTAATAGTGACCAACCTCATCTCACGAGGTCTATAAATGAATATGCGATGACTTCCTTTTTGTACAATGCTTCAATTTTCCATGTACAAATGCATTCTTACCTACTAAATGGTAACAGGTCAATCCATAATTTCTCCTGGAGCCAAGCAAGGATTAATACCCCTTGCAATTCCACTAGCCAAAAGTAGCTCAGGTACAGATACAGTGTTATCTTTCTTTGGAATTTTCTATTCTTGTGAAGTGTTTAAAGCTATTGCATGAATTACTTGTATATAGGTGCTTTAACGGCATTGCTGCGATGGCCAACAGCTCCACCTGGGTAAAAAACCTATATGCTTCTGGCTTCTTATGCATTGTTAAGTTTTCTTTAGTTTAGACGATCCGCTGCAATACCTGCAGGATGGAGATGCCAGTGGTAGAGATCCAAAAACATGGAGTTTGGCTGTTAGCCAAAAATGTGAGTTAAGCATTCATACTGTTGTCAATATAGAATGCCTTGATTGCGTAGATAAAGTTTGCTCTTATAGACACATCTTCACAGCACATACATAATTTTATGAAAGTTGTGTTAACTTGCTTTCCATTTACAGGTGGACCAATTTATTCATAGAATCCTGGTTGAAGAAGATGCCAACAACTCCCTGGAGGGCATTGACAAGTTATTTCGTGCTGCGGGTGAAGCTGGGGAAAAACTTTACAAAAAGGGTAACTTCATTAAATGGAAAAATTCAGATATAGATGTCTATCTCTTAAGACAGGTACTGGAGGCAATGTCTACTGCACTTTGATCAGCAATTCAAATGAATTGTAATGAAAAAGAATTCCCTTTCAGGTTGGTTTATTTCCAGATGTCATAGAGCGGAAAGTGATGCACCATTTTGCAAAAGGGGACCATGTAAGATTCACATTATTTTGCTTTTTTTTTCTTTTTTCCAAGAACTGTAGGATTTATGAGCTTACAATATTTGTTTTGCTTATACATGCTCATTAAAGGTTTCAGCTTTGGTGACGGGGGAATTCTACACAAAGAAGGAACATTTTCCAGGATTTGCACGGCCTTTTGTGTTCAATGCAGAGCTTTTGCTAAGGTTTGTTGGAACTTTATCCCAGGTTATATTGCATTATTCAACTGGCATGTGTGCTGTTATATCTAAAGAGCCCGTTTTGTGCATTATTTAGGGTTGGGCGTAATCTAGAAGCTAAGGATGCTGCCAGGGGGGCTTTAAAACTGCCATGGTGGACTCTGGGTTGCAGATACCAGGTATTATATCGTTGAATGATTACTCTTTTATGTCATTTCTACACGCTTGACCTTTTCATTTTTTTTTTAGCTACTGTTTCGATTTCTTTTGTGGAATCAAATTGTTAGTTTCTATTCAGGAAGTTGCTCAGATAGCACAATGGGAGGATAAGCAAATTAAGTATATTAAAGAAAAAATGACGGAAGAGGGAAAGCAGGAAGATCTAAACAAAGGGAAAGGACCTACGCAGGTTTTTGAAATGAGCTTGTTTCATTATCGTTCAATAATTATATATACGTTGAAAGGGATATTAGAAGTGTAAGCTTGTCATAATCTCTGCTGGTCATTGAAATTTGCAGATTGCATTGGATGAAGCTGCTTTTCTTTTGGATTTAGCTTCTGTAGAAGGCACTTGGGATGAATATGTGGAACGGATTGCTGAATGCTATAAAGAGGCTGGACTCCACGATGTTGCGGCATTTGTGTCATACAGAGAATAAGGAGAGATTTTTAAATTGAAACCAGATTCTGTTGTAGAAATAGTGGATGTCATTTTGCTTTCGGATTATATTGGAAAATCAAAGTTTTGGAATAATCTTTGAGGGTTTGCTCATTTGTTGAGAGTTTTGACCCTCAAGAGTTAGATTTTCTTAAATTCAAGATCTTATATTTCACTGCTTTGTAGATTAAGCGTCGTTTGTTTTTTCCACTTATAACTTAACGGGTCTGAATTGGACACATTAAATTATTTTTGTTTATTTTTTAAATTGTCAAACAAATGAAAAATATTAAAAAAAAAAAAAACTTAAAATAAAAAGTTTAAAATTTGAACTGATCACTTAACACCTAATCATTGAATCATAATTATAATTTTTTTTTCTATAATTATAATATTTTATTCTACAATTATCATTCTTATATTTTTAATTGTATATTTATCCAAATGTCTCATTCACGTTTTAGGTTTCAGTCTCTATTTAGTTTTTAAAAAAATTCAAGTATATTCAGTCTTCAAATAAAAAATACAAACTATCTCTAAAAATTCTGACAAAGGTGATGTGATACGTGATTTACATGTTTAAGATAACACGTGATATTTGAATGGAGATTTTTTTTTTTTTTTTTATACACAACCTAATGGATTGGTTATATGTGCTCATATTAATGAGTTCTTGTATCTTTTGTTCATATTTTATACTCATTTTTATCTAGAAAGTAAGATCTTTAATTTATGGAGTGTATTCAATCTAAAATTGTGGTTGGAATTTAAAAGTGCGTCGAAATTTGGGTGTATTCAATTTAGATTTGTAAGGAATCCATCGAAATCTGAATGTATTTAATTTAGACTTTTACAAACTTTTAAAAAATTCATCAAAAAACTTTTAAAAATTACATCGAAATCTAGATGTATTGAATCCAGACTTTTAAAGAATCTATCAAAATTTAGGTGTATTCAAAAAATCATAGACTTTGCAGATTTTATTTTAAGGGGATCTCTAATGAAATTGAACGAATTTTGGTGGATAATGAAAAATATAAATGAAAAGTTACATGATAAATTTTATTTAGTCCCATAAAATTTGATAGATTTTAAACTATTATTAATTAAATACTATTTTTTTCAAGACAAATCTGTAAACTCCACTAAAATATGAGGTAAAAAAAATTCATCAAACTCCAATAAATTCTAGATTGAATACACTCCTTTAGAAATTTATCACAAATCTTTCTTACAAGCCTCTTTTAAATTTGGGAAAAATATTCCTCACGTAATTGGGACAAATTTTCAAACATTGCACATCTATTTGTATTGTAACTCAATTTTACAAAACTATTTTCAATCAATTATATAGCATTCAGGATATTGTTTAGGATAACAATTCTATTCTCTAACATTAGAGATCTGAAGTTCTGAACCCCACACATAAAGTTGGAGAACGTAACTATGTCCGAGATCTTGAACCTGAGAAAATTATAATGGAAAATTATTCTCCTTGTCCAAAACCGCTAGCTAGATCATGTGTCCACATTTTTTTTTTCTTTTTACAGATCACAAATTCTCAGATGTGAAGGTTTCAGTTATATACACAGAAATATAACACACAAAACATGTAATCTCTCTCTCTCTTTCTCTTTTTGAATGACTAACTGAAGGCAAACCTCAACTCCACAGTGCAACAAGCCAGAAACATGGCCTCCACTGTAATTGCATTTTTTCTACGAGAGGATCTGTTATGGAGCAAATGAAAGGGACATTTTCTTGCTGCTCACTTTCTTTTTTCTTGAAAACAGCTTTTTCCACAAACTCCCACCGCCCTGTTTTCTGCTCGGCACAATGGCTAATGAATGACCTACAGGAACAGGATCCTCATCCTGGTAGTTATCTCCATTCAAAACAAGGATCTTTTCTTTTTTTTTGTAATTGTTATCACTTTCTTTGGTCTTTGGAGAGTTGAGATCCTCACCTACAGCATTATCCTCAGCAATCATCCGATCTAGCAGAGAAGATCTTTGGCTGGTGATCTTGTTTTTCGGTAGGGTTGGCAATGGAGTTGTACTTGTGGTGGTAGCTGTTGTAACATCAGCAGGGGTGGAGACAACCTTGTCAAAAAGGGCTGCTTCCTTTGGAGAAGCCAATGCTTTCAATTGCTTCCCTAGGTTTAGAATGGTCTCTTGGCACTCCGCCAACTTTTCTGAAGCCGCTGTGATCTCCCAATCCTGTCATGTTTACAAAGCAGTCCTCTCGACTCAAGATAAGCAACAGAATTGAAAATTCTAAAGAAGGACAGCAGTAACACCAACCATATAATCCCTTAAAATTAAAGAGACTGTGTTTTGATAGATAATTTATCTAGCTTTGTTCTTTGTTCTTTTCTTTTTTTTATTATTGAAATAAATTACAACATATACCCCCAAAATTACAGCACACTAAAGAATCAATAACTACTATCATTTTTTTCTAACTTACATATCCCACATACAGATTATATTGCATATTTTATGCCCAGACACATGTTTCAACTTTCCTCTCCCAAAAAAGCTTCTAGGACATTTGATTATAATCCAAAAGCAGTTCGAACATTTAAGTATCTAGAAGAGCATTCTTAGTATTTTAGTATCCAAAAATGCATTTGATATAGAAATCAAAAACTGTATTCAAATTTAAATATTATAGAATATAGCATAGAACAATAAATATCTCAATCAAGTCATCGCTAGCACACCAGAATGCACCAAACAGAAATTTAATTTAATTCCAAGGAACTTGTATGGACATGATAATATGGTATGAACTTACAGTTCGAAGTTGCTTTTCTTCCTGCTTGAGTTCATTGCTGGGAATCTCCTCCTTCGTCACACTGAAGATAACATATATCAGAAGCATGAGATGCATCCATGATGTAGGGACCAGGAAGAATCACTAAATTACTAATGTTTATTGATTTAAAAAAATTTTGAAGCCGCTACCGGTACCTTTCATGTTGAAGTTGTAGTTCAAGGCATGTGGCCTCCAACTCTTCACAGTAGTTATGTTTATTCTCCAGCTCCACTTCTAGTGTTGAAAATTTCTGACGAGCCTCGTTCAATTCAACTCTGGCCACTGTTAGCTGTGTATCAAGATCTTCATTAATCAACTTGTGATTTTTGACCTGATCCTTGATCATTTCCTTTGATTTTCTCAAATTTTCTAACTCATTTTGTAAGTTTGAAATGATTTTCTGAGATTCCTGAAGTTGATTCACCAAGAAATCGCCCTTATTATTGCTCTTTTGTGCTGGGTGGATCCCTCCACATGGAGGGCACCATAACAAATTAAACAAACAACTTTCTCATGTGGGAGACAAGGAGCCGAAAGCAAGCTCAAGTGCAACATGGAGGTTGCTCTCTTTTTCATTTGTTTAATTTGTGTAAAGCAAATCTATCACCTATAAATAGAGTGCCTCTTGGCATTCTATCACATCAAGCAAAAACACAACAATTGAGAGAGTGTGTGTGTGTGTGTTGAGAGATCCTCAGAGAAAAATAGAGAGAGTTTTCTGAGAGAGAAATTGTGAGCCAATTTGTGAGGTTCTATCCACAAATTGAAGTTACATTGTTATTGTAATTTGTGAGAGATCCACCCAAGGGTGAAGTTTGTAATCCCATTATTATTATAGTGGAGTTGTTAAGCGGCCTACGGGTCCCGTGGTTTTTTACCTTCATTTTCTGGAGGGTTTTCCACGCTAAAATTGTTGGAGTTATTTTTACTCTATTTGGTTTGGGAAATTATCCTGGGGCCGTAAAATTTATTATTTTACAAACACATTTTTTCCCAACAAAGTGGTATCAGAGCCTGTATCAGATTCTCTAGAAAATTCTTAGTATGCTCTGTGGTTGCAGTATTATCTGATCTTCCACATCAGAAAAGAATTATTCTTGAGTTTACTGATTTTTTTTATTGCTGGAAGTGTGGTGGTGTGGAAAGTGCATGTCTAGGAAAGATTCTGGCTAGGAAAGATTTGGTATTTAAGTGTGTCCGTTGTGACCCACCTCTCTTTCCTGGGAACTTACCTGGTGTACTGTTCACGACCACGTGCACTATTCACGCATACGAAGTACTATTCACGAAGTACTATTCATCGCTGAAAAATATCAAACTCGGCGAAACTTGTTGACTAACGATCCAAATGGAGGAGAGCACAGGCAACATGATCAAGTTAACTGCATTTAATTATGCAGTATGGAAGCCAAAGATGGAGGATCTTTTATACATTAAAGATCTGTGGAAGCCGATTGTAATGCCGAAGGAGGAAGCAGTGACTACAGCTTCGACGGATGCCAAGACATCCAGCACTTCGACGTCCACATCAGACGTTGAGTGGACTGTGCTAAACCGAAAATGTGCTGCTCAAATCAGACAATGGATCGACAGAAGCATTTTCCAAAACTTTGCTAATGAACACGATGCTTACGTTCTTTGGCAAAAGTTGGAGAAAATGTATGCAAGGACAACCGCACAGAATAAAGCTAATCTGATGCGACGATTAGTCAACTTGAAGTATAAAGATGGAAACAGCGTGTCAGAACACATGAGCGAGTTCCAAGGCATCGTAGATCAACTCAACTCTATGAAAATGACTGTAGATGACGAGTTGCAAGCATTGTTGATGCTGAGTTCTCTACCAAAAAGCTGGGACACTCTGGTTGTGTCAGTTAGTAACTCTGCTCCTGACGGCAAACTTACCATGGATATGGTAAAAGACAGAATGCTCAACGAAGAGTCTCGACGAAAAGACGAAGGGCATACCCCTGAAAATGAAGCACTTGTTACGGAGAAACAAGGCAAGCAAGAATGGAGGGGAAGGAGTAAAAATCCCCATAACCAAAGTCAGCAAAGAGGACGGTCAAAGTCCCGATCAAGGCATGACAAGAAGTGTCACCACTGTGGTAAGCTCGGACATTTCATTCGAGAATGTCGAAAGTTAAAGGCGGAGCGAACCAGAAATCAGGATGCACAAACCCGAACAAATGACACCGCAACAGTCACCGAAGAAGTTGTCGTTGTTCAAGCTGAGGATTATATCAATCTTGCAAGTCAAGATTCTACATGGGTAGTTGACTCAGGTGCATCATACCATGTCACTTCACGACTGGAGTTCTTCTCAACCTACACTCAAGGTGATTTCGGACGAGTGAGGATGGGAAATGATGATGTCTCCAAAATTATCGGCATCGGAAATATCCATTTAGAAACTAACCTTGGATGCAGGCTAGTTTTGAAAGATGTGAGGCATGTTCCTGATATCCGCCTCAATCTGATCTCCACCGGAATACTTGATGACGATGGTTACAGCAATTATTTTGGTGAAGGAAAATGGAAGCTTACCAAAGGCAATTTGGTAATAGCAAAAGGCAAGAAAGATACATCCCTCTACCACACAGAAGCCAAGCTATGTAGAGGAGAAGTAAACACCACCAGGAAAGAAGTTCCCACCGAGCTATGGCATAAGCGGCTCGGCCACATGAGTGAAAAAGGTCTCAGTATTCTTTCCAAGAAGGCGCTTTTGCCAGGGATGAAAGGTACATCATTGCCTACTTGTGTTGATTGTATTATGGGAAAACAACATAGAGTTGCATTTCGTAGTTCCCCACCATCTAGAAAGGCGAATATTCTAGATTTGATACACACAGATGTCTGTTCAATGAGTTGTAAGTCACTAGGAGGTGCTACTTATTTTGTGACTTTCATTGATGACCATTCTAGAAAAGTATGGACTTTTGCTTTGAAAACTAAAGATCAAGTGCAGGAAGTTTTCAAGCACTTTCATGTAAAAGTTGAACGAGAAACTGGCAGACGTTTGAAGTGTGTACGTGCAGACAATGGCGGTGAGTACCGCGGACCATTCGAGGAGTACTGCAGAAGTTTCGGCATCAGGCTGGAAAAATCAGTACCAAAGACACCTCAACATAATGGTGTTGCAGAGAGAATGAACAGAACCATTTGTGAAAGGGTCAGATGTATGCTCTCAAATGCAAAACTGCCAAACTCTTTTTGGGGGGAGGCAATGAGAACCGCAGTCGACTTAATCAACCTTTCTCCATCAGTTCCGTTGAACTATGACGTACCAGAAAGAGTTTGGACGGGGAAAGACGTTTCTTACAAACACTTGAAAGTATTTGGGTGCAGAGCATTTGTCCACATCCCAAAAGACGAGAGGTCCAAGCTGGATGGAAAAGCAAAACAGTGTATCTTTGTGGGACATGCCCATGAAGAATTCGGCTACAGACTTTGGGATCCTGTTAACAAAAGGATCATCAGAAGTAGAGACGTGGTGTTTCTTGAAGATCAGACGATCGAGGATTTCGAGAAACCCGAGAAGCCACAGTCAGATGAAATTCCAGTTAATCTGGAACCAGTCTCTCCACCAACAAATTCTGATGAAAGGGGAGCAACACCAGATACTGATGATGTTCATCCACCAGCTCGCAGTCCAGAACCAGAACAAGTCCAGCCAGAAGTACAGTTGAGGAGGTCCACTAGAGAGCGACAACCAAGTCGTAGATATTCTCCTAACGAGTATGTGATGCTCACTGACGGGGGAGAACCAGAAAGCTATGATGAAGCTATTACTGACCAGCACAAGACAGAGTGGTTAAAAGCCATGCAGGAAGAAATGAAATCCCTACATGAGAACCACACATTTGACTTGGTGAAATTACCACAAGGAAGGAAAGCTCTCAAGAACAAATGGGTGTACAAAATCAAAAGTGAAGAAGGCAACTCACAACCACGTTACAAAGCAAGACTGGTTGTGAAAGGATTCGGGCAGAAGAAGGGTGTTGATTTTGAAGAAATATTCTCACCAGTGGTAAAAATGTCTTCAATCCGAGTTGTTCTTGGCTTGGCAGCTAGTCTCAATCTGGAGGTTGAACAACTTGACGTAAAAACCGCATTCTTACATGGTGATCTTGACGAGGAGATCTACATGGAGCAGCCTGAAGGTTTCCAAGTCAAAGGGAAGGAGAAATCAGTATGCAGACTAAAGAAGAGTTTGTACGGTCTGAAACAGGCACCAAGGCAATGGTACAAAAAGTTTGACTCGTTCATGGAGAAAAATGAGTACAACAGAACGACGGCTGATCACTGCGTCTTCATCAAGAAATTCTCTGATGGTGATTTTATCATTCTTTTGCTTTATGTTGATGATATGTTAATTGTTGGCCAAGATATCGGCAAAATTAACAGGTTGAAGAAAGAGTTGAGCAAGTCCTTTGCAATGAAGGATTTAGGACCCGCTAAGCAGATTCTTGGCATGAGGATTACCCGCAACAGACAAAATCGAAGAATCTGGCTATCTCAAGAACGGTATGTTGAAAAGGTTCTTGAAAGATTCAACATGAGCAAAGCCAAATCTGTTAGTTCTCCACTTGCAAGCCACTTCAAGCTTAATGCAAGTCAGTGTCCTTCTAGCAAGGAAGAGAAATCAGAAATGAGCAAAGTGCCTTATGCATCGGTGGTTGGCAGTCTAATGTACGCTATGGTATGCACTAGACCAGACATTGCTCATGCTGTTGGTGTTGTGAGCCGATTCCTATCTAATCCTGGAAAGGAACATTGGACAGCAGTCAAATGGATACTCAGGTATCTCAGAGGTACTTCCAGTCATTGTTTATGTTTTGGTAATTGTAAACCTGTATTAGAAGGATATACAGATTCAGATATGGCTGGTGACATGGATACGAGAAAGTCTATATCCGGGTACCTAATAACATTTGCAGGGGGAGCTGTCTCATGGCAATCACGGTTACAAAAATGTATTGCCTTAAGCACCACAGAAGCAGAGTACATCGCAATTACTGAGGGTTGTAAGGAGATGCTGTGGATGGAAAAGTTCCTACAAGAGTTGGATCAGAAACAGGAAAGCTATGTTCTCTATTGCGACAGTCAGAGCGCAATTCACCTCAGTAAGAACCAAACCTTTCACTCAAGGTCCAAGCACATCGACGTAAGGTATCACTGGATTCGTGATGTGTTGGAAAATAAACTGTTACAAGTTGAGAAGATTCATACCAATGACAACGGCGCAGATATGATGACGAAAAATCTGCCTAGAGGAAAACTTGCTGTATGTAGAGAGATTGCAGGTGTGGTGGAGCCCTCCATGTAATCGGGAGGGGGAGATTTGCTGGGTGGATCCCTCCACATGGAGGGCACCATAACAAATTAAACAAACAACTTTCTCATGTGGGAGACAAGGAGCCGAAAGCAAGCTCAAGTGCAACATGGAGGTTGCTCTCTTTTTCATTTGTTTAATTTGTGTAAAGCAAATCTATCACCTATAAATAGAGTGCCTCTTGGCATTCTATCACATCAAGCAAAAACACAACAATTGAGAGAGTGTGTGTGTGTGTGTTGAGAGATCCTCAGAGAAAAATAGAGAGAGTTTTCTGAGAGAGAAATTGTGAGCCAATTTGTGAGGTTCTATCCACAAATTGAAGTTACATTGTTATTGTAATTTGTGAGAGATCCACCCAAGGGTGAAGTTTGTAATCCCATTATTATTATAGTGGAGTTGTTAAGCGGCCTACGGGTCCCGTGGTTTTTTACCTTCATTTTCTGGAGGGTTTTCCACGCTAAAATTGTTGGAGTTATTTTTACTCTATTTGGTTTGGGAAATTATCCTGGGGCCGTAAAATTTATTATTTTACAAACACATTTTTTCCCAACATTTTGCAAGTCTTTGTTTGCAGCTTCTGCATTGATGTTTCCATCTCTTAGTTTTCTATTTTCCTCCCTCACATTAAACTGAAGTTTTTCCTTTTGCAAATGGTTGTTATGACCATTTGAAGGAGCAACCGTTGGCAAAGATGACAAGTTTTCTCTGGGAAGATGTAATCTATCTGCTTCTGTGAACTGACTTATCATTCCAACTTCTGCTTCACTTGCATTCCGTGATTCATCCCAATTGAAATGCTTCTTTATTGCATCCTCCATGCTGGAAACATCTTGAAGGGAAAAGCAGTGGTTCATAATCCATTCCAATGCAATACCTACTTCTATGGCAAATTTGTTGAAATCAGTGTTTTGGTTCAACACATCATGGCAAGCATGAACAAATTGCTGCAAAACACCACCTAATTCAGAAGTTTTCCACTGGAAAACACGAACAATGTAGCCTGAAGGTGTTTCTAAATTTTTATAGGACAGGACACTCCCATCCTTCTTGGACAAAGTCTCCGAGACACCATAGTCCAGGGATGGTAAACTGATCCCTTCAATAAGTTCCACTATTTTACATATTGATAGACTCAAATCAGAAGGAAGTTGCCGGTTTATCTTCTCTGTCACTGAGAAGTCAAAATCTGTTGATGAACTAACAGGAGGGAGATTTGACGTATCAAGATGGTCTGAGCTCTCCCTTGCCTCAACTGGATCAAGAGTGTTTGGATTGTTTACGTCTTCCAAAGCTACTCTAATATCCTCAAGTATCTCATGATGGTCTCTTTCTGTGACATGGGTTTGCTCCAAGATCAGCTTCAGTATATCCTGAAGCCAACTGGGAGACTTACCAATCAAAACATTTTTGGATTTGATCTCCTGATTCAGTACACCAAAGTCAGACTGATGGTCATGAACAGGAACTATATCCTTACCCATGATCTTTGAGGAATTCCAACTAGACTCAGTTTCTAAGGGGCCAACAGTGGCATTTTTTTCCATCTGGAGAAACATGAAAACTCCCAGATGGCTTATCGACAGAAACAATTGCCAATTTTTCCATTTCAACAAAATCATCCATCAGACTAATGTCCGAAGCTCCAACAGTTTTGCACGATGGTGAGTCATGTTTTCCACTTCTGAAGTGTTCCAATTCAGAAATCAAAGCAGAAGCCCGTGATTCAGCACAGCTAACCTTATCGTCACTACCAATGTCAGACATTGATCCCAGAGAGACCTCATATGGCATCAGACTATTCCTGGTTGGCTCCGTGATTTTCTGACTTTTTGACAATTCTTCGACCTGCGTTTCAACCTCTGATAGTTTGGAAGCTGCACGAGAAAACATGCTTCTTGAAAATTGGAGTTCATTTATTTTCTTATCAAGGACTTCCTTGAGAGTCTTGTTTTCTTCTTCCATAGCACATAACTGCTCAGTCAGAAAATTAATTTTTTTGCTGGGAGTTTCAGGAGAGTTATCAGATGTAGTATCAACCATTGAACCAAAAGGAGGAAAAGGACTAGAATTCAACTTTTTCCTCCTTGTTTCAGTTGACTCCCTTCCCAGCATCTCAACTTCGTTTTTCATTTTTGCCAAGGCAGCGGGACCTGGCAACCTCTTCCGGACCAGGAGACGTAGTCTCTGACATTCTGATTCTAGCTTGGCAATTTTCTTCACACTTTCTAAGTGTTGCTTGTGTAAAGCATCAGCTGTTCGACGATTAAATTCTCTCTCCTCATTCCGGATCTCAAGCTCCTTCTCAAGCACTCGAACCTCATATTTCAGAGAAGCATTCTCTTTCTCTGTGGAATCTAATCTAGTCATTAGTGCATTAAAATCTGCTTCTGCCTTAATCCTTTGTTTATTTAAATCTGCAATCAACTTTTCCTTTGCTAGGAGAGCCTTAGAAAGTTGAGTATTCTCAGCACCTAATTTGGCAAGCCTTTTACTTGTCTCAGCCAACTTCTCCTCTAAAATCATCTGGGATTTTTCAAATTCCCTTGATGTCTTCATCACTGCGCCATGAATCCTTTGCTCCTGCTCCTCTCGAACAAAACGTAGCTGTTCCATGCATTCCTTGAGGGCTGCATCCAAATGAGTTAATCTTTCTTCATCAGCAATTCTCTGCTCCAAAGCTTCATTTAGTTCTTGCTTTAAAGACACTGCTTCCACTTCTGCCTTCTTCTGGCCTATATATAAATTAAAAATCAAAAGGGTATCTAAAAGAATTCAAATAGAACTGCCCATAGTGAAATGATCATAAAATTTAAACAACAATATTGCTATAAAAAATTAGAAAAACCCATCCAAGTAAAAATTTCAGTACTTTACCGATGATCGCTTCCTGTGCCATCTTTGCATGTTTCTTCACAAGATCATCTTTTGCATTACAATCGGCGAGGGCAGAAGAAAGCTTGTCATTTAAGGTTTTCAAATCATTCTCTAATTCTGCTTTATCCGCCAAAAGTATCTGTATCTGAGAAATCAAGAATTATAACTAATGCCTCATTGTACGATGAACCATAATGAAAGTTTACCTAGGAAAATATTCGGCAACCTCACAGATCATAAGGCTGCCAAACAGAGTTATCCAGTGCTGTGGTTATGGTTAATCTCTTGAGAAATCAGGCCTAAGGTTTTCTTGACTAAACTGATAAGAACATAATATATGGCAGCAAATGCTTGCTTTTTCACCTTTATGCTATTTAAGCTGACGCATTCCTGCAACCTCATATGGAAGGTGCATCTGATATTCACCATCTTACAGTAAACTATATTTTGATTTTGAATTTTTGGACTAGAGAATATGACATGGGTGTTTCACCTTACAGACTGGCTATATAGGACTTGCTTCTCATCATAGATAATAGCTAAACCCAATTTTTTTTAAAATAAAAAGCAATTTAGAGCTGTTCAGTTTGATCTCTTATGGTATCATCAACTGAGAATGGGAAGCACATCTTCAAACAAAATTGAATTTCAATGTACTAGGCTCTATAGACTATATACTCCTCTTCTCCTACTTTACTTTCAATGTGAATTAGACTTGGTTACTTGGTAGATGTCAGTGCATTAATATGAAGAAATTCAGGACTTCAAACCCATGAATAAAAATTTCACCACCAAGTCAAGCCGCTTCTCAATGAAAAACTACACTTAAGTACTGATAAGCAAAGATAACATTGCAAGAACAGCTCACCAGTTTAGATAGCAAGGTGGGGTATTTATCCGATTCATTATGTTGATTTGATATACTTAAGTAATTAATCTGATCATGGCAAATATTCTCATAAAATTGATGCTCATACAGTACTAGGAAACGTGGAACAGGTTTTCACAAATGTGAAAATGCTTGTGCAATGTCCCTATTGGCATGATGAGAATTTAAATTAATTATGGAATTGTGGAGAATTTGTTAGATGCTACAATATCACAAGATCAGAAACTTCAGTATACAATATTTTAGCAGATAAGGACGTTTGTAAAACCCAAGTGCTTAGCTTACCTCCTCTTCATTTCCTTTCAAAGAAAGGTCTAATTTGTCAGTTGTAATAATGGTCTTTTCACTAGATCTTTTCCTCCAAAGCCATGTCTTGTGATCCATAGTTTCACCAAGTCCAACTTGAATACTTTAAAGGCCTTTGAAGAAGACACTGCATCAAATTTGGAGAAATTATAAGTTGATTCAAAATTAGCATGACAGGGTCACATATCTACACATAAAGTCGTTTTCTGGAAACCAAGATGTTTTAGCATCATCAAAATTGCCTTATACCCACTATTACTCAAAGTCATTAATGTTGGTACAAAATCATCTACTTATGTTGCCTACCGGATGATCTTAATGTCAGATTTTTGAAAATTTACCACACTTGATCAATCGCAGCACGATTACACTAGAAGCCAAATATTCCAAGGATATAAGATATTTTCTTCTGAGAACCCAACAAAAGATCATAATCGTTTTTTCTTCGACTCTTATAGCATATTATTGTTTTTTTAATTATTCACACAGATTATTCTAAGCATACAAACACTTGTTTCTATTACACACATTCAACATGTTTGGACTCTATCACATAATTCAAAAAAATTTATTCATGGCAAGAGCAATGCACTACATTTGAAACTAATAACCAGATTCTCAATAAAAGATTCTACAAAGCACACAAACCGGGAAATTTAGTCGCACTCGCACCAATGCATGCATGTATAATCTACAGATTCGAAAATCAAACAACATTTTCTTGTATCAACCAAGGCGCGCACACACAAGGTACAAAATGTGAAACAGCTCTCGCTCTCACACACACCTTAGACAGAGTATCACAAATATCTCACCGCGAATGGATCATCAGAGCAGCGCAGAATGCAAAAGAAACCTCCAATTAGAACAGCTAATTGTAGTTAATATCCACAATGTGAAATCCTTGATCTCACCGGAAACACAAAAAACGATTCAAAAGAGAAGATCATATAGAACGCCAATCACCACAGCAACAACTGTGGCTATATAGATAGAGAGAGAGACACACACAGCGTGTGTTAGGTAAACATGAAAAGTAAAATGAAGGAAAAGTAAAGTGTAGAGTATGGACTCCGTAGAGAGAGAGAGTGACAGTCAGATAGTGACTGTTAAAAAATTATGACCAGTTTTTGTTTTGGGCAATGGAGAGAGAGATCAAAGAAAAGTGTCGGCCCGGGTCTGACACGTGCGAGTAAGGACGTTGAACGGTTTTAAATGGTTGGGACTTGAAGTCTTGCGCGCGCGCGGGTTCGGGTCTGTGGTTTTCTTCCTTTGACGGACTGGAAGAGCGAAGGTCTTTATCTATACATTTCTTGCGTTTTTATTAAAAAAAAACGTTAATTACACTCAACTCCCTGACGTTTAGCTAATTACACTCAGAATTAAAGTTTGTATTAATTGACACTAACCTCCCTTCACGTTAACGTTGACCGTCAAAATAAACGTTGACTTTTTTTAAAAAAATTTAAATGACCAAAATACCCCTGTCAATTAATATTATCAATTTTTTACTATTCATTAAAAAAAAATTAATGGTGAGATCCAAATTGGATCTCCACCGTCCATCAACAATGATGAACGGTGGAGATCCAATCAAGGAAATATATATATATATATTTGAATGTGTTTATCGAACCCTTCTGGGTTCGATGAACACATTCAAAATTTTTTTTTTTTTTTCTTGGTGGAGATTCAGATTGGATCTCCGCCGTTCATCATTGTTGATGAACGGTGGAGATCCAATCTGGATCTCACCATTAATTTTTTTTAATGAATAGCAAAAAAATTGATAATATTAATTGACAGGGGTATTTGGTCATTTAAAATTTTTTTAAAAAGTCAATGTTTATTTTGACGTTCAACGTTAACGTGAGGGGAGGTTAGTGTCAACTAATGCAAACTTTGATTCCGAGTGTAATTAGCCAAACTTCAGGGAGTTTAGTGTAATTAACTCTAAAAAAAACAATTATATCAATTTTGATCTTTTTTCTTTTAAATAATTTAAATACTGAAATACATATATATATATATATATAATAAATAAATAAAATAAAAAGTAAAAGGGAGATTTCTAAAACTTGCCATGAGTTTTGACATTTTTTCTAAAAAATAACATTGAATTTAGATTAAAAACCTGTGCTGTGTATGATTTAGTAACAAAACCCTCTCGCGAATATTTAAAAAAAAAAAAATCAGTGAGTGACCTTTACCTATAATTATGTAATTTAAAACTAAATATTCTTTTTTTTTATTTGAAAGGGTTAAAATTTAAAAGGTTTCTTTAAAATTTCTTTTTAAAAATAAAATAAAATGAGTGGTTCTTATTTGGTGGCGAGGCAACTTAAAGTTGTTATCAATGATAATATACAGCATTTATGTAATGGGACCATTGTGAAAAGGACAACAATAATTAAATCATCATTGCGTCTTTACTCCTCTTTTTTTCTGGTTTGCCCTTTTCTTTCCTGAGTTGAAGTATTATAAGATGAAATTTATTAAAACCAATCCCTATATATATAGTTTTGGACATCAATCACATACCCAAAATATATATATATATATATATATATATATATATATTTAATAAAATTTAAAATTTAAACATAAAAATAGATAAAAAAATACATTAACTACTTAAATTATTAGTAAATGAGCTATAAATATTTTTTTAAATAATTGGTTGTTAATACTTTGACATGGTATTTGCTTTTGTGCTAATAAACTATATAATAAAAATCAAAGTATTAATTAAAGCACTTGACTTGATGCACTCTTGGTAGCTCTCTTATTATCTTATAGTTTTAATTCTTATTGTGATTATTGGGGATTGGTTGACTAGTGGTCCCCTTCATTTTCTTTTAATTTTGGCAGCATATTCGGTTGTTGAGTGCCACCAGGCACCAACAATTATTTATAATAAATAATCATGTTTAGGATATTTTTTTTTTTTTAGCAATGTATTCTTGAGTGTAGTTTGTCTGGTCCTAGCTAGTGGTGGAAGGTACATTTTTTTTTTATTACGTCGTTTTTTTTATAACTCAATGGTCACAAAAGAGAAGACGAGTATGTTTCATCACTTTTTTTTTTCTTTAATTTATATTGTGTTTGTACAATTTACACTAACAAGTAATGATAAATTACCACACGTTTCTATTGCAGTTGTAATACGCTTCATCTACTAATTTAGTAATGACGACGCTTGTTATTTAAAAATAATTATTTATTTTAAAAAATAGAAATATAATAAATATTAGAAAGATTATTTCATTCGACTAATTTATATATATATATATAATTCTATAAATTATTTAAATTAATTTTAAGTCAGTTGTCCTTTTAGTTTGTAATTTAAGAATAAATAACTTGGTTTTAAAATATGGAATGTACAAGATACACACACAATTTGAAGATAATAAATAGTCAATTTTTTGCATCTACTCATCACTAAAATGATGTATATCTCCCCTAAGTGTTGCAAAGTCAAGAAATTTATTTAGAAGGGCCATTATATTAAAAACAATATTTGAAAAGGGCCTACTTGCAAAATTTTCAAAAATTTACAATTTTTTAAGAACTTCAAAAGATTTTTTTAGGTTCATCCATGTCTCTCCAACCATATCTATATTGGGGTTCAAATTCCACAATACGTGATTATTAACAATGTGTAAGGAGGTTTCTCCCAGGGTTTGTGGAAGTAAGATATCTTTAAATTATAAAAGTAGATATTTGAGTCGTTCATATAATACTTAATTTCGGCAAGTTTCGACAGACTCTTGACTTATTTATTGTCAAATTTCAAGATAAATAAATGATACAAGTTTGCTGCGTATAGTTTGTGACGCATGTCACACTTAAGATATTGTCCCCGTAGGGCTTTGGTCCCTACTTGAGGGGACGCCTCCCTCACCCACCCCTCGAACCCTTGACCTTATAGGTTATTTGGTTGGGGGGTGAGTACCAACTGACCTTATAGGTTATCGTGTCACAAGATTTTATTTTCAAAAATTCTTCCCAAAATATTATTATATAATTGTTATCAAATGAATGTTTTAAAATTAGTTATGCAAACCAAATAGCCCATAATACCAATAACAGGTACATATTAGCAGGGCCGGCCCTGGGCAGGGGCGTAAAGGGCGACCACCCAGGGCCCCAAGCCTAGAGAGGGCCTAATATCTTATAATATTATTATACATATAAAAATAAAAAATGGTTGTTATATTAGACCCATACTAATTTTCTTTAACAATAGCCCCTCTAGCTCAGTGGTAGAGCGTTAGTCCTCTAAATTAGAGGTTTGTAGTTTGACTCTGCAATAAGACAATTTTATTTATGTTTCAAAAAAAAAATATATTAATTTTATTTTTTATTTTTATGTTTATTATTCCTCCAGGCCAACACATATTGGGCTCATCATTAATTTTATTAAACGCATAAAAAAAATTTAAACTATTTTCTACTACGAGATCTGTGTGTAAATTGGGCCCATTAAAATATAATATTGTGCTACAATGAATCTAATAGTATAGTGCTACAATGAATCTAACAGTATAGTGCTACAGTACGTACCGGGCCTCTAAAAGGTCAGGGCCGGCCCTGCATATTAATGATATTACAAATATAGTCAAAAGAGGAAAAAAAGCAGCCTACATTTTTTTTTGTCCAGATACTTTCTAATACCACAGGGTGTCCGGACTAGTTTTCGTGCACCTCAACTAATCCCTATTCGCGGAGCAGTGGCCAGCCGCTGCCCACCAGATAATTTTGCAGTTGTCAGGATTTGAATCGGGAAGCTCTCAGTCGAACCCAGAACTGATCCCAATGCGCTACCATTGGGCCATTTGCTAGTATTTTATGTTCTACGCTTTAGTATCACATATTTGCATAGTGATAGGCTTTTTCACAGGAAAAGGCGTTACTTGGTTTCTGCCTTCGATTCTTGTAGTCCAGCTTACTACCTTCTTTTTCATTTTCACATCCTTTACTTAGTCTTCAAGTTGAGTCATTCTTCAGGCGCCACGTGTTAAAGCATAACAACTGCGTTAATGCTTCTTTTTCGGGTGATGTTTCAAGTGGTTAACACATAACATTACTAACCACTACTCATTGGGCGTTTAAAGTGCTGTTGAATAAAATTGGTTTTTGATTAATCAGTACATGATCCAACAATGAATATCTTTATATATTCAAATGGGCCTCAGACCCAAAAAGGGGCCCATCCTATTGGTGCACGGATTCAAGAACGCCAAAGAGAGTAAAAATTGAAAAACAACCATAAACAGTAACATTATATACTGTAGATAATGATTCACGCACAAGCACGCGCACTTGATTGTTGAGTTGAGTTTAGTTTTGGGTTCGTGATTTCGGTGCTCTCATCTCTCTCTCTTTGACTGAGCCAAATCTACTTTTCTAAAATTGGAGAAAGAGAATAATCATCTCCAAAGCCATGGTAAAAGCGAAACAACAGAAGTCCAAAACCAAGAAACAGCCTCACGTAAGTTTCTACTTTTACTCTTCTATAATTCAGTTTATCTTCATCTTCAGGCGCCACGTGTTAAAGCATAACAACTGCGTTAATGCTTCTTTTTCGGGTGATGTTTCAAGTGGTTAACACATAACATTACGACTAACCACTACTCATTGGGCGTTTAAAGTGCTGTTGAATAAAATTGGTTTTTGATTAATCAGTACATGATCCAACAATGAATATCTTTATATATTCAAATGGGCCTCAGACCCAAAAAGGGGCCCATCCTATTGGTGCACGGATTCAAGAACG
This sequence comes from Xanthoceras sorbifolium, assembly GCA_003430845.1. NCBI lineage: Eukaryota > Viridiplantae > Streptophyta > Magnoliopsida > Sapindales > Sapindaceae > Xanthoceras > Xanthoceras sorbifolium. Next base: position 23,931,641 of record CM010609.1, read on the forward strand.
CCAAAGAGAGTAAAAATTGAAAAACAACCATAAACAGTAACATTATATACTGTAGATAATGATTCACGCACAAGCACGCGCACTTGATTGTTGAGTTGAGTTTAGTTTTGGGTTCGTGATTTCGGTGCTCTCATCTCTCTCTCTTTGACTGAGCCAAATCTACTTTTCTAAAATTGGAGAAAGAGAATAATCATCTCCAAAGCCATGGTAAAAGCGAAACAACAGAAGTCCAAAACCAAGAAACAGCCTCACGTAAGTTTCTACTTTTACTCTTCTATAATTCAGTTTATCTTCATCTGCTAATAGAGCTTTGTAAAAAAATTCATTTTTTTGGTTTTTTATATTGAAATTGTCGTCATTCAGTTTTAAAATTGCCCTAATTTTCCCGCTGTTTGATTTTTGCTAGCGATTGAATTTACAATGAGATTATGTCTAGTGTAGCTAAGCTGTCGCAAAGCTAGGTGAATATGAAGACTGTATTGCCTGTACATGACTACTCTATGTTGGCTACATTATATACCATCAAATGGCGCCTCCCACATTTAGTTGCAAACAATATTTCCGGTCTTCATTGTTTGTTTATAATAATTCAGCAGAGATATACGTGCTTCAAATGGTTTATGTGTATGTAGAGCTTGTTACTTGTCATTGAGGGAGAGCAACTTTGTGTTCCGGGTTGAGTGTTGGACGATTACAAGTTCACAAGTACGAGGTACTTTGATCAAGGACTTGCGAATGCTCAAACAGATGATTGATCAACTTGTAGAAACAATATTAGGTGATGAATTTAGGATTAGGTTCAATGATTGAGGACATGATTTTGAAATTTATGTTGCAAATATAAAATTTGAAAATGTTTAGGCATACAATTGGTTGGAGGCTGTAATAGGAGGTAGCGAGGAAGAGGGAGGAAGAACAGAATCAGGCTTAGTTAGCCTTCATCAACACTTGCCATACTTTTTTTTTTTGTATGACTTATTTGACCTGGTTCTTTTGAAGTCGTTTGATTCTTCTATGTTGATTGTATTATGAATCAAATTTCGCTCAATTTATATTGTAGATGTTACTTGTAGGTGAACTAACATGTTATTGGTGGACAGATTAAAAAGCAGGGAAAGCAGGCTGATCTTTCTCAGTTCCGGGCTCAGCTTGATGCGTTGGGTCTGAAAATTGTCCATGTCACTGCTGATGGTAATTGTTTCTTCAGGTCTGTGTTTATAGGATGACTTTGTCTTACATTACTTAATATACATCAATTAAAAAAAAAAATTGCACGACATTATTTATTTATTTATTTTTTTGTAAAAAAAAAAAAAGTGTCTTAATTATTTATAGTTACTTTAAGTTGTTTATTCTTGTTAGTTTGCAGAGCTCTTGCAGATCAATTGGAAGGTGATGAGGAGGAACATGGAAAGTACCGCAGTATGGTAGTACAATATATAGTGGTGAGTGACTACTATGGAAGAAAAGTGGATTTTAGTCTTATTCTTTCAGAAGAAATCTCAATTTTGCTTTGTAGGCATTGCTTGTTAATGCTATTTTTTAGTCTTATCCTTACATGACATTGAAAGTCTAGAAATAACTAATTTTCACAATTGCTGTAATTTTCATCTATTTCTTTGAATTGATGAGTGACACCATGAATGTGTTGTTATCATCAATGTCGAGGAGTTGTGTGTGGGAATAAATGGCTGGAGTCAATAAAAGACTAATAAACCAAGAATTTTAATTGGACTGACACAGTACCCATGTACAGGCTTGATGTAAACTGCAATAAACATTGCATTCTAATTTTTTGTATGTGATTTTGAAAGAAGTGCAGAACTGCGTTAGTAGACATAAGCAATTCTAATCTAGCCAATCTGCCTGTATAAAGAAATGACCTAAACTGAGAAGGAGGATGCCCAACATTGCTCAATATATTATTGGATTCATACTCCTAATTTGAAATTGCTTGCCTAAAATAATGGTTGAGTTGAATACTGGACTGGTCATGTATGAAACATTAGTTAAAGATACAGTAAATTGTAATAGGAACCTAGATTAGTCAGTTTTGTATCTGATGCTTTACATACTTTTCTGACTCTGCTGTGAAACTTGTGCCTTCTTATTTTAAAATTAACATCAAAATTTTGCAAATTAGCTGATCTCTTGCTGCATGCCTGTTAAAAAATCTCTCTTTTCTTCGATGATATATCCAGCTCTGTCTATCGATCTTTTAAGAACTTGTTGCTTTTTTATATCAACTTGTAACTGAATTTGATATTGGAGCTTGACCCCATAGAATAATCGTGAAACTTTCGAGCCCTTTATTGAGGATGAAGTACCATTTGATGAATATTGCCAATCCATGGATAAAGATGGCACATGGGCCGGACATATGGAATTGCAGGCAGCTTCTCTTGTTACACGTAGTAATATATGCATTCACCGGGTGAGATCTTTTTTCTCTTCTTTTAGTGTGCTTTTTTGGAACTCATATGATTATTCTTTAAATGTAGTAGTGTACCTCCTCCCTTTCCATTGGGCATTTTAGTTGGTCATGCACCATTGAAGCAATTGTCCGAGTAATGTAGTTATTGTTGTTAGTTAAGTTTGTTTCAGCAGTAGTTGAATTATTACTGCTGTATTTTTCTGATTTATTAGCCATATTTATCTTGTTAGTTATTTAGTAGATAATAAAGAGATAATAGTAGTGTTTATCTCCTTGTTAGATTAGGACTCCTAGTTGTTTAATTAAACAATGTAACTAGAGTTATATATATCTCTAATTCTTCATTCAGAAGGTTAGAGTGATCATAATAATAACTCTTTCCTATCAAGGTTTCAATTATCTTCATGGTATCAGAGCATT
>CM010609.1:23934594-24044594 GCA_003430845.1 Xanthoceras sorbifolium
TCCTTTTTGTGACCCGGTGGGAATTGTGTGTGATCTGACCCTCCACCCCCATTGCCGCTGTTTGCAGCAGGTGACTGAGGAGGAGGCTCCTCGGTTTGGGTACTTGGATAAGCCACACCGTATTTTGTCATATCAAGTTTCTAGGTTTCAGAGAAAAATGCTCTGATACCATGAAGATAATTGAAACCTTGATGGAAAGAGTTATTATTATGATCACTCTAACCTTCTGAATGAAGAATTAGAGATATATATACTCTAGTTACATTGTTTAATTAAACAACTAGGAGTCCTAATCTAACAAGGAGATAAACACTACTATTATCTCTTTATTATCTACTAATAACTAACAAGATAAATATGGCTAATAAATCAGAAAAATACAGCATATAATTCAACTACTGCTGAAACAAACTTAACTAACAACAATAACTACATTACTCGGACAATTGCTTCAATGGTGCATGACCAACTAAAATGCCCAATGGAAAGGGAGGAGGTACACTACTACATTTAAAGAATAATCATATGAGTTCCAAAAAGCACACTAAAAGAAGAGAAAAAGATCTCACCCGGTGAATGCATATATTACTACGTGTAACAAGAGAAGCTGCCTGCAATTCCATATGTCCGGCCCATGTGCCATCTTTATCCATGGATTGGCAATATTCATCAAATGGTACTTCCCTCAATAAAGGCTCGAAAGTTTCACGATTATTCTATGGGGTCAAGCTCCAATATCAAATTCAGTTACAAGTTGATATAAAAAGCAACAAGTTCTTAAAAGATCGATAGACAGAGCTGGATATATCATCGAAGAAAAGAGAGATTTTTTAACAGGCATGCAGCAAGAGATCAGCTAATTTGCAAAATTTGATGTTAATTTTAAATAAGAAGGCACAAGTTTCACAGCAGAGTCAGAAAAGTATGTAAAGCATCAGATACAAAACTGACTAATCTAGGTTCCTATTACAATTTACTGTATCTTTAACTAATGTTTCATACATGACCAGTCCAGTATTCAACTCAACCATTATTTTAGGCAAGCAATTTCAAATTAGGAGTATGAATCCAATAATATATTGAGCAATGTTGGGCATCCTCCTTCTCAGTTTAGGTCATTTCTTTATACAGGCAGATTGGCTAGATTAGAATTGCTTATGTCTACTAACGCAGTTCTGCACTTCTTTCAAAATCACATACAAAAAATTAGAATGCAATGTTTATTGCAGTTTACATCAAGCCTGTACATGGGTACTGTGTCAGTCCAATTAAAATTCTTGGTTTTTTAGTCTTTTATTGACTCCAGCCATTTTTCCCACACACAACTCCTCGACATTGATGATAACAACACATTCATGGTGTCACTCATCAATTCAAAGAAATAGATGAAAATTACAGCAATTGTGAAAATTAGTTATTTCTAGACTTTCAATGTCATGTAAGGATAAGACTAAAAAATAGCATTAACAAGCAATGCCTACAAAGCAAAATTGAGATTCTTCTGAAAGAATAAGACTAAAATCCACTTTTCTTCCATAGTAGTCACTCACCACTATATATTGTACTACCATACTGCGGTACTTTCCATGTTCCTCCTCATCACCTTCCAATTGATCTGCAAGAGCTCTGCAAACTAACAAGAATAACAACTTAAAGTAACTATAAATAATTAACACTTTTTTTTTTTTTACAAAAAAATAAATAAATAATGTCGTGCAATTTTTTTTTTAATTGATGTATTTAAGTAATGTAAGACAAAGTCATCCTATAAACACAGACCTGAAGAAACAATTACCATCAGCAGTGACTGGACAATTTTCAGACCCAACGCATCAAGCTGAGCCCGGAACTGAGAAAGATCAGCCTGCTTTCCCTGCTTTTTAATCTGTCCACCAATAACATGTTAGTTCACCTACAAGTAACATCTACAATATAAATTGAGCGAAATTTGATTCATAATACAATCAACATAGAAGAATCAAACGACTTCAAAAGAACCAGGTCAAATAAGTCATACAAAAAAAAAAAGTATGGCAAGTGTTGATGAAGGCTAACTAAGCCTGATTCTGTTCTTCCTCCCTCTTCCTCGCTACCTCCTATTACAGCCTCCAACCATTGTATGCCTAAACATTTTCAAATTTTATATTTGCAACATAAATTTCAAAATCATGTCCTCAATCATTGAACCTAATCCTAAATTCATCACCTAATATTGTTTCTACAAGTTGATCAATCATCTGTTGAGCATTCGCAAGTCCTTGATCAAAGTACCTCGTACTTGTGAACTTGTAATCGTCCAACACTCAACCCGGAACACAAAGTTGCTCTCCCTCAATGACAAGTAACAAGCTCTACATACACATAAACCATTTGAAGCACGTATATCTCTGCTGAATTATTATAAACAAACAATGAAGACCGGAAATATTGTTTGCAACTAAATGTGGGAGGCGCCATTTGATGGTATATAATGTAGCCAACATAGAGTAGTCATGTACAGGCAATACAGTCTTCATATTCACCTAGCTTTGCGACAGCTTAGCTACACTAGACATAATCTCATTGTAAATTCAATCGCTAGCAAAAATCAAACAGCGGGAAAATTAGGGCAATTTTAAAACTGAATGACGACAATTTCAATATAAAAAACCAAAAAAATGAATTTTTTTACAAAGCTCTATTAGCAGAAGATAAACTGAATTTAGAAGAGTAAAAGTAGAAACTTACGTGAGGCTGTTTCTTGGTTTTGGACTTCTGTTGTTTCGCTTTTACCATGGCTTTGGAGATGATTATTCTCTTTCTCCAATTTTAGAAAAGTAGATTTGGCTCAGTCAAAGAGAGAGAGATGAGAGCACCGAAATCACGAACCCAAAACTAAACTCAACTCAACAATCAAGTGCGCGTGCTTGTGCGTGAATCATTATCTACAGTATATAATGTTACTGTTTTGGTTGTTTTTCAATTTTTACTCTCTTTGGCGTTCTTGAATCCGTGCACCAATAGGATGGGCCCTTTTTGGGTCTGAGGCCCATTTGAATATATAAAGATATTCATTGTTGGATCATGTACTGATTAATCAAAAACCAATTTTATTCAACAGCACTTTAAAACGCCCAATGAGTAGTGGTTAGTCGTAATGTTATGTGTTAACCACTTGAAACATCACCCGAAAAAGAAGCATTAACGCAGTTGTTATGCTTTAACACGTGGCGCCTGAAGATGAAGATAACTGAATTATAGAAGAGTAAAAGTAGAAACTTACGTGAGGCTGTTTCTTGGTTTTGGACTTCTGTTGTTTCGCTTTTACCATGGCTTTGGAGATGATTATTCTCTTTCTCCAATTTTAGAAAAGTAGATTTGGCTCAGTCAAAGAGAGAGAGATGAGAGCACCGAAATCACGAACCCAAAACTAAACTCAACTCAACAATCAAGTGCGCGTGCTTGTGCGTGAATCATTATCTACAGTATATAATGTTACTGTTTATGGTTGTTTTTCAATTTTTACTCTCTTGGCGTTCTTGAATCCGTGCACCAATAGATGGGCCCCTTTTTGGGTCTGAGGCCCATTTGAATATATAAAGATATCATTGTTGGATCATGTACTGATTAATCAAAAACCAATTTTATTCAACAGCACTTTAAACGCCCAATGAGTAGTGGTTAGTAATGTTATGTGTTAACCACTTGAAACATCACCCGAAAAAGAAGCATTAACGCAGTTGTTATGCTTTAACACGTGGCGCCTGAAGAATGACTCAACTTGAAGACTAAGTAAAGGATGTGAAAAAAAAAGAAGGTAGTAAGCTGGACTACAAGAATCGAAGGCAGAAACCAAGTAACGCCTTTTCCTGTGAAAAAGCCTATCACTATGCAAATATGTGATACTAAAGCGTAGAACATAAAATACTAGCAAATGGCCCAATGGTAGCGCATTGGGATCAGTTCTGTTCGACTGAGAGCTTCAAAATCCTGACACTGCAAAATTATCTGGTGGGCAGCGGCTGGCCACTGCTCCGCGAATAGGGATTAGTTGAGGTGCACGAAAACTGTCCGGACACCCTGTGGTATTAGAAAGTATCTGGACAAAAAAAAAATGTAGGCTGCTTTTTTTCCTCTTTTGACTATATTTGTAATATCATTAATATGCAGGGCGGCCCTGACCTTTTAGGAGGCCCATACGTACTGTAGCACTATACTGTTAGATTCATGTAGCACTATACTATTAGATTCATTGTAGCACAATATTATATTTTAATGGGCCCAATTTACACACAGATCTCGTAGTAGAAAATAGTTTAAATTTTTTTTATGCGTTTAATAAAATTAATGATGAGCCCAATATGTGTTGCCTGGAGAATAATAAACATAAAAATAAAAAAATTAATAATTTTTTTTTTGAAACATAAATAAATTGTCTTATTGCAGAGTCAAACTACAAACCTCTAATTTAGAGGACTAACGCTCTACCACTAAGCTAGAGGGGCTATTGTTAAGAAATTAGTATGGGTCTAATATAACAACCATTTTTTATTTTTATATGTATAATAATATTATAAGATATTAGGCCCTTCTAGGCTTGGGGCCCTGGTGTCGCCCTTTACGCCCCTGCCCAGGGCCGGCCCTGCTAATATGTACCTGTTATTGGTATTATGGGCTATTTGGTTTGCATAACTAATTTTAAAACATTCATTTGATAACAATTATATAATAATATTTTGGGAAGAATTTTTGAAAATAAAATCTTGTGACACGATAACCTATAAGGTCAGTTGGTACTCACCCCCCAACCAAATAACCTATAAGGTCAAGGGTTCGAGGGGTGGGTGAGGGAGGCGTCCCCTCAAGTAGGGACCAAAGCCCTACGGGGACAATACTTAAGTGTGACATGCGTCACAAACTATACGCAGCAAACTTGTATCATTTATTTATCTTGAAATTTGACAATAAATAAGTCAAGAGTCTGTCGAAACTTGCCGAAATTAAGTATTATATGAACGACTCAAATATCTACTTTTATAATTTAAAGATATCTTACTCCACAAACCCTGGGAGAAACCTCCTTACACATTGTTAATAATCACGTATTGTGGAATTTGAACCCAATAGATATGGTTGGAGAGACATGGATGAACCTAAAAAAATCTTTTGAAGTTCTTAAAAAATTGTAAATTTTTGAAAATTTTGCAAGTAGGCCCTTTTCAAATATTGTTTTTAATATAATGGCCCTTCTAAATAAATTTCTTGACTTTGCAACACTTAGGGGAGATATACATCATTTTAGTGATGAGTAGATGCAAAAATTGACTATTTTTATCTTCAAATTGTGTGTGTATCTTGTACATTCCATATTTTAAAACCAAGTTATTTATTCTTAAATTACAAACTAAAAGGACAACTGACTTAAAATTAATTTAAATAATTTATAGAATTATATATATATAAAAATTAGTCGAATGAAATAATCTTTCTAATATTTATTATATTTATTTTTTAAAATAAATAATTATTTTTAAATAACAAGCGTCGTCATTACTAAATTAGTAGATGAAGCGTATTACAACTGCAATAGAAACGTGTGGTAATTTATCATTACTTGTTAGTGTAAATTGTACAAACACAATATAAATTAAAGAAAAAAAAAGTGATGAAACATACTCGTCTTCTCTTTTGTGACCATTGAGTTATAAAAAAAACGACGTAATAAAAAAAAATGTACCTTCCACCACTAGCTAGGACCAGACAAACTACACTCAAGAATACATTGCTAAAAAAAAAAATATCCTAAACATGATTATTTATTATAAATAATTGTTGGTGCCTGGTGGCACTCAACAACCGAATATGCTGCCAAAATTAAAAGAAAATGAAGGGGACCACTAGTCAACCAATCCCAATAATCACAATAAGAATTAAAACTATAAGATAATAAGAGAGCTACCAAGAGTGCATCAAGTCAAGTGCTTTAATTAATACTTTGATTTTATTATATAGTTTATTAGCACAAAAGCAAATACCATGTCAAAGTATTAACAACCAATTATTTTAAAAAATATTTATAGCTCATTTACTAATAATTTAAGTAGTTAATGTATTTTTTTATTATTTTTATGTTTAAATTTTAAATTTTATTAAATATATATATATATATATATATATATTTTTGGGTATGTGATTGATGTCCAAAACTATATATATAGGGATTGGTTTTAATAAATTTCATCTTATAATACTTCAACTCAGGAAAGAAAAGGGCAAACCAGAAAAAAAGAGGAGTAAAGACGCAATGATGATTTAATTATTGTTTTCCTTTTCACAATGGTCCCATTACATAAATGCTGTATATTATCATTGATAACAACTTTAAGTTGCCTCGCCACCAAATAAGAACCACTCATTTTATTTTATTTTTAAAAAGAAATTTTAAAGAAACCTTTTAAATTTTAACCCTTTCAAATAAAAAAAAAGAATATTTAGTTTTAAATTACATAATTATAGGTACAGGTCACTCACTGATTTTTTTTTTTAAATATTCGCGAGAGGGTTTTGTTACTAAATCATACACAGCACAGGTTTTTAATCTAAATTCAATGTTATTTTTTAGAAAAAATGTCAAAACTCATGGCAAGTTTTAGAAATCTCCCTTTTACTTTTTATTTTATTTATTTATTATATATATATATGTATTTCAGTATTTAAATTATTTAAAAGAAAAAAGATCAAAATTGATATAATTGTTTTTTTTAGAGTTAATTACACTAAACTCCCTGAAGTTTGGCTAATTACACTCGGAATCAAAGTTTGCATTAGTTGACACTAACCTCCCCTCACGTTAACGTTGAACGTCAAAATAAACATTGACTTTTTAAAAAATTTTAAATGACCAAATACCCCTGTCAATTAATATTATCAATTTTTTTGCTATTCATTAAAAAAAATTAATGGTGAGATCCAATTGGATCTCCACCGTTCATCAACAATGATGAACGGCGGAGATCCAATCTGAATCTCCACCAAGAAAAAAAAAAAAAAATTTTGAATGTGTTCATCGAACCCAGAAGGGTTCGATAAACACATTCAAATATATATATATATATTTCCTTGATTGGATCTCCACCGTTCATCATTGTTGATGGACGGTGGAGATCCAATTTGGATCTCACCATTAATTTTTTTTAATGAATAGTAAAAAATTGATAATATTAATTGACAGGGGTATTTGGTCATTTAAAATTTTTTTAAAAAGTCAATGTTTATTTTGACGTTCAACGTTAACGTGAGGGGAGGTTAGTGTCAACTAATGCAAACTTTGATTCCGAGTGTAATTAGCCAAACTTCAGGGAGTTTAGTGTAATTAACTCTAAAAAAACAATTATATCAATTTTGATCTTTTTTCTTTTAAATAATTTAAATACTGAAATACATATAATATATATATAATAAATAAATAAAATAAAAAGTAAAGGGAGATTTCTAAAACTTGCCATGAGTTTTGACATTTTTTCTAAAAAATAACATTGAATTTAGATTAAAAACCTGTGCTGTGTATGATTTAGTAACAAAACCCTCTCGCGAATATTTAAAAAAAAAAAAATCAGTGAGTGACCTTTACCTATATTATGTAATTTAAAAACTAAATATTCTTTTTTTTTTATTTGAAAGGGTTAAAATTTAAAAGGTTTCTTTAAAATTTCTTTTTAAAATAAAATAAAATGAGTGGTTCTTATTTGGTGGCGAGGCAACTTAAAGTTGTTATCAATGATAATATTACAGCATTTATGTAATGGGACCATTGTGAAAAGGACAACAATAATTAAATCATCATTGCGTCTTTACTCCTCTTTTTTTTCTGGTTTGCCCTTTTCTTTCCTGAGTTGAAGTATTAAGATGAAATTTATTAAAACCAATCCCTATATATATAGTTTTGGACATCAATCACATACCCAAAATATATATATATATATATATATATATATATATTTAATAAATTTAAAATTTAAACATAAAATAGATAAAAAATACATTAACTACTTAAATTATTAGTAAATGAGCTATAAATATTTTTTTAAATAATTGGTTGTTAATACTTTGACATGGTATTTGCTTTTGTGCTAATAAACTATATAATAAAATCAAAGTATTAATTAAAGCACTTGACTTGATGCACTCTTGGTAGCTCTCTTATTATCTTATAGTTTTAATTCTTATTGTGATTATTGGGGATTGGTTGACTAGTGGTCCCCTTCATTTTCTTTTAATTTTGGCAGCATATTCGGTTGTTGAGTGCCACCAGGCACCAACAATTATTTATAATAAATAATCATGTTTAGGATATTTTTTTTTTTTTAGCAATGTATTCTTGAGTGTAGTTTGTCTGGTCCTAGCTAGTGGTGGAAGGTACATTTTTTTTTTATTACGTCGTTTTTTTTATAACTCAATGGTCACAAAAGAGAAGACGAGTATGTTTCATCACTTTTTTTTTTCTTTAATTTATATTGTGTTTGTACAATTTACACTAACAAGTAATGATAAATTACCACACGTTTCTATTGCAGTTGTAATACGCTTCATCTACTAATTTAGTAATGACGACGCTTGTATTTAAAAATAATTATTTATTTTAAAAAATAGAAATATAATAAATATTAGAAAGATTATTTCATTCGACTAATTTATATATATATATATAATTCTATAAATTATTTAAATTAATTTTAAGTCAGTTGTCCTTTTAGTTTGTAATTTAAGAATAAATAACTTGGTTTTAAAATATGGAATGTACAAGATACACACACAATTTGAAGATAATAAATAGTCAATTTTTTGCATCTACTCATCACTAAAATGATGTATATCTCCCCTAAGTGTTGCAAAGTCAAGAAATTTATTTAGAAGGGCCATTATATTAAAAACAATATTTGAAAAGGGCCCTACTTGCAAAATTTTCAAAAATTTACAATTTTTAAGAACTTCAAAAGATTTTTTTTAGGTTCATCCATGTCTCTCCAACCATATCTATATTGGGGTTCAAATTCCACAATACGTGATTATTAACAATGTGTAAGGAGGTTTCTCCCAGGGTTTGTGGAAGTAAGATATCTTTAAATTATAAAAGTAGATATTTGAGTCGTTCATATAATACTTAATTTCGGCAAGTTTCGACAGACTCTTGACTTATTTATTGTCAAATTTCAAGATAAATAAATGATACAAGTTTGCTGCGTATAGTTTGTGACGCATGTCACACTTAAGATATTGTCCCCGTAGGGCTTTGGTCCCTACTTGAGGGGACGCCTCCCTCACCCACCCCTCGAACCCTTGACCTTATAGGTTATTTGGTTGGGGGGTGAGTACCAACTGACCTTATAGGTTATCGTGTCACAAGATTTTATTTTCAAAAATTCTTCCCAAATATTATTATATAATTGTTATCAAATGAATGTTTTAAAATTAGTTATGCAAACCAAATAGCCCATAATACCAATAACAGGTACATATTAGCAGGGCCGGCCCTGGGCAGGGGCGTAAAGGGCGACCACCCAGGGCCCCAAGCCTAGAGAGGGCCTAATATCTTATAATATTATTATACATATAAAAATAAAAAATGGTTGTTATATTAGACCCATACTAATTTTCTTTAACAATAGCCCCTCTAGCTCAGTGGTAGAGCGTTAGTCCTCTAAATTAGAGGTTTGTAGTTTGACTCTGCAATAAGACAATTTTATTTATGTTTCAAAAAAAAATATATTAATTTTATTTTTATTTTTATGTTTATTATTCCTCCAGGCCAACACATATTGGGCTCATCATTAATTTTATTAAACGCATAAAAAAAATTTAAACTATTTTCTACTACGAGATCTGTGTGTAAATTGGGCCCATTAAAATATAATATTGTGCTACAATGAATCTAATAGTATAGTGCTACAATGAATCTAACAGTATAGTGCTACAGTACGTACCGGGCCTCTAAAAGGTCAGGGCCGGCCCTGCATATTAATGATATTACAAATATAGTCAAAAGAGGAAAAAAAGCAGCCTACATTTTTTTTTGTCCAGATACTTTCTAATACCACAGGGTGTCCGGACTAGTTTTCGTGCACCTCAACTAATCCCTATTCGCGGAGCAGTGGCCAGCCGCTGCCCACCAGATAATTTTGCAGTTGTCAGGATTTGAATCGGGAAGCTCTCAGTCGAACCCAGAACTGATCCCAATGCGCTACCATTGGGCCATTTGCTAGTATTTTATGTTCTACGCTTTAGTATCACATATTTGCATAGTGATAGGCTTTTTCACAGGAAAAGGCGTTACTTGGTTTCTGCCTTCGATTCTTGTAGTCCAGCTTACTACCTTCTTTTTCATTTTCACATCCTTTACTTAGTCTTCAAGTTGAGTCATTCTTCAGGCGCCACGTGTTAAAGCATAACAACTGCGTTAATGCTTCTTTTTCGGGTGATGTTTCAAGTGGTTAACACATAACATTACTAACCACTACTCATTGGGCGTTTAAAGTGCTGTTGAATAAAATTGGTTTTTGATTAATCAGTACATGATCCAACAATGAATATCTTTATATATTCAAATGGGCCTCAGACCCAAAAAGGGGCCCATCCTATTGGTGCACGGATTCAAGAACGCCAAAGAGAGTAAAAATTGAAAAACAACCATAAACAGTAACATTATATACTGTAGATAATGATTCACGCACAAGCACGCGCACTTGATTGTTGAGTTGAGTTTAGTTTTGGGTTCGTGATTTCGGTGCTCTCATCTCTCTCTCTTTGACTGAGCCAAATCTACTTTTCTAAAATTGGAGAAAGAGAATAATCATCTCCAAAGCCATGGTAAAAGCGAAACAACAGAAGTCCAAAACCAAGAAACAGCCTCACGTAAGTTTCTACTTTTACTCTTCTATAATTCAGTTTATCTTCATCTTCAGGCGCCACGTGTTAAAGCATAACAACTGCGTTAATGCTTCTTTTTCGGGTGATGTTTCAAGTGGTTAACACATAACATTACGACTAACCACTACTCATTGGGCGTTTAAAGTGCTGTTGAATAAAATTGGTTTTTGATTAATCAGTACATGATCCAACAATGAATATCTTTATATATTCAAATGGGCCTCAGACCCAAAAAGGGGCCCATCCTATTGGTGCACGGATTCAAGAACGCCAAAGAGAGTAAAAATTGAAAAACAACCATAAACAGTAACATTATATACTGTAGATAATGATTCACGCACAAGCACGCGCACTTGATTGTTGAGTTGAGTTTAGTTTTGGGTTCGTGATTTCGGTGCTCTCATCTCTCTCTCTTTGACTGAGCCAAATCTACTTTTCTAAAATTGGAGAAAGAGAATAATCATCTCCAAAGCCATGGTAAAAGCGAAACAACAGAAGTCCAAAACCAAGAAACAGCCTCACGTAAGTTTCTACTTTTACTCTTCTATAATTCAGTTTATCTTCATCTGCTAATAGAGCTTTGTAAAAAAATTCATTTTTTTGGTTTTTTATATTGAAATTGTCGTCATTCAGTTTTAAAATTGCCCTAATTTTCCCGCTGTTTGATTTTTGCTAGCGATTGAATTTACAATGAGATTATGTCTAGTGTAGCTAAGCTGTCGCAAAGCTAGGTGAATATGAAGACTGTATTGCCTGTACATGACTACTCTATGTTGGCTACATTATATACCATCAAATGGCGCCTCCCACATTTAGTTGCAAACAATATTTCCGGTCTTCATTGTTTGTTTATAATAATTCAGCAGAGATATACGTGCTTCAAATGGTTTATGTGTATGTAGAGCTTGTTACTTGTCATTGAGGGAGAGCAACTTTGTGTTCCGGGTTGAGTGTTGGACGATTACAAGTTCACAAGTACGAGGTACTTTGATCAAGGACTTGCGAATGCTCAAACAGATGATTGATCAACTTGTAGAAACAATATTAGGTGATGAATTTAGGATTAGGTTCAATGATTGAGGACATGATTTTGAAATTTATGTTGCAAATATAAAATTTGAAAATGTTTAGGCATACAATTGGTTGGAGGCTGTAATAGGAGGTAGCGAGGAAGAGGGAGGAAGAACAGAATCAGGCTTAGTTAGCCTTCATCAACACTTGCCATACTTTTTTTTTTTGTATGACTTATTTGACCTGGTTCTTTTGAAGTCGTTTGATTCTTCTATGTTGATTGTATTATGAATCAAATTTCGCTCAATTTATATTGTAGATGTTACTTGTAGGTGAACTAACATGTTATTGGTGGACAGATTAAAAAGCAGGGAAAGCAGGCTGATCTTTCTCAGTTCCGGGCTCAGCTTGATGCGTTGGGTCTGAAAATTGTCCATGTCACTGCTGATGGTAATTGTTTCTTCAGGTCTGTGTTTATAGGATGACTTTGTCTTACATTACTTAATATACATCAATTAAAAAAAAAATTGCACGACATTATTTATTTATTTATTTTTTTGTAAAAAAAAAAAAAGTGTCTTAATTATTTATAGTTACTTTAAGTTGTTTATTCTTGTTAGTTTGCAGAGCTCTTGCAGATCAATTGGAAGGTGATGAGGAGGAACATGGAAAGTACCGCAGTATGGTAGTACAATATATAGTGGTGAGTGACTACTATGGAAGAAAAGTGGATTTTAGTCTTATTCTTTCAGAAGAAATCTCAATTTTGCTTTGTAGGCATTGCTTGTTAATGCTATTTTTTAGTCTTATCCTTACATGACATTGAAAGTCTAGAAATAACTAATTTTCACAATTGCTGTAATTTTCATCTATTTCTTTGAATTGATGAGTGACACCATGAATGTGTTGTTATCATCAATGTCGAGGAGTTGTGTGTGGGAATAAATGGCTGGAGTCAATAAAAGACTAATAAACCAAGAATTTTAATTGGACTGACACAGTACCCATGTACAGGCTTGATGTAAACTGCAATAAACATTGCATTCTAATTTTTTGTATGTGATTTTGAAAGAAGTGCAGAACTGCGTTAGTAGACATAAGCAATTCTAATCTAGCCAATCTGCCTGTATAAAGAAATGACCTAAACTGAGAAGGAGGATGCCCAACATTGCTCAATATATTATTGGATTCATACTCCTAATTTGAAATTGCTTGCCTAAAATAATGGTTGAGTTGAATACTGGACTGGTCATGTATGAAACATTAGTTAAAGATACAGTAAATTGTAATAGGAACCTAGATTAGTCAGTTTTGTATCTGATGCTTTACATACTTTTCTGACTCTGCTGTGAAACTTGTGCCTTCTTATTTTAAAATTAACATCAAAATTTTGCAAATTAGCTGATCTCTTGCTGCATGCCTGTTAAAAAATCTCTCTTTTCTTCGATGATATATCCAGCTCTGTCTATCGATCTTTTAAGAACTTGTTGCTTTTTTATATCAACTTGTAACTGAATTTGATATTGGAGCTTGACCCCATAGAATAATCGTGAAACTTTCGAGCCCTTTATTGAGGATGAAGTACCATTTGATGAATATTGCCAATCCATGGATAAAGATGGCACATGGGCCGGACATATGGAATTGCAGGCAGCTTCTCTTGTTACACGTAGTAATATATGCATTCACCGGGTGAGATCTTTTTTCTCTTCTTTTAGTGTGCTTTTTTGGAACTCATATGATTATTCTTTAAATGTAGTAGTGTACCTCCTCCCTTTCCATTGGGCATTTTAGTTGGTCATGCACCATTGAAGCAATTGTCCGAGTAATGTAGTTATTGTTGTTAGTTAAGTTTGTTTCAGCAGTAGTTGAATTATTACTGCTGTATTTTTCTGATTTATTAGCCATATTTATCTTGTTAGTTATTTAGTAGATAATAAAGAGATAATAGTAGTGTTTATCTCCTTGTTAGATTAGGACTCCTAGTTGTTTAATTAAACAATGTAACTAGAGTTATATATATCTCTAATTCTTCATTCAGAAGGTTAGAGTGATCATAATAATAACTCTTTCCTATCAAGGTTTCAATTATCTTCATGGTATCAGAGCATTCTTTCTCTGAAACCTAGAAACTTGATATGACAAAATACGGTGTGGCTTATCCAAGTACCACAACCGAGGAGACCTCCTCCTCAAGTCAACCTGCTGCAAACAGCGGCAATGGGGGTGGAGGGTCAGATCACACACAATTCCCACCGGGTCACAAAAAGGAAGGGTGCTGGGTTTTACATGGAAAACCTGCAGATTGGAAACCTAACAGGTTTACCAACCGAGAGAGCCGTGGAAATACAGTGACACAAGAACAACAGGGAACTGCAGATGACTTACCCTTCAGCAAGGAACAGATGGCGGTCCTGCAAAGGTTTTTTACTCAGTCTACACAGAGCAGCCAAAATCTAGTAGTTGGAACAGGGTCTTTGGCACACAAAGGTAATTTTCTTACTGCTTTTAAGGTTGGTAAAGAGAAGAACCAGTCATGGATAGTGGATTCTGGTGCCTCGGATCACATGACAGGTGATGCAACTAGGTTTCATACTTTCCAAAAATACACTGGTAATTTTTCGGTTAGAATTGCTGATGGTTCATTGTCAAAGGTCACAGGTGTTGGGACAGTTGTAATCTCACCAGACCTGTGTTTAAAATCTGTGCTTTTAGTACCTTCTTTGGATTGCAACCTACTGTCAGTTAGTAAAATCACTAAGGATCAAAACTGTTTTGCTGTTTTTTCACACACTCAATGTATTTTTCAGGACTTGGTCTCGGGGAAGACGATTGGCAATGCTAGGATGCGTGAAGGGCTGTACATTCTACAAGAGGACAATTCTGCTAGAAAAGGAAGTCAACCTAGAGAGTATGTGTCGTTTAAGAGTCAAGTTACTGAGTCTGTTACCTTGAATAAGAATAACGCCATAATGTTATGGCACTTTCGTTTAGGTCACCCTAATTTCATGTATCTTGAGAAGTTATTTCCAAATTTATTTATCAATAAAAATGCGAGTCAGTTTCAATGTGAAGTTTGTCATTTATCTAAACACACTCGTAGTTCCTATCCAACTCAATCCTACAAAATTTCATCGCCATTCTCTTTAGTACACAGTGATGTATGGGGGCCATCTAGAGTTGATAACTTTACAGGGGCTAAATGGTTTGTATCATTTGTTGATGATCATACAAGGATCACTTGGGTTTTCTTGATGAAGGAAAAATCTGAGGTATTCCAGGTTTTCAAAAACTTCAATAGTATGATAAAAACACAATTTCAAACCAGGATATGTGTTCTTAGGACTGATAATGGGAAGGAGTATTTCAATTCCAATATGTTTGCATACCTATTAGGAGAAGGAATAGTTCATCAAAGCTCTTGTGTAGATACTCCACAACAAAATGGAGTGTCTGAGAGGAAAAATAGACATTTGCTAGAGGTAGCTAGATCTCTAATGATAGCCATGAATGTTCCAAAGAATTTCTGGGGAGAAGCTGTTTTAACAGCTGCTTATTTGATAAATCGCCTACCTTCTAGAGTTCTCAATTTCCAAACCCCTTGTCAAGTTTTTTCTATGAAATTTCCCAATAATAGGCTCCTCTCTCACATTCCACAAAAAGTGTTTGGGTGTACTGTGTATGTTCATAACCATAGTTCTACTCGTAGTAAACTTGACCCAAAAGCCATCAAATGCATGTTCATTGGTTACTCACCTACACAAAAAGGTTACAAATGCTATTCAACTAGTACTAGGAAACTTTATGTGTCAATGGATGTAGCATTCATGGAAGACCAACCCTATTTCCACAAAACTCAAATTCAAGGGGGGAATAAAAATCAAGAATTTCAGTTTTGGGATTCATTTCAGTTTTGGGATTCTATTTCGGCTGCCCAGATTACACCCAGTGACCAAACTGGTCTGCCTACACTGCCTACACCCCAACCTGACCTGCCTACCCTTGAAACTGAAACTGCTCCTTCTCAAAACAGTCACAGTCCTGGTCAAAACAGTCCTGGTGGTCACAGCCCTAATTTGAGTCATCACAGTCCCGTTTTGAGTCTTACTCCTCTTGATCACGAGTCTGATTCCCAAAAACAGTCTGAGTTGATTATATATTCTAGGAAAAAATGTTCTCAAGAAGATGTACAGCCCCACACACAACTTCAGCAGGTCCAAGAAGAAGAACCGAGACTCCAAGTTCTGAATCAAGAGGAAGAAGAGGCTGATACAGGACCGGATCATGAGGAAGTAATTGAAAATACAGAAGGTGAGTTTCCTATTGCTATCAGAAAAGGCTACCGAGAGTGTAGAAATCGACCCAGGTATCCTATGAACAATTTTATTTCCTATGATAAACTGTCTCCTGGGTACCGCGCCTTTGCTATGAATTTGTCCAAGATACAGGTTCCAAACAATATACAAGAAGCACTTGGCAGTCCAAGATGGAAGGAAGCTGTTATGGCAGAAGTACATGCACTAGAGAAAAACAAAACTTGGCAGATTGTGGATCTTCCACAAGGAAAAAAACCAGTTGGTTGCAGATGGGTGTTCACAGTAAAACACAAATCAGATGGCAGTGTTGAGAGGTTCAAGGCTAGGTTGGTGGCTAAGGGATACTCTCAATCATATGGGGTAGACTATCAAGAGACTTTCGCCCCTGTAGCAAAATTGAATACCATCAGAGTGTTGCTCTCTTTGGCAGCAAACTTGGATTGGAATCTACATCAACTCGACATCAAGAATGCGTTCTTGAATGGAGACCTAGAAGAGGAGGTATATATGGCCATACCTCCTGGGTTAGAAACAAAGAACAATGCAAACAAAGTCTGCAAGCTCCAAAAATCACTCTATGGACTGAAACAGTCCCCACGAGCTTGGTTTGGCAGGTTCACCAGGGCTGTGAAGCAAAATGGGTATAGACAATGTCAATCAGACCATACTCTGTTTGTTAAGCACTCAAATGGAGGAAGAATGACTGCTCTAATTGTGTACGTCGACGACATCATTCTCACAGGGAATTGTGAGGAAGAAATCAGAACACTGAAGAAGTACTTGGCAACAGAATTCGAAACTAAAGACTTAGGAGACCTTAGATACTTTCTTGGCATGGAAGTAGCAAGGTCAAGAAAAGGTATTTCGGTCTCTCAAAGAAAGTATACTTTGGATTTACTTAAAGAAACAAAGATGCTTGACTCTAGACCTGCAGAAACGCCTATGGAGTATACAATGAAACTGGGAATGGCTGAGAAAAGCACACCTGTGGACAAGGGAAGATATCAGCGACTGGTAGGGAAATTAATTTATCTATCACATACAAGGCCGGACATAAGCTATTCGGTGAGTGTTGTTAGTAGATTCATGAATGATCCAAGGGAAGAGCATATGCAAGCTGTATATAGAATCCTCAGATACCTTAAAATGACTCCAGGAAAGGGCTTATTATTTGAAAAGCACAGTGACAGGGACCTAAAAATCTATACAGATGCTGACTGGGCTAGTTCCATGGTTGATAGAAGATCAACGTCTGGTTATTGTTCTTATGTATGGGGCAATCTAGTTACATGGCGCAGCAAGAAGCAAGCCGTTGTTTCGAAAAGCAGTGCAGAATCCGAGTTTAGATCCATGGCTACAGATATTTGTGAGGGTATTTGGTTGAAGAGAGTAATGGCAGAACTTGGAATGGATGATCAAGGCTCGGTTAAGATCATGTGTGATAATCAAGCAGCCATAAGTATGGCGAAGGATCCTGTATTTCATGACAAAACCAAACATGTTGAGATCGACCGTCACTTTATTAAAGAGAAATTGGAAGGCGGGATCATCAAGCTAATCTACACTCCAACATCATCTCAAACAGCAGACATTTTGACTAAACCACTCCCTAGGAGCAGCTTCGAAAACTTAACTCTCAAGCTGGGCATGGTTAACATATATGACCCAGCTTGAGGGGGGGTGTTGTTAGTTAAGTTTGTTTTAGCAGTAGTTGAATTATTACTGCTGTATTTTTCTGATTTATTAGCCATATTTATCTTGTTAGTTATTTAGTAGATAATAAAGAGATAATAGTAGTGTTTATCTCCTTGTTAGATTAGGACTCCTAGTTGTTTAATTAAACAATGTAACTAGAGTTATATATATCTCTAATTCTTCATTCAGAAGGTTAGAGTGATCATAATAATAACTCTTTCCTATCAAGGTTTCAATTATCTTCAGTTATGTTTGTTGCATCGTGCTTGGTTGTAGAGCATGAAGGCTCCCATGGATACTGAGATTATCATTTATTGCAAAAGTTTACGATTATAGGATAAGGCCAAAGAATAGTTGTTAAGTCTATCCCTCCTTCTGGTACAATACTAGATTTAATCAACATGCTTGGCACGTGGATACAAACACCAGTTCTTCGTACTCTGTTATGTAATTAACAATATGATCAGTTTTTCGGTTAAATAAACTTTAATACCATGTTTTACTACCTATCATAAAAACTTGAGTTTTTAGGAATCCAATATTAGTATTATAGTTAATTGGTATATGAGATTTTGGAACGGCTGTTTACTTGAGTGCAAAGAGTAAAGATGCTCCTATTATCATAAAACTATGCTGTGACAAAGGTTTTATGTTTCTTTTCACTTTTATTTGTAATGTATATTAGATGAGTTCATTGCTCAAATCATGGACCTTTCTCTGAATTAATGAGATCAATGTTGATTGGCTCAATTTCTGTCCGTTTGATTGATCATGTGCTTGAGATGCCTTTCCTGAAATTGAAAGGTTTATCTAGTCTTGCAATGTTGTTCAGATTAGCATCTCTCTCAAAAAGAAAAAAAAAATATTTATGATTGTATTATTTTGTAATATCTTTTGTGATACCTACACCAATTCGAACATGTTAAAATCATTCATGATGCAAGAGCATTGAATTTGGGGAGAATAACTATGAAATAATGAACGCCTCAATATGTTTTATGACATTGATTCCAAAGTAACCTTTATTAATGTAATGGCTTTTTGGCTGATAGATATTTGGAACATGTATCTGTCATGAGAAGAAATTAGAAGAGTTTTGATTGGTCCAAATGTGGAATGATATGAGCGTTTGGGAAATACAAATGCATGTGTGTGCATGCATTGACAAATTATAACTATATGTGCATACAATGTTTGTCCAGTATATAAGATAGAACTCTCCTTTGCTCCTTAACTTGATTCAAAGCATAACACCTTATTATTGTATGTGGACACATAGACACACACGTGCATTGTATGCATATCATGTTTTATTCACGGTAAGATGACAATCCATATGTGCTCTTTGCTTTGCTTGATGTAGAACATGTCACCACGCTGGTATATCCAGAACTTCGACTACCATGAAGCTCATATGATCCATTTGTGAGTATTCATATTTTTATCTGGCTTATGTTCTTTTTTTTTTCTTTTTTGGGTAGGAGTGCTTGTGTTGTTCATTTGCTTTGCATTTATTCTATTTTTGGAATAGAGTAAGGTTATCCCTTGCCCCTTGCTAGTATTTATTCTCAAGTGTAAATAATATATTCATTGTGATAAGGTCTACTCTCGGAGGAAAGAAAAATGGAAGGGTATTGCGACCTAGGCCACAACTCCCTGTCGCGCCACTCACTAGATTGCGGAGAAAAATATAACCGTGACTTAGAAGTCGCGACAATTTATGGCAGTTTGAGGTAGTGGGTATCGCGACCGAGGTCGCGAGTCCCAGTCGTGACTCGCGGTTGCGGTACCCTAGCGGCAGGATAAAACCCTAATTTCCTGCACTTGTTTTATTTGAAGTTAAGACTTATTTTCTAGGGCTATTTTAGTCTTTTCGTAGTCTTTTCCTATCATGTATATATAGAATGATATTTCTAGGGTTGTATTATCTTATCTTTAATCGATATCAATCAAATAGTTCTCTTGTCTTGTGGAAATTCTCCAAAGACTCAAATCAGTTTCCCTTGACATTCTTGTTTGAGATTAACTTGGGCTAGAGCTAAGGCTAATACCCTAAGTGCTAGAGAGTGAGGAATCCCTAATAAGGTGACTAAATTCAACTTCTATCTTGTTCTTTTTTATTATTTGTTGGTAAAGTTAGGGTTTGTTGTTGAATTTAGACCTAGGTCCTCAACAATTTGGTGCTTTCATTGAGAGTTGCCCACAAGGTGTTTGATAAAAGTCCTAAGTGAGCACTAGTTAGTTTCAAGATGTCAAATGGCGAAAACGAGCAATTTCCTATGATTCCTCAACCCAACCGGGTCCGCATCGAAGCCTTGGAAGTTGGCCAACGAGAGTTACGGGCGAATGTGACAAGGATTATGAGGATATTGGAACATATAGTGGCACAGGTAGAACGGCTACCGGTAGAGGGAGATGTTGTTCCGGTGGTAGGGACAGAAGGAGAAGTAGATCAAAACACCGGACGGACTCATGGGGTAAGAACACCACCGGTAATTCCTTTGTACGATGTAGATGATGGGTGCAATAGGCAAGTTAGGGCTCCGAATCAATATAGGCATGGAGGAAGAGTAGAACGGGGTGACTAGGTTGCCGAGAGGTGGGTTGAACTGAATTGAAGGAGACAAAGGCCGGGGACCGATAGGGAATCTGAAGATTTCGGGTCAAGTAGCGAAGATGAAGTCCGAAGGGATGACTGGAGGGACTATCGGGGTAAGCCGAATTTTGAAAGACCTAGAAATCAACAATTTGATGAGGCGGACAATGACATGGGTCGGCGAGGGAATCAAGGCCCGAAGAAACCGAAGGTTGATTTTCTGCACTTTAGCGAAGGCGATCCATACGAATGGTTGGACAAGGCCGTCGCTACTTTCAAGTATATGAGGTTGCTAGAGCCGACAAGGTAGCCATCGCGAGCATGTACTTGGATGGTAGGACAAATAGTTGGTGGAGATGGATTAAGGATCAGTACGATCAAGATCGTCAGCGTGTGGGATGGACTGCATTTGAACATGAGTTCCTAGCTCAATGGGGGTCATTGCCAACGATAGATCACCATGGGCAACTTGCGAAACTTCGCCAGAAGGATAAAGTCCAGAGTTATATTGAAGAATTTCGGCGACTTCAGACTATGATCAGGGGGTGGTCGGAAGCTCACCTAATTGGTATGTTAACGGAGGGACTTAAATCATGGTTGGCGAGGGAAGTGAAGCTAAGGTAGCCACGGAGTTTGCGTGAGGCGATGCGGATGGCAGAGGTATTTGAAGGAAGCTACAAGGAGAGGAAAGCGTCTGAGGATAACAAGGGGAGCAAATACTCAAATCCTATGCAGACCAGGACTTCTGAGGAGGAGAAAACTGAAGTAAGTAGTACAACGAAGAATAAAACGACAGAAGTAAGGAAGCTATCACGAGAAGAGGTACAAGAACATATCAAGATGGGTCTGTGGTTCAAGTGTGGTGAGAAGTGGGCTATGGGACACCAATGCAAGAAT
Source organism: Xanthoceras sorbifolium (assembly GCA_003430845.1). Lineage (NCBI taxonomy): Eukaryota > Viridiplantae > Streptophyta > Magnoliopsida > Sapindales > Sapindaceae > Xanthoceras > Xanthoceras sorbifolium. The sequence continues at coordinate 23,956,012 of CM010609.1, forward strand.
GACAAGTTGTTAATGATTGAGGATTTCAGAGAGTCAGCCTCTGAAGACGAAGGTGGAGAAGACACTTATTATGACAGGGGGAAGAGAATTTCAGATGTTGCCCTTGAGGGTAAGGGCATTCTTGAAAGAAGGGGGAATGATGAGGTCTACTCTCGAAGGAAAGAAAAATGGAAGGGTATCACGACCTAGGCCGCTACTCCCTGTCGCGTCACTCACTGGATTGCGGAGAAAAATATAACCGCGACTTAGGCCGTGACTTCTAAGTCGCGACCCAAGTGGCGGCAATATATGGCAGTTTGAGGCAGTGGGTACCGCGGCCGTGAGAGTCACGACTCACGGCCGAGGTACCCTAACGGCGGGATAAAACCCTAATTTCCTGCACTTGTTTTATTTGAAGTTAGACTTATTTTCTAGGGCTATTTTAGTCTTTTCTTAGTCTTTTCCTATCATGTATATATAGAATGATATTTCTAGGATTGTATTATCTTATCTTTAATCGATATCAATCAAATAGTTCTCTTCTTGTGGAAATTCTCCAATGACTCAAATCGGTTTCTCTTGACATTCTTGTTTGAAATTAACTTGGGCTAGGACTAAGGCTAATATCCTAAGTGCTAGAGAGTGGGGAATCTCTAATAAGGTGACTAAACTCAACTTCTATCTTGTTCTTTTTTATTATTTGCTGGTAAAGTTAGGATTTGTTGTTGGATTTAGAGCTAGGTCCTCAACACATTGATAAGTATTTAAGCTATACTCTACAGTGTCAGATTTGACAATGAATGTTCCTTTACCATCTTCATGGTTTTGATTTTTATTTGATGTTCAATGCACGTGTTAAATTTGTAATAGATGAGGACATGTAATGTACATAGCATCTTAACATCTGAAGCCATATACTGAAAAGGGAAGATCCATCTTTGGAAGCTTATAAAAGTTATTGCTTGTTATCCTTAAATTTTTGGCTGGAGAAGTTAATTTTTATGAATATCTTTCAACTACTTGTAGGCTGTATTCTGCATGTTGTTAAAGCTTCAAGAATATCAGCAGTTTGCTTTCTTCTATCATATATATATATATATATATTAATTTTTCTTTTGACTTTTTAACATATTCATTGCTGTGTTTTATCATTTATGTAATTCATGAACTAAAGAAATGATGCGTTGTTTTATTATTATTTGTTATCAGATCTTATCATGACGAGGAACATTACAATAGTGTGCGGCTGAAAGAAGACACCTGTACCGGCCCAGCTAGGACAATTATAATCAAGGTTTCTGCTTCTACGCTATATATACATGCGTTATTATGATTTCTTGTTGCAACCATGTTAATTTACTCATAAGCTTGAACATTTAATTGAAAACAATAACCTAATGACTCATAGTTTGTAAAGGCTGATGCTGATCTTTCAGTGGCATCTCACCAAGCAAAATCTGCAGCCAGCAAGTCTAAAGGAGGAGCTGGTACTGATTCTGCCAATGCAGGATCCATCAAATTGGTTATGGCAGGAACTGGTTGTGGAAATGCTGAAAAAGTTGAACAGGTGATAAATCTGTTCAATTTTTTTTGTCTTTGCATTTTGCTTTGTCGGCCAGGACTGTAGTTTCCATGCCTTACAATATCTGCTTTTAGTATGCTTCACTGGCTTGGCGCTTCCATTTTTTTTTTTTCCTTTTTTGTGTGTTTAAAAGAGGATTTCATTCCAGGTTTTACTACAAGTAGCTGGTGATGTTGATGCTGCAATAGAATTTCTGGTAGCAGAACAAGGAACAGAGGAACACACTGCGGAAAATGATTTATTTCCTTGCCATGCAGATACTTCTCAAGGTAATGGCCAATCAGTATATTTGCAGATTCTGGGCATTTTTGTAAGACTCCCACTTAACTGATGTTTTCGTTATTATGTGTATAGTTTTTCCTCCTTTTCTAAACATGGTTGTTGGACTGTCATTATAAGGAAATCTTTATGTGTTCATCAAATTAGCTTGTTAGCCACTATAGTGTAATGGGTATGCATGTTTGTTGAAGTGAAATGTCATTATACGGAAAAGCTTTTCCAAAAGTGTAATTAGTTGCTCAAACTAGTGCCAGGTGAAAATCCATTTGTCTTGAAATAAGAAGTCAGATTCTTTAATGGATTCCTTGAGGGGTCAGAATATGTTCTTCAATTCGATGCAAGTATTTGGAAAAGAGGTATTTTTGACAGCTGGTAATGTTGATCGTGTTTGATGCTGAAGCATTGTCAAATAAATGAAACAGTGGTTTTGTAATGATTTGGTATCCGTTCTTCATTTGGGTTTTGAACTGTACTTTCTCAGTTGTTCATCTAGATATGATGCCCGGATTATCTCACTTTTGAACTCTCCTTACCTTATTATGCTGTCATGGGTGGTGGATCCTATTTTCTTACTGAAATATATGGCATATTGAATGCTGGTTCAAGATTAGCATGCATTTCCTTTTTCCTTTTTATCTTATTTGGTGAATGTGTAGATTTTTTCTAACAGGACGATATATAAGCCATATATCTTTTGTCATTTATGCAGCAAATTTTTCACTTTACTTCCACTTTTTTTTTTTTTTTGTTACATTAAAAGACTCCTTTTGGAGATTGTCCAGGTGACAATGAAAGTGGAAACTATGAGCAACACAAGGAAGAACCTTTTAAGGTGACCTTCAAGCAGGATCCATCTAGTACTAGTATCAAACAAACCCATGATGATAGCAGATCTGAACAGGATGAGAAAGTTTGTTGTTTTGACAAAATTGAGAAGCCTTTTTTTTTATTTCCTTTGAATGGAGCCCAAAGTGCTAATGATTTTTATCTTTTGTTTTTGTTTGTTTCTTTTTTCATTTTCAAATCTAGAAGATCCCAAGGAACAAGGGTTGCCCTTGTGGATCAAAGAAGAAATACAAGGCTTGTTGTGGATCAGCAACAGGGAGATCCTCAAATAAGTTTGTAGTGTGAGCTTCTGAACTCTTTTCTTTTGTTTGCCTGATTGAATTATTTACAATTACAGGCAAAACAAATTATAGTTTCAATATCAAAGTCAACTTCCATCAATCATCTGGTGTAACTAGTAAAGACAGCATGAAAAACTTGTTATTGCTATTCCGTATATCATTCATATCTAAGAACTCAAATTGGTCTTTGAAGTGTTAGTCATATGCTTTGCATGCACCAATGGTATCAAGTTCTTGCCCAAAATATATTGGAGACTGCTTCCAACTTTTAGTTATTGAAAAGAGGTTTAACAACCATTACGTGATAAAGCTCTCAATATATTCTTCTTTTATTACATTAGCTCTCAATATATTCTATTGTGCTATTTTTGTTGCATCATTCACCATTCAGTTGACTCCAGAAAAGGTCGAAAGGAAAGGAAACAAAGCAAGAAAGGAGGACCTACTAAATCTACATCAACTTGTGGATCTGATGGAGGGCCACCTGACATGGGTGCGCTTTGTATATGATCTCAATCTTAAGTAAGTACCACTGCCACTTGTGCTTTATGATTGTCTGTTTCTTGTGCAGTTGATTTATATGTTTTTACTTCCGTTTCTTCCAGAGGAAGTTAAATTTTTTCTTTGTCAATGGGAAAAGTTGCTGTCATCACTGGCCAGCAACCAGTTATCATATTATAGTAATATGTTCATTGCTTTTCATGTTTGCCTACTAGTAACTAGAATGATGTTAACACTTAACACCCTTTTTTTCCAGAGATGTTAACACGCCAATTTTTTCACCCTAACTTGTTTGGTTTTTTAAATATATTGTAATGCCCCTCATTGATTGCGTGTAATCTAGAATATTGTGAAACCAAGAAATACACAGTGAAAAGAACTATGAGAGATACTTATTGTGGGCGGTTTAAATGTAATGGAATAATTTCTTTTATGACATGCATCATGATTTGAATATTTTAAAATCGATTTGGTGATTTCATGGTCGTTGCCTTTTCTTTGATAAACTTTTTAGTCTTGAGGAAACAATCTCACTGATTCCCCCTGTTCTTATCCAATGTTTCCCTCCCAAATATCCAAACGGGTTGGAATATTGTTTTCTGCTTAAAAGGTGGTGCCATGTTTGCTACTCATTGTCATCATTTTTACAAAAATTGCCGCATTTCCTTGTGAGGATCAAATGTGACCTATCTTAAGAATGTGAAAAACTTGTCGGATTTGTTGTTGAACCATTCGGTTTTCATTTTACAGGCCATTGCTACCTATAAATGGATAGTGAGCCCCGCCTTTTGATGCAATACACAACTGGACTCTGGAGGATTTTTTTCTATCCGCCTTTGTGAGTCCACACAGCCTCTAGTATAAGCCAATGTTTTTTTTATTCGAGGATTTATTATTAAATGAAAGCAAATAGGTTCTGTACACAGCACAAAGCACAAACTGGCTTTTTAGAAATATTTGTTTGTAAGATTTGTGGTTTACACACAGGTTTGCTTGTAGAAAACTTAATATTATACAATAGAAGAAGATAGGAGGAAGAGAAAAAGGAAAAACAAAATACGAAGAAGAGTACAATTGTTAAGGAACTGTAGTTTTAGGGTAATATTTTACGAAATATTATGAGAACGTAGATGACTTGAGTCATTTTTAAGGATGAATGTAATTACGAAAAGCTATTTCTGGTAATGAGAAACAACAGTTTTATATACTGTCGTCTGCCTAGCATTGAAAGAATTATATCTATCCGTTGGGCCGAGAGAGGAAAAAAAGAGGGATTGTTGTATTTCAACTATGTTCTTTGATGTCAAATATGTACTCTTAGTGTGGGTTGGGATTGCTGTAGATAGAGAAATAATAACTTATTTTATAAGTTGGGATAAAAAAAAAATATTTGATAAACTTTACAAAATCCGTTTATTTTGTAACGTGCTTCTCCTATAATCAATAAGAGAAGAATATTATGAAATAAGTGGATTTTAAGAAGTTTATTATGTATTTTTTTTTGTTTTTACTTATAAAATAAGTAACTAATTTTTAAATTACAGCAATCTTAAATGCACATTTAATTATAGAACATCTTTTAACCTAAAATTGATATGAATAAATTTTTAGAAAGAAAGATTTTACAGAATATGGTGTTTTATTTTTTTAAATGAAATCCTATAATACGATTTATTTACATCTCATTTATGTGATTATAGTAGGAGTGGTGGATGCACGTATTAAATTCAAACAAAATGGGGCTTTGAAATTTCACCCGAGCCCTCGAGTTCACCAAAACTACAGCCTAGCTTGAAAATTCAGCTATATTGTCAATCCATTATTAGGGTCTACAGGCTTAGTGCTTCTTCTTTTCTGTTATCTTCAAACTTGCAAGAAAATGATGAAAATAGCACCCGTTTGAAAATATTCCATCAAAACCCCTTCTTCAAAATCTATTTTTCTGAATGTAATTTAAAACTAAAAAATGTTGTTCTTGAAAGTTAGTACAAATTGTGTTATTCCATCTATTTGGCTTTTATTCTCGACTATGGATCCTACTATAAATTAAGCCTACTATCATAATATTATAACTATCATAATATTCTCCACATCTCTCCATGTTTGGTATAAACATTATTTTGAATTGGAAATTTTGGATAATTTGAATCATCTAATATCATTCTATTAATAATAGTTTATTAAGATTTTTTTATATTTTTTGAATTATTATAATTGGAAGGTTAAGGAATGAAAATATAATTTGAATTCGTAATTTTATTGAGGTGGATATCATCAAGATTTGTTTGCTTTTCACTTTCTAATTAAACAACCACTAAATGTTTTTATCTTAGGCATACCTTTTTGTCTTAAAAAACATACCAGAAGTAAAAGAGATTAAAAAAAACATAGTAATCCATTTGAAGTAGTGAATGACCAGTAAAAGTATTAATTCTTAAGATGAGATAATTAATGCCTGTTGGCTTAATTAGCTTATCAATCAAACAATCTAAATTTAGAAAGGTTGGTGAAGAAGAAGAAGAAGAAGAGCTTGCGTTCAACATCAACCTTCTCAGACACACTATCATAAAATATCAAATCACACCCAAAAAAAGGTCCATTCAACAAAGCACAACTAATTAAATCAATCAAAAATATTTCCTTTTTTAGGTTAAAAACTAACAAGTCCATTTGCTTTACCTTTTCTGGGTGCTTGCCAGTTGCCAAACACTATTCCCTGATTAGACACAACACAACGCAATACAACTCTCTCTTTTTCTTTATCTTTTTCTTTAGTGAAATCCATCATTTGGAAAATCAAACCACAGTCCTCTTTCCCAATTTGGAAAATCTTAACTGTCCTTCTTTCTTTCTAAAAATGGAAACTAATTTTTTGGCAATTTTTTTTAATTTAATTTTGCTATTGAATATTAAATATATACATATATATATATATATATATATATGAGAATACACAAACAGTCATTTCTATCACATTCTGCTTCACTCAACCATTTATAGAAGAATATTTATTCATATAACTGCCCTTGTTGATGTTATGTAAAAATTTCTTCTTTTTTTTTTCTTTTTAAGCAATCATTGAAATGCTATTTTGTCTAAAAAAAGATATGAGAAGTGCTTTTCAATATAAGTGAAAGAAAAGAACCTTGCAGTTGCACTGTTATGGAAAACTTTACACACAGGTTTTTGAAATTTGTCCACAAGTTTGATATGTAAAGGATACAGTGAACACACAGTTTAATCACGGAATTAATCAAACTTATGTGATATAATAAACGTCTAATAATCAAATTATGGACAAGTCAAGTCAGAATCGAATTGGATTATTATATGCATCTACTTTTAGTATAATCCCATCCAATGATCCAACCTACAATTACGTAAATGACTTGTATTTTCCCTGTTAATTGTCACATTAATAAGATAATGTTTAACCATTTTTATTATTAATTTAACTTAACATCTTCCATATGAAATTGCCCTTTAATTAATAAAGTATGTAAAGTTGTAGAAATCCTTCTTTTGACAAAAACTTAGGTGCTACATTGCACCGTCCACTTGGATAATGTATTTGTCTGCTCACAATATGTCATCTGATTAATATTTAATTTTTTTTTTATTTTCCCTTCAAGTATATACTTTAATTTATTTATATTACATACTATAAGTAGATAATATAAGGTCAGACTATTTAAAAGAATATGTATATAATTTGTTTTTAATTACCTATTTAGTCTGGTCTGATTAGATATTAAAATTCACATTTATTTTTATTTTTTGTTTAACAAGAGACAGGGACAGCTACCTACTTATTGAATTTGAAGATGATTTCATTGTAAAACATTTTCACTCAACTCAAAACTACTTCTTATATACTTTGTTCCAATGAGATACATAACATAAATACAGCCATTTTTATAAAATATGTTAGTTTCCAGTTTAGTTTTTTTTTTTTTTTTTTCTAGTTTGGTGTGAAGGATATATCACTACATCAATCTTATAAGGTTTATTATACCCTCCTCCTAATTAGGTGATATATATATAAAAAAAATTGATCCGAGTGGATGAAAGATCTAGAATTCATCAAGATAAACATAATATGCGGAGCATAAACTCCCATCATAAACGTGAACGTGGAGGTGTAGAATAGTAAATGTTTATCATCTTGTCGGCAAAAACAAAAACACAAAAATGATTTTTCTAATATAAAAATACTTATAATACTTTTTTAATATTCTTCTTCCTTCTTTTTTTGGAAAAATAATATTGAGAGACCAAGAATGGTGCTCACACCAACCTGAATGGATAATTTAATATATAAAATTTAAAGGAAGGAAAGATATATATACCTAACAAAGACAGAGATAGGAAGACATTATTTATTATAGGGTCCTAACTCCTAAGACCATATAATAATAACTAAAATTTTAAATAAATAATTTATATTTATTTTTTTAATATATTAATATACAAATTTCATATTTCAAAAAATTAAATATAATTTATATATATATATATTTTTTTAATAGAGAAAGCCGAAAAAATAAACAGATTAGGTATGGAAATCAAACAGAAGACCTGATCCTGAAGGAGGTATATCCTCCAACCAAATAAAAATATATTAATATTTTAATCTATACCTATCTATAAAGTTAAAGTAAACGCATAGTCATTCACTTTAATACCTCCTCTCCTTCATACTTTTTCCTTCACAATCTTTCCAAACTTAGAAACTCTTATAAATTAACTTTTGTTAATTATAAATAAATTAACCCAAAAACAGATATGAACCCATACGTCCATTTCAACCTCTCACTATTATGATTATCCCAAATGCCACGTGTCTAATGGAGATTTTTTTATAATTTTATTACAATAAATAGAAACTAGCTTGACCCACCCTTACTCTACTCTAGGTGAAATTTCAAAAACACTGATTTCACCTCTCTGGCAGAATTAATCTTGGCATCATATTGTTATAAAACCTGATATCTCAATCCCAACTCAATAATGGTGTAACAGTACAAATAGTATGTATCCAACATGAAATGACAAATCCTGTGAACAATAATGCCACGTCCATATACAATCCTGAAACTGGACCACTAAATTTTATGAGTGAAAAATGGTTAAGTGTACCTAAACAAAAGCTAATAAAGAAGTCCACTACACCGTATATTATATACAAGTTGGCAGAGGGCTAGGGTCCTCATTAAATATTTGACATTGCTAAAATATCTACCTGTGTTTCCTTTGGTTTTATTGTCATGAGAATTATTAACTGACTCCTGGGATTTCTGTGTTTGTTTTGTTTTGAATTACTTTGTTGGTTTGATATTTGGTGGGTTGGTTTTGATCTTTCATTTTCATGGTACCTTTTTTTACTGAAAGGTCAAAGCATCATTTCATCTGACATTATTGGAGGATTCTCGACTACGAGGTTACATTTCCAGTAAATGGCAAAAACAAAACAAAAGAAGATGTCGTGGATTGTCGAAGAGTTGTTGATATGTTTGAATAAGGCAGGCCAGCTAAACTTTTCTCAAAAAGTCAATAAAAGGAGTTGAGAGATATAAAATATATAAACCAAATGTTTCTATATGCCACTGTGAAAAAGTGATATTTTACCGTAGAAAAAATAATAAAAATGTGTTGCAAAATATTGTCAAGATAAAAGGTTCTGTTGCATGTCACGACCGTTGCAAAACTTTTTTACGGTAAAAAATTAAAAATTTTTAATATTTATCACGAATTACTATATCCATAGTAAATGTAACTGTACTAAAATCCTAATTATTTATTTAAAATTATATGCCAAGATGATATGGCATGTGAGTTATAATCAGGGTACAAATCATGAGATGATGAGGTGGATGATGTACTGATTACAACTCATTGTTAAATCATTTACTTTTAGATATAATTTTGGACAAATAATTTAGACAACCTAAATTTACATTATTATTAAACTTAGGAAGGAATAGTTATATAAGGTTAATTTGTTAGAAAGAACATATACGAGGTGGATGAGGTACTGAGTTGTATCCCTTGCCTTCGTGGTTGGAGGCATCAAACTCTTCCAAGCTACCAAGGTTCAATACTTTGTGTAACCATATAAATATATATTTCCACCATTACTCATAAAAATGCAATTGTGTGGGTAGATATCTCCCCCGTATTGGAAGTAGACCCCTCCAGTTGTTGGGAGCAGTTATCCGGATCGTTGGTCATGTTTTCGTCTCTCGTTGCTGGGAGTAATTGTTTGGACCGTGCTTGTATGATTTAATCTGCGTTAGTTCCAGTAGTCCTCTGATCGGTAAAGTGCCAGATTTAAAAAAAAATTATATAATTATATTTAATTGATTTATCAACTAAAACTTGTGATTAACAGTTTATATATATGAAATCTAAGATCATTGGAATTGTTCTTCTGAAAAAAAAAAAAAAAAAGGTTAAAATTTTATTATTGGATCAACTTTTACATTATAGTTTCAAGAATCAACGTATATAAATTCAACATTTGTGTTTCATTTACTCACATAATAATGTCAAAAGCAACTTATAATGTTCAACGTATATAAACCCTTCCTGCCTTGCCACTTGCCATTTGCCACCAATTTCAAAAAGTATTTAAATGACGTGGACGACAAAACAACTCTCTTAGTGACTTTTATGAGGTAAGGAAATCGTATGTTAATGACTCAATCATGAAGTATACTTGTAAATGTAACTGAATTATTATTATTATTATTTTTTTAGTATATATTTGCGGTGTGTCTTGAATAAATATTTTTTACTACAAAATCACAACAACAGAAAATTTTATCTTATTTGTATCAAATCGCAAGAACCTTGTTGGATACGTAAAATGATTCACATATTTTATTTATAAATTACATTTTGAATTTTTTTTTATAAATAATCCTCCAATTTATGTATATACAACAAATTAATCACTTTAAAAATTTTGATTGTTTTTAACCAATTTTGAGTTAAAAGTACTAAAATGCCTTTATCTCTAAAAATCATATCCTTCCCAATAATTTCTCAATTCATTCACAAAGTAAATCTCTTTTGTAATCAGAAGACTTGCAGTTGGTTTTTAATAAAATTCAACAAGTTCTTAGAGATTGTCTATCCATCATTCAAATTTGTTTGTACTTGTAATATTCATGGGTTTTAATTGTATGTTGCATTCTTTTTATTTTTATGATTTGTGAACATGAAAGCTTGAAAGTTCGAACTTTGTCTTATTTCCAGAAGATTTCACGAAATGAAGAAAAAGATTTCACATAATGAAGGGTTATGAATTCACGTAATGAATGCACACGAAGACTTCACTTAGTACCTTAAGATTGCACAAAATACTCATCATTTTGTGAAATCTTTTAGAAGATGACGAATTTCGGTTTTCAATGTTTCATGTATTCAAATAATAAAATAATACAACAATCAAATAAAAACTCATGAAATATTACGACAACTATAAATGAATTTGAGTGAGATTTTTACACCCATGAACCGAAAACCTTGAAATTTGTCAGTACAGAAATGAGACTCTTTAAGAACTTGTTGATCAATGTTAATTTCTTGTGATTTTAGTTGATCTTTAATCTGTAAATCAATTTCACTTTGTAGATTTCAAAGATCAAAGAAGAGTGAGAAATTAGAGGGAGAAGAAAGAGACGATGTGAAGAAGAGGATATTTTAGGGTTATGGTCATTATGGTAATTTTTTGTTGTTATTTAAACTAAATTGTTGAAAGTTGGTTAGTATCAATCAAATTTGTGAATGTGGGTAAAAGGAAAATTGTTAAAATTTATAAGTTACATCTAAGAAATTTCACTTGTATTTAAGTATTTTAGTGCTTTATACAGGTCAAAACTCAGAATAATTGAATACACGAGTGAAAAGAGAATGGTCTTTAATTTTTTACTTATAAGGTAAGTCCATAATATTAAAAATATAATTAATTTGGATAATGGTTAAATTCTTATCGATAATCTTTTTAAAAGGAGAATGATCTTTTAACTCTTATCAACAAATTGAGTCCATAAAATCAAACTATAATTAAATGGCTAAATTCTTATGGATATATCTTTTTAAAAGGTGAATGGCCTTTTAGTTCATAAAATCAAAATCTAATTCTTTCCGACAATCGATAAAATCTTTCTAAAAATAGATTTCATTTAAACAATATAAGGTGTTTGTTTGTCCGGGAGCTTTATAGTGGGAGTCATTACCAAATAGTTTAAGTTTTGGATTTAGCAATGACCTAATTCGGTATTAATCACTTTTACCGAGAGTGTCATGGTTCGAATTCTCCAACATGATTGAATTTATATTTATTATATGTTATCTGACTTTACTATAATCTTGTATCCGTACTTGATTAAATGACATCTGGAAAGTCTATAAGTCTTTTTGCCTCGTTTGGCACCCGGGTTAAGGGCTGGATTGGACAAAATTTTGTCCAATCCAATGTTTAGTGTGGCACCGGACTGGACAAAGTCCAATCCGGAGCCGGCCACTTAAGTGATTGTAGCAGGACAAATTTGTTTCATGGGAATGGATTGGATTGGATTGAACTATTTTTATGGGATCAGATTGGATTGGTTTGGACTGGACTAATTAGTACTGTGATATGTTTGATGTAGTATGAATAGGATTAAAAATAGTACTGTCCCTTATTTGGTGTAGAATGAGATTAAATAAAATTAAATTTGGTTAAATTAATTTCATGTAAAATAAAATTATTTTTAAATATTATATAATTAAAATAAAATTATGTAAAAGAAATCTAAATAAAATTTAAATATTTAAAATAAATTATAAATAAAATATATTATTTTAATTAATTAATATTAAAAAATTTAAAAAAGATACAAGTATTGTTCATTGTTTACTATTGTATTAGGTTGGACGTAAAATAATTATGTTTAATGTTTAAGACAATATAAAATTGATATAACTTTAAATAAATAAAATTATATAATTTAATTTAATAAAATGTAATTATTTAAATTCAATTTTAATAAAAACAAATTTATTTAAATTAAAATAAATTTAGTTAAAAAATTGTTTAAATTAAATAAAATATTTAAAATTAAAAAAGTTTGTTTTAAAAAAAAAAGGCTTTGTGAACAAATTTGTCCAAGAGAAAGTTTGTTTAAAAAAAAAAAAGGTTTTATGAACAAATTTGGACTATTTTTGTTTTAAAAAAAGGTTTTATGAAAATAATGACTTTCTCTTGCGCCATGTTTGATTGAACAAATTTGTTTCATGTTTTATGAACACTTATTTCTAACCAAACTTTTATTTTCCTTTTTCATGAAAAAGAAAATGGACCGCTTCCAATTCCATTTCTAGGTGGAGGTATTCGTGCAAATGGCGGTCCAACTGTATAAACTAGACCAAGTGAATAACGTTTACACGACTCTGGATCTAGCAAAAGCTAGAATGGCTCGTTTTCACTGCAATTTGTGGACCAATTGTTCACATATGGATGAGATCATTGGATGCTCGAGTAAATGCCACATTGTTAGGTCTTGATAAGACACGCATCCATGTTGTGGTCACATCACACATACATGACCTGTAAAGAAATGATATTAAACCTTCATCAAACATGGCGCAAGAGAAAGTCATTATTTTCTTGGGAACTAATATGGTTGTTAATGATAGAAAATATCCAACCAAGAAACAGGACCAAACAGCCCACCAGGTGCCGAGTGCGCTAGGTGCCACATCACCAGAAGAAAGCTACGAATTAATGGAGAGGAGCATTAAACTTTTATTACTTCAGTTACAAAAGTAACCACCACAACTAAATACTTTCCCTCATTCAAGTGCCACATTTACCACCATCATTGCTAGTAATTATAGTGGTAAAAAATATTCCACAAAACTTAGATCTAAAAACTGACTTAAAATGAATAAAATACAGTCCAAATAAAAGACTAAACAAAACTCAAAAGCAAGCCCAATAACTTTGGGGCCCATCAGTCGCGCACACATAGATTGAGTCAAAATAGACTAAGTCTGGATAAGAGTTCACGACGACTCAACAACCCGAGATATCAGGGATTCCTGATATTTTGAAGTTTGATTCTCTCGACCGCCTTCAACGGTCACTACTCATACCTTATAAATATTAACCTAAGCTTCATAAGCTGGGGTCACGTGAATTACATAAAAAAGGCTGCCACACTGCTCTCAAGTAATCTAATTACCACTCAAAAATTGAGTTTCATAACCTGTACTCGACGAAGTCGAACCTAGGTCCAGGTTCACATCTTGACCAGTAAATGTTAACCATCATACATTCGACTACTTATATACGCTCAACCATAGTAGCTATCAGGTTATATCTTACCTACTGTCCTATTTTCACTTTACTTTCTCTTCTAACTTGAACGTCGGAGCCTATTTGGTAGGCACCACCCCGGTGTCCCAAAAAGATCAGCTATTTCTATTCTTTTTGTAGGTTGTTAGCCCTAAATTTATCCAACTCGTGATCATACTACAGACCATAGTGGAGTCACTGATAACAACTACCATACTACTGTCTGGGTTCGGACAAGTCCGGTATGAAATCAACGCCAACCCAACATCGGCTCTAAGGCAAGTGACTCCAGCGACACTAACTTTCAGTACTCGACACCCAATCTTTGAGCTTGGATCTACTGCATGTGATCCGAACCCAGAGATTTCTGATGGTGGCCTAGCACCAGAACCAGTTGTGATCAATCAAGTTAAGCAGCTGCAAATGGAGTGGACCGTAGCACCAGTCGTAAACCCAACACCATATGGGCCAAGCAGGTCCAACCATAAATGCGGAAGCACCTCTACAGCTGATGCAATCATGACAGATACTCTACACGCTCTATCGATTCCTCATTCGACAAGTATGGTAGGCACGACATCTACTCTATCTAACCCTGAATTGGCTCGCAGGTTTGCAGAAATGGAGGTATTGATTCAATGTATTCCTGAAATGTCGACGCAATTGCATTCGTGGAGATGTCGATGAAGTTCAGCTTCCCCAACATGAAACACTACGACGGCACGACATATCCAGACAACCATATTGCTCAGTATTGACAGCGTATGTTCATGGCAGTAATACCTAAGGATCAACGTGAAGCCTGCATGTGCAAGGGATTCGAGTCGAGCTTCGTTGGACCAGCTCTACAATGGTATACTAATATGGTAAAAGAGAACCTTCTTAGACGCTTTTGACTCTTACATTATATCATCACTATCTCATATTCTTATAGGTTCCCAACAACTTTTATATTTCTCCTGACTTGGGCGTCGGAGTGTGATCGCCAACCACCTCTGACCTCATTTGTCATCTTGCAGGGACCTAGTCACAAAAAGAACAACCTAGAGAGTCAATGTGTTCTAACTTATACACACCCATATAAAAGGCTCATCTAGGTTAAGTATGTTCAAGAAGGTACTTGATAAGGCTTTCTTAGACTTGAAAATCAAACAGCTCACACTCACCTGAAACCTTGACTTGGAAAAATACCTTTTGACAATACATCGGCCTAGTCAGCACTTGATGACAATATCCTGCCAGGTCTATATGACTCTTCAGGAGACCTTTTCCAACCAAAGTATATCTCATATATCACCTATTTAGAACCTCGTCGGGCACCATTGAAGGGAGTTTTAGAAAAGATTTTGATTAACATGCGGAATTGGGTTTCAAAAATTATTCTTATATTGAAAACCTTTTTCAATCAGGAACGAGTTCCTGTATATACGCAGAAAAAGAATTTAGTAACTACATACCTTTTTCTTGATTTTCTTTTTCTGATTCTTCGATCTACCACCAGATCTTCCGAGCTATAACCCGCGGTCTGACAACGTGTGTGGGCACGTCACGACAAGAGATTGAGGTCACGTGAAAAGAACGTCAGTCGAATCCTGCAAAAGAGGGGAGAGTCAGAAATTTTTTTTTTCTTTTCTCTCTTGGGTGGCCGAACTCTCTTTCTTTTTCACTTATGTGCTAGGTTAGGTTTTTTTCTAACTATATAACACTTATATAGTAGTCCTTTAGGGTTTTAGTTTGACCAATTCAAATTAGGATTCTAAATCGTATTTATTTTTAGTCTCCCTAAAGACTTGAACCTGTGATCTTTTGGACTATTAAAATAATTTAATTATTTTAATTCTTTTGTCCTAGTCATTATTTAATCACATGACCTCATATCTAATAAATAGAATTAATAATTCATAATTATTAATTTCTATTATTTTATTAAATATTTAAATAATTAAATAATTACATTATTTAATTATTCTCTTTGATTTAAATCGCATTACTTTCGTAACACTATTAATTGGACCCTTCAATTAATCTACCGTGACCCTCGTTACCAACAACCATAAGGGCTAGCAAGGGGACCTAATGGACTGACAGTTTTAAGCTCCAATAATATTTAGTAATATTAATTAAAACTCTTTAATTAATATTTCACGTTTATTAACCTCGGAGTTATTCTACTAAAAATCCGAGGCTGGACTCTCAAAATTGTAGACGTGTTTATACAATATGAAGTCTCAGTTTCCATTGATATAGCTAATTGCATATAGTGTGATCCTCCACAAATAGTTCATAACTAGAGCTGGGTCATAAAGTCCGTTATACCTCTCTAGAAATATCTTTTCCTTTAAGTACCATTGATTCTCTAATGAACAATTAAATAATGTCTTCCTCACGGAAGAAGGAGAGCGCTCATCTACTTCAATCAAGAAGGAGTGGATTCCACTATTGTGTTCAAAACTTTCCAGCCACAAGCCAAACCGTTGCTCCAAGATACGGAGGTATTGGTCGAGATTCTCATCAACCTCACTCATGGTAAATCAAAAGCCACGATTTAACCTGAAGGAGTCGATAAGACACTCAGGATTAAGATCACCTATAAATAGCCATCGTTTATCGATTATATATGAATCTCATCTACTAACGGATCTTGGTGAAAGATTCATATAAATCGTGGCCCAGTCCTATATGATCTCATCATATAAGGTGCCTCCATTCTCATGTCAACTGCATGAGCGGTCTAGGATAAGACCACCGTACTTTACAGAATGGACCGCAACAGTAGATCAATCACAAACAAAGTACCCAACTTTGTTGCTCTCTATGGACTCTTTAGATTGCACGTCTCAAAATGAATCCTTTCTGTATATGACCATCATATACTCATTATGAGATTACATCTTGCAATCTAGGATGTTCTTGCACAATACGAATGTATTACTGAATATAAAATATTTTATGAACTTGAATGATAATCTGAATAATTCTTATTATTTTCTTTAACTATTTACAATTACAAGCTTTAGGGCATAAATCCCAACAACCATAACCTCAACATGGTGAGGGTCACCAGGAAGCCACCTAGTGGTCGCTTCCTCAAATCTGGTTGGTACCAAATTTTGGCATTAATAATGGCATCGTTTGTGGTAACCCAAGCGTAAGATTGTTTTTCTTGACCTCCACAAATTTACCAATCCAGCGACCTCGTGGAGCTACCTTACGCTAACTAGGTCCATCATCTATTTTTGCTCAATTTTATGTTTGTTGTGTTTTATTTTGTATTGTACGATTTGTCTATAATGATTATATCAAAGTTTACTTGTGAGGAAGATGAAATCCACCGGCAAATAGCATAGGGAATGCATTAAGAAGCCAAAGTTCACCCGAAACCTTGACCTAGAAAAGTACCTTTTGACAATACATCGACCTAGTCAGCACTTGATGACAATACCTACCAAATCTATATGACTCTTACCTTTTCCAACCAGAGTACATCTCATATATCACCTATTTAGAATCTCGACCTAGTCGGGCACCATGACCTCAACATGGTGAGGTTTACCAGGAAGCCACTAGGTGGTCGCTTCCTCAAATCTGGTTGGTAACAAATTTTGGCATTAATAGTGGCATCGTTTGTGGTAACCCAAGTGTAAGATTTTTTTTTCTTGACCTCCACAAGTAAGATTTTTTTTCTTGACCTCCACAAGTTTACCAATCCGGCGACCTCTTGGAGCTACCTTATGCTAACTAGGTATATCATTTATTATTGCTCAATTTTATGTTTGTCGTGTTTTATTTTGTATTGTACAACTTGTCTATAATGATTACATCAAAGCTCACTCATGAGGAAGATGAAATCCACCGGAAAATATCACGAGGAATGCATCAAGAAGCCAAAGTCCATCAGTAGGTGGCACGAGGAATACATTATGAAGCTAAAATCCACCATGAGGTAGCACAAGGAATGCATTATACAACCGAAATCCACTGCGAGGTGGCATAAGGAATACACCTGGATTAACCTAAAGAGGTCACATGTGTAGTCCTCAAAAATCGCTCAGGGACACGGGGCACTACAACCTGTAAAGACAGAACGCATGTGACCCGCAGGAGGTCTGGGACACCGGGGTGGTGCCGGCCAAAGTCACTCCGACGGTCAAGTTAGCGAATGCTAATAGATGTGTAATGCTCGTAAATGGAGATGAGTGCGTAATACTTCCTGCTATCTTGGCAATTGGGGTCTCCTTGATCAAAGGAGATGTAAGGTCGGAGGGTGATCGGAGAAGATGAACAATGGCCGGAGGGTGTGGTTTTTGTATTAGTAACCTCTGGATCTCAGTTTTTCGGTCCCCTTCTTATGAGGGATTATCCTTCCTTTTATAGGGGAATGATGCTTCTACCTTTTGAGGGATTTCATCATTCCCTCTTTGCTGTCTTCAACCAAGAAAGCATGTGGATGCTCCTTTTGATTGGGCCATTATCAAGTATCATTATGGCTTTGTAGTACCCGTTTTAAAGTAGATCATAATCTGGTCTCCCTCGGAACGACGGAGATTCTATGTCGTACGGCATGTAGGTTTTGTCAATCTGGACCCTGATTGTGTGTCGTATGATATGCTGATTGGATGTCGACATGAGAAGGGCATGTCGCGCTACATAGGAGCTCTTCCAAGTGTGGATTCTGAGTTATATCCCTTGATGCTACTCGGATGCGTGGGACATATAGCACAAGTCGTACTACATGAGAGTGCTTCATGTCGAATGTATGTCGTGCGACAACATGGTCTTCGTACTGGTCCATCGTTGTACTACATAAGAGTGCTTCATGTCGAATGTATGTCGTTTGACAACATGGTCTTCGTACTGGCCTATCGTCGTACTACATAAGAGTGCTTCATGTCGAATGTATGTCGTACGACGACATGGTCTTCGTACTGGTCCATCGTCGTACTACATGAGAATGTAGTCCCATTTTTAGCTCTGGGCTTTGTCTTTGGGACATACTTTGGGCCAGACATATTTTGGCTACTACAACATGCAGGTGCTCTTATGCAATACGCGGTAGATAATGGAATCATGGGATTCAATTGTAGCACCGGGTGAAAATATGTATCGGGATTAACCTAGAGAGGTCTTAGGCAGGTGCTTTTATGCAACACCTGGTCGATGATGAAGTCACGGGAATTAATCGCTGCACTAGATGAAAATATGTACGTGGATTAACCTAATGAGGTCCAGGCAAAGGCTCCTATGTAGACTTGGCCATGGTTCCAGTTCCCTATAACCGTGGGTTACATGTTCCGGTTTCGTAACCGGCAGTTCACACCTGTTCCGATTTCAAAAATATTTAAAAAATTTAAATGAAAAATTAAAATATTCTAAAAAAAATTAAAAGTGGGTAACCCGAAGGTAATCCACCTTCGATCATTTTGGATGTGGAACAAAATTTTTAGAAAAGGTGGTTTTAAAGTATATTGACACGCTCAAATGCGTGGGAATAAATTCCAAGTGCAAGATGTGTCAAAGTAATAAAATTTTCGTGAGTACGGAGTCGAATCCACAAGGAAGTGATGGTGCTAATTCTATGACTAGAGATTATACTAAAGCGGTAAAATTAATCAAGTTGTTTTGGGTTTTTGTTTTATAAATTAAATTAACTAACTAAAACGATAAATAAAGCGAGACGGATTAAATGGAAGATAATGCTAGGTGGTCACATGGTACCAATTCCGAATAAGGAAATATATTGACTATTATGAAGCATGTTATTAACATGATAAGAATAATTCAACTAAGGCCACACCACATTGTATTGGTCCCGCAATGGTATGGTATGTGAATTCAATTAAATACACCTATTGGTCCTAGAGTGCAGTTAATCGAAAACCATATTTAATCTAATGCCTAAGTTAATTAAGTAATTTTTTATCGAAACTAACCTAGTATTGATTTTAGAGTCAATTAAGCTCTATTGCAATTTCAATGATTTCTCATATAATATTACAATAAATATTAAATCGGTTCTCATCACAGAGCATGCAATCTACTTCGCAATCGCAAAACACCATAATTGAACACAAAGTAATAATATAAAATACGCTCAAAATCAATATCATCTATTACAATAAATATCAAATCGGTTCTCATCAAAGGGCATGCAATTTACTTTCACAATCCCAAGACACAAAAATCAAACACAATAAAATAATGTTCAAATAATCTCAAAGACAATATCATGAAATAATATACAAAATATATTCATAGTCAATAAATCCGAATCCGTTCATAGTTCTGAAAACTACCTAACAACAAATCTAATCACTCATACAATCGATTAAACATAAAGATAGGAAAATGGAAGTAATACAACCCATTCGATGAAGTCGAGAATCAAAACCCGCTTGTTTCCCGCTTAGATTTCTCCTCCTTCGTTCTTCGTCTTCTCTTCGATGAATCTTCTATGTAATCGCAAACTAGAGATGTGTTGGTGATTTGTGATGTTGGGTTGTGGTTTGGAGGAGCAAAATGGGTGAAGAATCACCCTTGGAGGCAGCCAAGAGCTGCCCCTTTTCTGTTTTTGGGCGAGCTCCCATCTCTCTCTCGCACTTTTCTACTTATAGGAGCTGGAAATTGGGGTTTTCGTGCTGCCGTCGCGACCATGGGTCACTACCACTGGTCGCGACACTTTGGTCACAGTAGCACTGCCAGAAAATTGACGATTCATCGCGACCGGCGTATCGTGACCAACGGTCGCGCTATTTGGTCGCGGTACGCACTGTTCCAAATTTCAAGATTGCGCACTGTTACGAAACCGAGCATAACTTCTTCTAAAAACCTCCAAATCACGAATTGGAAAGTATACACCTATATATTTCCATACATATAAAGTTCGAAACCCAGTTTATCCTATAGAATATATGGCAGCCTTCGAAACAAGACCGGTTTGCAGTGAGAATTCTTCAATTCTTCCAACTTTGTTATGTCTTCCTTAATATTTCCCAAAGGCCTGCACATGCTCAACAAACACATCAAAAACACCAAATTTACTCAAAAACACAATCAAAAGATAAGGTCTAAGGGTCGTAAATATGTAACAAATATTGATCGATCAAATACCCCCAAACCTATCTTTTGCTTGTCCTTAAGCAAATTGGCACACACCACCTAGCAACAGTGCCAAAAACTTGATACGCTCAAACACATGGGAATAAATCCCAAGTGTAGGATGTGTCGAAGTAATAATATTTCCATGAGTACGGAGTCGAATCCATAAGGAAGTAATGGTACTAATTCTAAAACTAGAGATTATACTAAAGCGGTAAAATAAATCAATTTGTTTTGGGTTTTTGTTTTATAAACTAAATTAACTAACTAAAACAATTAAAATAAAGCGAGACGGATTAAATGGAAGATAATGCTAGGTGGTCACACGGTTCCAATTCCGAATAAGGAAATATATTGACTATTATGAAGCACGTTATTAACATGATAAGTGTAACGGTCCGGGACGCTCTACGGCTCTTGCCCGACCCCGTTACTCACAGGCTAGGAAGCACGGACACTTCAAAACCCTCGCGTGTCGGAGTGTCGGACACGCCGACACGCGAGGACACGCGTGTCCAAAATAGGACACGCGTGTCCGTTGACTTCAGCAGACCGTTGACCAAGGGACACGGCAAGGACACGCGTGTCGGACACGTTTAGGGCCGTTTTGTAATTATTTTTTTTTAAAAATGGGGTCAATTTATAAATTTAAAAAATATGGGGTTAAAAATAAATTTTAAAAGTTTAAAATATTTTATGAATTGACTAGTTTTTGATAATGTTTTACAAATTATATTTTATGAATTGATTTGTTTAATTATGAATGAATGAAGTTATTTATATTTTAAATATAAATATAAAATATATATTATTTTAATTGCCGTGTCCTGCCGTGTCCGTGTCCTAGTTTTTTGAGATTTGCCGTGTCCCCGTGTCATCTCGTGTCGTGTCGCCGTGTCCGTGCTTCTTAGCTCACAGGTACTGTCCGCTTTTGGTCGCTACAGCGTTCTATCCCTCACGGCTTTCTTTCGCCTCCCTCATCAGGATTTGAACTCGTAACTTATCTGTAAGTACTAATTCTTATCAAGTTGAGTACCAATTGAGCTACGAGTTCAAATCCTGATGAGGGAGGCGAAAGAAAGCCGTGAGGGGTAGAACGCTGTAGCGACCCAAAGCGGACAGTACCTGTGAGTAATGGGGTCGGGCAAGAGCCGTAGAGCGTCCCGGACCGTTACAATAGAAGGCGCCTTTTTATTGTAACGTCCCAGGTTTGACCCTATCGTCTACCCCCAGCCAACGTCACTCACAAGGTACTGTCCGCTTTGGGTCATTGCCCTCACGGCTTTCTTTCGCCTCCCCCCAATCAGGATTCGAACCAGTAACTTATCCATAAGTACTAATCCTTATCAAGTTGAGTACAAATTGAGCTACTTAGCTCAATTGGTACTCAACTTGATAAGAATTGGTACTTATGGACAAGTACCAAGTTCAAATCCTGATGAGGGAGGCGAAAGAAAACCGTGAGGGTATTACCCAAAGCGGACAGTACCTATGAGTGACATTGGCTGGGGGTAGACGATAGGGTCAAACCTGGGATGTTACAATAAAAGGCGCCTTTTATTGTAACATCCCAGGTTTGACCCAAACGTCTACCCCCAGCCAATGTTACTCAAAGGTATTGTCCGCTCTGGGTGCCAACAGACATCTTACCCTCACAGCTTTCTTTCGCCTCCCCCACAGAGACTTGAACCTGGTACTTGTTCATAAGTACCAATTCTTATCAAAGTGAGTACCAATTGAGCTAGCTCCCGCACTGGTATGGTATGTGAATTCAATCAAATACACCTATTGGTCCTAGAGTGCAATTAATCGAAAACCATAGTTAATCTAATGCCTAGGTTAATTAAGTAATTTCTTATCGAAACTAACCTAGTATTGATTTTAGAGTCAATTAAGCTCTATTGCAATTTCAATGATTTCTCATATAATATTACAATAAATATTAAATCGGTTCTCATCAGAGAGCATGCAATCTACTTTCGGAATCGCAAAACACAAAAATAAAACGCAATAAGATAATATTCAAATAATCTCAAAGACAATATCATGAAATAATATACAAAATATATTCATAGTCAATAAATCCAAATCCGTTCATAGTTCCGAAAACTACCTAACAACAAATCTAATCACTCATACAATCGATTAAACATAAAGATAGGAAAAATGAAGTAATACAACCCATTCGATGAAGTCGAGAATCGAAACCTGCTTGTTTCCCGCTTAGATTTCTCCTCCTTCATTTTTCGTCTTCTCTTCGATGAATCTTCGATGTAATCGCAAACTAGAGATGTGTTGGTGTTGTGTGATGTTGGGTTATGTTTTAGAGGAGCAAAATGGGTGAAGAATCACCTTTGGAGGCAGCCAAGAGCTGCCTCTTTTCTGTTTTTGGGCGAGCTCCTATCTCTCTTTCACACTTTTCTACTTATAGGCGCTGGAAATTGGGGTTTTCGCGCTGCCGTCGCAACCGTGGGTCGCTATCACTGGTAGCGACACTTTGGTCATGGTACGTACTGCCAGAAAATTGACGTTTCATCATAACCGGCGTATCGCGACCAACGGTCGCGCCGTTTGGTCGCGGTACGCACTGCTCCAAATTTCAGGATTGCGCACTGTTACGAAAATAAGCATAACTTCTTCTAGAAACCTCCAAATCACGAACCGTAAAATGCATTGGAAATTATACACCTATATATTTCCATACATATAAAGTTCGAAACCCAGTTCATCCTATAGAATATATGGCAGCCTCCGAAACACGATCGGTTTGCAGTGAGAATTCTTCAATTCTTCCAACTTTGTTATGTCTTCCCTAATATTTCCCAAAGGCCTGCACATGCTCAACAAACACATCAAAAACGCAAAATTCACTCAAAAAGACAATCAAAAGATAAGGTCTAAGGGTTGTAAATATGTAACAAATATTGATCGATTATATATGCACTTTCAAGGGATTTGAGAAAATGGTTATATATATAAGCAAAGGTGGTTTCGAAGCTTATGCATTTTCAATGTAGGATTTGAGTTTCAATGTTACTTACATGTATTAATATATAATTAAAATGGTTTTTAATTAGTAAACTTGTTTTTCAAAGTTGGTGATTTTGTTCAACATTTTAGATCATTATATTGACCATTTGGAAAGGAGAATATGATTTCATTCTTCTTGACTTAGTTTTTTTTATTGATATATAAGAGCGATTATGAGATGTTCACACTATATATATATATATATATATATATATATATATATATATATATATATATATATATATATATGTGGTCAAAAATAGACAAAAGGCGTAGAGTCAAAAGACGGCCCAAAACCACTGGAAACAGCCCAAAAAACTAAGCCTTCCATACATGATTAGCGCTCGACAGGCCCAACTATAAGCCTTACATGATTAGCGCACGACCCAGCGGTTGACACACGACACAACGGTCTACATAACCGCTGGACAGGGTTGTGTCGGCTACTTAAACCTCACAGCCGTTACCAAGCAACTGACTCAGTCAATCCTTGACTAAGTCAGTTGACTTGGTCTAAGCATTACCCAGTTAATATCTCCGAGACATCAGGAATCCCGGATATCTCGGAGCATGACATCCCTTGGGATGTGGATGTAACTGGCATCTACCTAACCCCTATAAATACAACCTCCAGGCTTCATTTTTAGGGGTCAGGGATTTTTACTCTCAAGTTGTTATTCTGATATCAAGCAACTATACTCGTGCACGACAAGCTCCTAAGACCAACTACTCACGACATAGCCTGTCACTTTACTGTCACGCTCGACGTAACGTTATACAGCGCTCGACATACGTCACCTACCACTCGACATTTACACGATACAGGTATCTTTAATTTATTACATCCATTCCCATTTAGATTCACTATCTAACTTGGGCGTCAGAGGCTATTTGGCTGGCACTATCCCGATGTCCCAAGAGCTCGACACTCTTACTATTATTTTACAGGTCGTCGTCCCCTCACATCAAACAAAGTTGACTACCAGGTCATTAAGCGTAGATCTCAACATCTACAATTTGGCGCCCATCGTGGGGCACGACGTCATTCGATCAGCAAATCTTCAACGATCAACATCAAAATTATAGCGGAAGAATCAAACCCCATTATGTAGGAAACCCAACTCGCAATCCTGATGGAGCAGATGAGTGAAAATTCGGAACGAATCTAAGTGTTAGAAGTGAAGAACCAGCTAATTTGTGCAAAAATTAAAGAGCTGCAAAATAAGGTCAACACCTTAGCAACGTTGACCACTCCAGCATCAGGCTTCGGCTATGTACATTATAAAGTCAACAACCCCACATCTGCTCCAGGACAGGCGACTTCTGTGACACTAACTTCCAACGCACCCCATACTATCTTTGAACTAAGATCGACTGTAGTTGATACCTCTACTCCTGAAGGCGACTAGACTGCTGAACTAGTCGCGCCCGATGCACCAACTATAGCGACTGCGACCCAAGGGGAATTAGCCCAACAAGCTCCCCCGAAACACAGACACTGTCGTCCTTTTGACAGTGCTTGCAACTAACACGCCTGCAGCACATGAACACGACAGGTATATTAGGCTCGACCTCCGCTTTATCTGACCCTGAATTTGCACACAGGTTTGCATAAATGAAAGCTTTGATCCAATGCATTCCTGGAATGCCCGCTCCCATCAAAAAGAGCTCGATTAACAGCTTTACTGACTCGACATTCGTCGATGCCATAGCACTAGTCGAAATGCCAAGGCAATTCAGTTTTCCCAACATGAAACACTACGACGGCACGATGGATCCGGATAACCACATCGCCCAGTATTGCCAGCGTATGTCCATGGCTGCCATCTCAATCAATCTACAAGAAGCATGAATGTGCAAAGGCTTCGGATCCAACCTAGTAGGTCCAGTATTACAGTGGTACACTAATCTACCTAACAATTCTATAGCATCGTTCGTGCAGTTGAACGATATGTTCATCGAGCAGTTTGTCGGCAACCGAAAGCTCGAGAAACAGTCAGATGACCTATACACAATCAGCCAACATCGCGGCGAGCTTCTACGCGACTATGTGGGATGATTCAACAAGGAGAAGTGTCGATCCTTCACTGCAACTAGGCCATGAGTATCTCCGTCTTTAGAAAGGGACTCCTCCACGACTCCGACCTCTTTAAAGAACTAACGAAATGTCCCTATAAAACCATGGAGGATGTCCTCGCCAAAGCTTAGGCTCATATCAAATGGGAGGAAGATGAAGTCAATTATACTCTGTTGACCCGCAATAGAAATGACGAAAGGTGTAGTCGACGCGGCGAGCCTAAGTCGTCAGAACGTAGGCCCGAACCCTACCCAACGAAGCGACCAAACGAGAGGCCATGGGATATTCGTGCTTCACACTATAGGCCACCGTGACGACCAGAGAGAACTAGAGCCATAGTCCCCGAATATAATCTCGGCATCACTCTAGTCGAAGATGTCGCGGCCATGAAAAACCTGGGCAATTCAGTAAAATAGCCCGAGAGAATGTCAAGCCTTACAGACAAGAGAGGCTCGACCAAGTGGTGTGACTTTGATGGAGACCACGACCACAGAACGAAAGATTGAATGCATTTAAATTTGAGGTGGTCGAGCTCCTAAAAAGAGGGCATCTGAAGGAGCATCTCACTAACAAGGGAAAAAAATGCCTTGGCTCATGGAGACGATCACCAAGGCAAACATAGCACGTCTTCTCCCTATCCTCCATGACACGAAAAAGTTGTAAACGTTATCATATACGGATCAGAAATCAGCGGGGTGTCGTACTCAGCAGCAAAGCGGCACATGCGACAAACAGGTAACCCCAAGGTTCATCTCAAGAAGGCGGTCGACCTTGTGTACGACCACACCATCAACTTCAACAACAATGAGCACATAGAATTACTCAATCCATACCATGACGCGCTCTTGATCTCACTCCATATCGCCAACTGCTTGATAAAATGCATCTTCATCGACAACGGGAGCTCGACGAATGTGTTATTCCTCGAACCTATGCGAGAGATACAGATCAACAAGTCAATCATCATGCGATGCTCTATAGTATTAGTTGGATTCAGTGGTGAGCACAGGAACACAATCGGGGAAATCACCCTTATTGTTTACACAGAAGGTGTAAATATCAACACTCATTTCATGGTGCTCGACTGCCTTTCAGTATACAACATTATCATAGGTCGACCGTGGACACACGACATATGAGTCATCCCCTTGATATACTATTAAACACTCCGCTTTCCAACTAAGTGAGGAGCAATGAGTTTCGAGAGAATTTTATACAAGCACCCTAAAAAGCAAATTAGCTCCCTTATAGCAATTACAGCAGTCGACCTCTGGGCTCGAACAACACAATCCTAAGATGGAAGAGCTCGACGAAGTCCAGATACACCCAGATTTTCTCAAGCACAAAGTTCAGGTGGGGTCGCTTCTCAAGCTAGACATCAGAGCACGACTGGTTGACTTCTTGGCAAGATATTACGATTGCTTCGTTTGGTCGCATGAAGACATGATAGGGATATATCCAAGTGTTATAGTCCACGAACTCCAAGTCGACCCCGACGTTAAACCAGTCAGGCAAAAATGGAGAAAGTTCGCTCCGAAGCGAAACAGGTAATCAACAACGATATACAAAAATTGATCGACATCGGTTCAGTTAGGAAGTCCACTACCCCGATTGGTTGGCAAACATCGTTGTCGTGCGGAATAAAAATGGAAAGTGAAGAGTCTGCATCAACTTCACGGACCTGAATAAGGCGTGCCCTAAAGGCTTATTTCCTCTACCTCACATCGACATGATAGTAGACGTGACAACAGGACACAAACTTCTTAGCTTCATGGACGCTTTTTCAGGATACAACCCAATCCTAATACATCCCGACGACCAAGAAAAAACAGCCTTCATAACTAAGCGCGGCATTTTCTGTTACAAAGTTATGCCTTTTGGGCTCAAGATCATAGGGGCGACATACCAGCGATTGGTAAACAAAGTGTTCAGGGAAATGCTCAGCACGATAATAGAGGTATACATCGACAACATACTCGTCAAGTCTCTTCAAGCGGAACGATATCTGGATCACCTGCAGCAAGCCTTCGACACACTCCGCAAATACGGTATGAAGCTGAATCCTACCAAATGTTCTTTTGGAGTGTCATCCGGTAAATTCCTCGGTTACTTAGTCATACGTCGAGGAATCGAAGCTAATCCATATCAAATTCAATTGATCATGGGAATTCCTTCCCCACGATAAGTGAAGGAAGTTAAAAAGCTCACCGGTCGGATAGCAACGCTCAACCGCTTCATCTCCAAGTCCTCCGAAAGGTGTGAACCTTTCTTCGACACACTGAGGAAAAACAAAAACTTCGAGTGGACAGAAAAATACGAAATTGCGCTGCAGCAACTAAAAACATATTTGTCAAGTCCTCAATTACTCTCGAAGCCAGCTAACGGAGAAACACTTAGTAGTTTTCAAGTGCTCCATTACTCTCCATTATGTGTACTTAGTAGTTTCAGAGACAGTTGTCAGCGTAGTTTTAGTGCGCGACATCGAGTAAAAGCAATTTCTTGTCTACTACCCCAGTAAAACCATGCTCGATGTAGAGAGGAGATACAGTCAGATGGAGAAATTGGACTTAGCATTGACGTCAGCTACCAGAAAGCTACGACCATACTTTCAATGTAATCCAATAGTGGTGGTCACAACATTTCCATTGAAGAACGTACTGCACAAGTCGGAGCTCTCCGGTCGACTCACCAAATGGACGGTGAAACTAAGTGAGCATGACATATCCTGTCAACCACTGACAACAATCAAGTCCCAGATCCGTCACCGACTTCATTCTAGACACTCTCATATTAGCTGAACAATAAACACTCACCTTAACGGAGGAGTCGACATCCGTCTAGACACTTTCAGTCAACAGGTCCAGTAATTCAAAAGGAAGCAGCTTGGGCTTAGTATTATAGTTGCCCGAAGGTGATGTCATCGAACAGTCGATCAAATACGGTTTCAAGGTCACGAACAACAAAGCCGAATATAAGGCCCTCATCATCTGATTAGCACTCGCCAAAAACATGAGAATAAAATGGATCAAGGTACGATGCGACTCACAACTGATCGCATGATAACTTGAGGGAACGTACCAATCCAAAGAACTAAAAATGATCGCCTACCTAGCCCTGGCCACAGGATTGCGCTCGATGTTTGATCAATTCAAACTCGAGCAAATACCTAGAGCAAAAAACGAGTACGCAGACGCCTTGGCTAACTTAGGCTCAGCCATTCAGACAGTCGAGGCCAAGAGCATATCACTTATCTATTTATAATGGCCAGTAGTCTAGGCCTACAAGGAAGAAGTCTTCACCATTGACGTTGAAAACAACTGGATGACTCCACTGCTCGACTACCTTATCAATGATACCTTACCACTCGACCAGAACGACACAGGCATGCTTAAGATAAAAGCCGCTCGCTTCAGTGTTATTGATGACAAATTAAACAAAAGGTCTTTCTTTGGACCCTATTTACGTTGTATCAGCACG
Source organism: Xanthoceras sorbifolium (assembly GCA_003430845.1). Classification (NCBI taxonomy): domain Eukaryota; kingdom Viridiplantae; phylum Streptophyta; class Magnoliopsida; order Sapindales; family Sapindaceae; genus Xanthoceras; species Xanthoceras sorbifolium. The sequence goes on from CM010609.1 coordinate 23,985,504, forward strand.
ACAGAAGCATAACCTGTACTCAAGGAAATCCACGACGATGATTGCGGAAACCATTCAAGCGCCAGAAGCCTAGCTAGTCGAGCCCTCATAGTAAGTTATTACTGGCCAACTATGAGATCAGATTCGATGAACTATGTCAAAAGGTATAACAAATGCCAAATATTCGAATAGGTCGTGCACCAACCTCCTGGGTGATTACACAACGTAACATCCTCATGGCCTTTCATGAAGTGGGTATGGACATTGTTGGGAAAATGCCAACCCCTGCAGGAGGAAAAGTGTACATGCTAGTCCTCACCGACTACTTTAGTAAATGGGTCGAGGCCGAAGCCTATCAAAGAATACGCGACTTCGAAGTCAAAGGGTTCATCTGAAAAAACATCACGTGTCTGTTCAGCATCCCAAAGGAAATAGTCACCGACAATGGCTCGCAATTCATCTCCTTTGAATTCCAAGACTTCTGTGAAAAGCATGGGATCAAGTTGAGCTTCGCAACACCTCGATACCCACAGTCAAACGGACAAGCAGAGTCAACCAACAAAACAATCGTCAGCACCTTGAAGAAAAAGCTCAATGCAGCAAAGGGCTCTAGGTCGACATACTCCTCAAAGTCCTATGGTCATACAAAACCACTCCTCGAGTGTCGACCCGACAAACACTGTGAGACCCAGTTATGGAAAACAAAATAAATTAATTAAGTTCATATTGTAAGATTCCGATATGGAGAAAAATTGTGTTAGTTTCGTAAGGCCCGAAATAGAAAACGAAATTAGATTTAGGAGGCCCACATGTCACAAATTAAATCCATTTTCTTTAGGCCCATTAGAGCCTAAAATGGTGCAAATTTACATGTAAAAATACTGCTGGAAATGGAATGGACAGCAGCTACTTCTTTATGAAATTAGAGTAGCTGTTGGCAACATGAGGAGAGCACACCTAGTTGCCATACAAGCCTTTACAGCAGCATAATATGCTGCTAGACAGCACCTTTGCAAGCTGCTGTTTGTCATGTTTTCAATACCCTAAATTGTGAGTTAGTAACTAAAAACAAGGTGGAGTATAAGGTAGTTCAAATGAGTGACAAAACCAAATGTTTTTGTGAGTAAAAGTGTGAGAGAAGGTGTTGGCACCATTTCTTGCTGGAAATGGAGCCTCACATCTCCGTGCTTTTGTCCGTCTTTGGGTGATTATGAGACATTTTTAATGGTTTACTTGAGTGTGCAGGTTTATTAGGTTTCGTTGGTGACTTCAGTTGATTTCGGCCGAAAACGTGCATTGAACGTTCGCTCACTACATGCCACCTCGTGAAGACCACTTTTCAACAAAAATTCAGAGGGACTCGCGAGTTAGGGTCGCGACTTTGCTAACTCACGAGAGCAAAAATAAGGCAAGGGGACAGAGCCGCATACGACTTGCCTCGCAACTTACACGCTAGTTGGGCAAGTCGTAAAGGCCATCAGAACAACCAGAGACCGAGACACACGCGACTTACCTCACGACTTACTCGCGAGTTGGCTAAGTCGCGAGGACCAAATTCCCAGCGAGGCCAAGAGACACGCGAGTTGACTTGTAACTTGGCTCGCGAGTTACCAAGTCGCGAGTGGCGTTAAGTTGGAAACCCTAGCTTGCATTATAAAAGGAAAATGGGATTTTTAGAGAGGGGGCATCTAGGATTTTTAGAGAACAGAAAAGAGAGAGAAAGAGAGAGAGAGAGAGAGAGAGAGAGAGAGAGAGAGAAGAAGAAGGCCTAAGAGACTAGCCATCGGATCGATTCTCCGGACGACTTCAATCACTCATAGGATTTGGATTTGTGCACGGAGAAGCTCAACCGAGTCGGTTTCAGACGAGAGTTCAGCCGTTTAGAGTTTTTCTTTCACATTCTTTTCCTTAATCTTATGTTGTTCATGATATTCTTGATAAAAAATACTATGTATTCTTATTTCCTAGTTATGAACTAATTTTCTATACTAGGGATGATGATGGAACTTACTATGAATTTTGATTGAGATTAATAAATGCTTGGATGATTTGAGTTATTTGATTAAATGTTGATTTAATGCTTCATTGATTGTATATTGCTTGATCACCAATATTCATTATCTTGTTACTGTGGATTAAATATCGAGAGGAGACGCCCACAAAGTGTTCAATAATTTGACACCATAGCCTAGGAACCAAATAAAGATATATTGGTGTAGGTTATGTGATCTAATATGTTTCCATGTTTATTGCATTCTCATAAATTTGACATTCATCGAGAGATAGGGTGTTAGTATGTGTGAATATGTTCGATTTACCTTGAGAGAGGATTTTGAATAGCTAGATAACATGATCATCAATCATTGACTTGAACATCCATGCATAATTATCTTATATCATTAGGATTAGTTAGTTAGTGAAATCGGATTCCCTAGTTCCCTTTACCATTGATAAGAAAACCTTTTAATTTCTAGTTTTATAATTCACTTAAGTTATAAGTTGCAAATTTCAACCATTGGATTAGTCTTCTAGATAGCGTTAGACTTAGTTAATCTCAGTATTCAACTTTTGATCGTCCTCGTGAGAACGATAATTGGAACTCACAATTCTATATTACTTGTGCCGACCCCGTATACTTGCGGGTACACAAAAGGCGTAACAGAAAGCTACTAGGACAGCAAAGAATTAAAGAAGAAATATTGGCGAAAACATTTGCTAAGCTTTGGGGTATTCTTAGGATTTCTATCCTAAATTTTTCTATAGTGTTTTCATTATAATATTTTATGGATTCTAACCAAGTTCTTGGTGATTTTTAGGGGAGAAAGAGATACAAAGGGAATCTAACCTTCTTGAACCCAACTAGAATCTCATAAAAGTTGTGATTGGATTTTTATTTGATTTCCATAAAGAAAGTATTAATATTTTTAAAATGGATTAATATATATTTTGTGTTGAGATTGATATAGTATATTGTGTTATATAAATTGATTGATTAAAGATTATATGAAATTTTATACAAATGATTTATATATGTTTATTAAAGATTCAGTTATGTTTTACATGAATTAAATTCATATATGAATTTTAGAGATTTAATTACGTTTATTTGAAGTGATTCGTACAATAAAGTATTTAGTATGATTTTGAATTATCTATGGATACTAGAGATATGGTTATATTTGATAAATTAAGTAATTGAGATTTTTGTTATATGTGAGAAAAATAGAAATATTTAATGATTATATTATAATGAGGATTTATTTAAGCATAAAGATTTTGAGTAGAGATTGAGAGAAATGTTATGAGTTTTTGAACACCAATTTAGTACCATTTCCTATAACTAACATTAAAGGCTTCCGGGCCACTCTGCGTACGTATGTGAGAATAATTTCTCTACACAGGCGAAATATGTTCGCACGGTGTATATGAGGTAAGTCTCAAGCTCTGCGTGTGCGTTATGGTATGGACCCTGCAATACGTATGTGAGAATTTCCCTGGATACAAACATTGGTGTAGAATTATATTTGAGAAATGTTATATATATTTTATGGTTAAATTATAAAGGATTATTGTTTTTAATGTTTCACTTATATATATTAGAGATAAGGTTTTGAAAGAGTAAACACATATATTTATGTTTTATTTTAAAAAAGATGTACATCCACTCACTGGGTATTAGTGCTCACCCTTTATTTTCTTTAAAATATTTTTCAGGTAGCTTCTCGGTTGTGTGAACTCTTCAGTCCTAAGGTGGGCTACTCGGTGACATGTAGAATGTGACATCCCAGGGGATTGCTTACATCCTAGGGGATTGCTTACATCCTAGGGTTGGGATCCTAGCGATAGCCCTAGCGACAGCCCTGGCAACATTACTCATAGGTACTGTCCTCTTTGGCCGAAGCCTCAAGGTTTTCTTTCGCCTCCCTCTTTCGATTCGAACCTGGGACTTGTCCATAAGTACCCAGTTCTTATCAAATGCGAACCCCTAGGACGTAAGCAATCCCCTGGGATGTTACATAGAATGAGAATCATTTTGTTGTTTCTACATGTTATGTACATATCTCTTACATCATGTAGACTTGTTTGTATGTGTAAAGATTCTTAGTAGTAATACCTATTTAAAAGTATAGTTTTCATCTTTTTTTTTTTTTTAAATTATCTTTACACCTTGTAAGAATTTGTTTAAAAGGAAAGAAAAGACTACCATGTTTGGTAGTCTTAGTTATAAATTCAATTAATATGCATGTTTTAGTATGCATATTAAAGTGATTTGAGTTTTACCTTATTTATTGAGTATATTTGATTTGAAAAAAAAAAAAAAAGGACAGGAGGTTCTGTTTCGAAGTTGAGATTGTTGTTATTTTTAGAAGTGTTATAATAATATTTCAGGAGGAAATATTTCAAAAATAGAGGAAATGTTGTCAAAATTTTTAGTAAATGCATCTTAAACTCTAAAGTTTTTATATTTTTATATATAGCATTTCATAAATAGATTGAGAATGTAAATAGTTTTTCAGAATTTCACAAGACTCCCTTAGACTTAGAAAAGGGGTCGAGGCGGGTCTTGTCAAACACTTTTTTCCCTTATATATGGAGCTGAAGCCGTCCTACCAGTCGAGTCGAAGGTTCACACTGCGAGATTCGAGCATGCCATAGAGGAAGCAAACTCTCAGAGACTATCATGCGAGCTCGACACCTTTGATGAGCGTCGAGAGCAAGCTTCCATCTGACTAGCAAGCTACCAACAAATGATTGCTCGAAACTATAACAAGAATATCCGCATTCAAGCTTTCAAAGAAGGAGACTGGCTTCTTCATCACGTGTTCCAAAACACCAAAGAACCAAGAACCAAGAACCGGCAATCTGGGTCCGACATGGGAATGCCCTTACCAAATCAGAAAGGTAGTCACAAACTGCGCGACACAGACAGTCGTAAGATCAACAACAGCTGAAGCGCCATACACTTAAAAATGTATCATTTCTAAACTCAACTCCTTTAATTCATTATTTTTATTATTAAGAACTGATAGCGAAAATGATTAAAAACTCATACCTTGAAGATTTGTGGAAGAAAAAACTTGAAATCGTACAAAACATTGCCTGGAAATGGTGAAGATTCTGGAAAACAAGAACTTGCGCTCTACAAACTGAAAACGAAGAAGACAAAGTGAAAAAGATAAAGATAATGGGGAAACTTGGTTTAAATAGGCCCCAAAACGGTTACCCCATGAACGACAGTGGCGTCCAAACTACTTGCCACACTCTGCCCCAAGCGACAACTACTGAGACGCCTCATCATTACTGACGCTGCCTTTCCTCGAAAACACACGGGCCCTCAAAGCCACGCATCAGCCCTAGCTGTCACCGCACACAGCTGAAAAAAGACCACTAAAGGCCCTTGTGGTCAATGCTTCACCTCCTATGACGAATGCGTTCACGACTCTTCACCACACGACGATGTCAAGCGTTCACTCAAACCACTTTGGTCGCACGGGTCTACCTCTCCAGATCAATCTCGTATTACCGGATTCGCGGTCGACAGTTATCACTACACGACTTCGATAAACTAGTTTCTTCAGAATCAGCTCCCAACACTGCTTAATTGTTCGATCTCTCGACACTACTCTCTAAGTTTTTGAAACAAACTAAGAGGGTATAGGGCAAATTATAGTGGTAAAAAATAGCCTAAAAGGCTTAGACTCAAAAGACGGCCCAAAATCACTGGAAACAACCCAAAAATCTAAGCCCTTCATACATGATTAGTGCTCGATAGGCCCAACTATCAGTCTTACATGATTAGCGCACGACCCAACAGTCGACACACGACACAACGGTTGACATAACCGTTAGATAGGGTCGTGTCGGCGACTTAAACCTCACAGCCGCTACCAAGCAACTAACTCAGTCAATTTTTGACTAAGTCAGTTAACTTAGTCTAAGCATTACCCAGTCAATATCTCCGAGATATCAGGAATCCGAGTTAGTTGACTTGGTCTAAGCATTACCCAGTTAATATCTCCGAGACATCAGGAATCCCGGATATCTCGGAGCATGACATCTCTTGGGATGTGGATGTAACTGGCACCTACCCAACCCCTATAAATACAACCTCCAGGCTTCATTTTTAGGGGTCAGGGATTTTTACTCTCAAGCCGTTATTCTGATATCAAACAACTACACTCGCGCACGACAAGATCCTAAGACCAACTACTCACGACATAGCCTTTCACTTTATTGTCACGCTCGACGTAATGTTATATAGCGTTCGACATACGTCACGTACCGCTCGACATTTACACGAGACAAGTATCTTTCATTTATTTCGTCCTTTTCCATTTAGATTCACAATCTAACTTGGGTGTCGGAGGCTATTTGTCTGGCACCACCTCGGTGTCCCAAGAGCTCGACACTCTTACTATTATTTTGCAGGTCATCATCCCCTCACATCAAACAAAGTTGACTATCAGATCATCAAGCGTAGATCTCAGTATCTACAATATATACATATATATATATATATATATATATATATATATATATTAAAAGTAATTTTAAAACTAGATGCGTACAAGTAGGATAATGTCATTATATGAGCTTAACTAAATTTTTAACTTTTTAGAATATTTTGACAATGAGTAAAAATTACAAAAAGTAATGAAGAATGACCTTTATTATTAAATTGTATACTTTTTATGTTAAGATGCATTGCTTTGCTATAATAATATTTACTAATTGTATATGTATGTATAGGTTGATATTTTGTCACCCGTAAAAATTGAAATCAACTTGTAATTCTTGTCCATCTTTAACGCCAAGATATGAATATATTTGTTGGTACCTCTGCACTAGGTAAGTGGCAGTGATAATTAAGGAGTTTGGTGTATGTGATTGAGTTGGACTATTTTTATGGGATAAAATAAGATTGAATTTGATTGCACTAAATTAGCATTGGATGCAGTATGGATTGGATAAAATCACATTGAATTAAATTAATTTTTATATAAAATAAAATTATTTTAAATATTTTATAATTTGAATGAAATCATTTTAAATAAATCTAAATAAATATTAATATTTAAATTTATTTTAAATAATTAAATATATTTATATTTTATAAAATATAATGTATTAATTAATTATATATTAAAATATGAAAAAATAAGTTAAAAGGAGTGTAAAAGCACATACTATCAAGTCTCGTGTATTGTTCGGTGTAGCATAAAATTGGACAAAATATAATTATATTTTATATTTTATATAGTGTGAGATTAACTAGTATAAATGAGATTAAATTAATTTTTGGAGTAGTGTAAAATTTTTTAAAAATTATATTGTTTAAATTAAATTTGGTTAATAATTATTTTTAAATAAAATAAAATATTTAAATATTACAATATAATATTCATTTTTATTGATATTACCAAAAAAATTAAAATTATTTTAATAAAATATATTAAATAAATATAATATTTTGTATAAAAATATGTAAATAAGAAATTAAAAAAAAGCATAGAAATAATCTCATAAATTAGAAATCTAATTTATGTAAACATAAAAAATTTCTTTTATTTATTTAATGGTATTTTGAATTTATTTTAATAAGAAATTTAATTCTAAGAGCATGTGACTAATTAAACCATGGTTGGTGGTGGAACTAAATAATCTTGTTGCAATTTGACTATTTTAAAAGTGAGATTGAATAATTTTATCTCATTGCATTTATCAATCATGAGATTAGGTCTAAATTCACTTAAAATAGTTCAGTCATAATTTTAATGTCATATATCAAACATGGCCTATAAGTCTAGCCCTAGCCTCCATTAAAGCTTTGTATAGAAACACAAATAAGCTTCAAACAAGATATTAATCTAAGCACAGCTTAATTTGCTATAACTAATTACATTCAATTCAATTAAAATGATGATTTCGAGATTTTTTTTTTTCAATTGGGATAAAGATTTGAATATAAAATTTTAATATAATTGAGAGATATGATTATTAAGATTGAGTTTTCTAATATTATTTTTGAAAACGATATTATTATTAGTCTTGTGCGGAAAGGAAAATCGAATTTAAGTTAAAATTTCTTAATTCAGAATATTATTTTTAATTATATTTGTGTTTCAACTCAACTAAAGATATGATTAGATTTTTTCTAATTGAAAAGTTGGAGAAATTTTCACTAGAAAAAAATTAATAAAATTTTACTTTTGTGCAACGCAAAAATTAAGTAACCAATTAAAAACAAATCATCGGTTAGCATATGTTAGAATACAAAATTCAAACAGCAGTTGTACGTGAAATACCACAATGTCAATGCCACTTGCATGAAAGCAAAAGAACTCCATGCTCTCAAGTGAGTCTCATCTGTTTGAGAAAAATTACATCTAAAGACTTTGTACCAATTATATTATGAGCACGTCTTTAATTTATTGTATATTGTTTGTTCATGACACATGTCATATTTTAAATGGACTGGATGTACACCGGACGCACTAAAATTATTTCTCTAGATCATGCCTTTGATGCAATAACAGTTGTCTACACTCGAGAGTCGAGAACCTTATCCACGCGCTCAATGTATGCAAGTGAAAAATGAAGACAGTACTTTCAACATAGGCGCGAGTAGAACTTAGAAACGAAGGTGCGGATAGGTGTATATAATACAAATCGGGAAGGAATACTAAAACAGGAAAGAGCGTGAGAGAGAATGGTCGGCGTCTGAGAGAGAGAGAGAGAGCGTGAGAATAAAAGCGCGTCCTAGAAAGAGAAACCAAATGAGTAGTTTGTCCCTTCAGTGAATAAATGAAAAGCGATAAATCAGTTAATGGTAGAGGAGCATTTGCCAAATGGCCCCCCGTTAACAGCCGAGTCCCAGTCGCAGTCCTAGTCGGAGTCCACCCACACATACAGACACATCAATTTTTTAATGTTATTTTTTTTTTCTTCTTTATTTCTTTTTCGAAAAGGCAATTACCATTTTAGGATCTCTGCGTCTTAACCATTAAAAAATATATATAAATAAAAAATTCTGAAGACCTTAAAAACAAAAGAAGAGAAAAATTAAGGATTTTTTTTTTTTTTGAGGGGAAAATAAATATATTCAACCAAAAGAAGCAGCTTCAAAAGAAGCAGCTTCAAAAGAAGCAATACAAGCCAGCCAAGCTGGAAAAAGAGCATCCCAAAATTCGGACATCTCAGTAGTAAGAGCTCTCTTAGCTAGACAATGAGCAGCGGAATTACAAGATCTGGGAATAAAAGACAAGAAAATATCATCTCTGCTTGCTACTCTAACATGAATATCATGAATTAAAACACCCACATCAGCTCTAGAGAGCAACTCTCCCTTACAAAGATGAACAACACTAAGCGAGTCAGATTCTAAAAAAAGGGGGGACAAATTCAATTCAAGCCCCAAAAGAATTCCTTCAAGCACAGCCCTAGCTTCAGCCACAATAACAGAAACTGAACCAACACACAACATAGATTTGGCAGCCATAATCATACCAGAATTATCTCTACAAATAAGGCCAACACCAAAGCAATTCTTCCCATTCATGACAGAAGCATCAACATTAATTTTGAAGGAGTTTGGAGGGGGAGCAGACCAGACCTGTGCAGGTAAAGAAGGAGCTACTTGATGCGACTGATTAACCTGCGAAGAAAGTGAATCTTGCTGGAGCTCAGAGATGAAAGCAGCAGCTCTAGACCAGCAATCAGTCAAGATAGGCTTGCCACCATGGACCATCTGATTTCTCCAACCCCACAGGAACCAAGCAGCTACAAGAAATTGAAGAACATACTTACTGCCAACCACTGACTCAACCCAGAAAATCCTGGCAGCAAAGTCCCTTACCTGCAACCTGTTCAGAGCCACAAAGAAAGGAAAATCATGCCAAAAAACTGCAATTTTACTGCAGCTCCACAGAATATGGTCAGAAGTCTCAATGGTCTTGTTGCAGAGAGGACAAAGATTAGAATGAGCTATTTTTCTCCTCCATAAATTCTCTCTAGTAGGAAGAATGTTCCTGGATAATTTCCAACCAAAAAATTTTATTTTAGAAGGGATTTTCAAACTCCACAACTTCCTCCACCAAGGGTTGGGGCCTCCCGAAGATGAACCTTGCTGATCTACCATATCTGCCGCAGCAAGCTTATAAGCACTACGGACTGAAAAAATTCCCTGTTTGTCATAATGCCATAGGAAGGAGTCCGGACAGGGGCTGCGGCTCAAAGGGATAATCATAATGCAATCAGCCTCCTCGGCAGTAAAATAAGATCGGATAACTTCTTCACACCAATTACCATCTGCAGAAATGAGGCCAGCCACACTAACTCCCGCTGGTAGCCGCCGAGGAGAAATTACCCTGAAAGTAGAGGGCTTTGGGATCCATGGATCATCGTACACCGAAATATTCTTACCATCACCCACTCTCCATCTGAGCCCCTTACACAATACATATCTGCCCCAAAGGATGCTTCTCCAAATAAAGGAGGGATGGTTGCTAAGAGAGGAATTAAGAAAGGAGGACGAAGGAAAGTACCTTTCTTTCAAAACCCGGGCAGCCAACGACGAGGGAGAGGTCAACAACCTCCAACCTTGCTTAGCAAGCATCGCACGGTTAAAGGCCTCTATATCTCTAAAGCCCAGCCCACCAATCTCTTTAGGGGCACACAAATGGTTCCAACCCAACCAATGCATTTTACGTTTACCATCTTTCAACCCCCACCAAAAGTCTGCAATCATTCGTTGGATGTCCTTCATTAAGGATGATGGAAGCCGGAAACAGCTCATCGCATAAGTGGGAACAGCTTGCACCACTGCCTTTAACAGTACCTCTCGACCCCCAACAGAAAACAGTCTATGCTTCTAACTTTGAAGTTTGTTCCATACCTTCTCTTTGATATTAGCAAACACATTTTTTCGATTCCTACTAATGGCCGAGGGAAGGCCTAAGTACTTGTCATGACAAGACACCTCACCAATAGCAAAGAGACTACAAATCTGCTCGCGGCTCCGCGGCTGGGTATTAGGGCTGAAACTGATGGCTGATTTATCATAGTTCACTGATTGACCCGATGCTCTCTCATAACAGTCCAGAATTTTCTTTAATCCCACACACTCAACCTCTGATGCTCGCAGGAAGATAAGACTATCATCTGCAAAGAAAAGGTGGGAGACTTACGGTGCACTCCTAGCCACCCGCTGACCATGCAAGGTACCGTTAAGCTTAGCCCTAGAAAGCATGGCTGAAAGGCCCTCGGCACAAAAAAGGAAGAGGTACGGTGAAAGGGGGCAACCCTGACGAAGACCTCTCGAAGGTTTAATCGAACCCCTGGCCTGCCAATTTATAAGAAAGGAGTAGGAAGCCGAAGAAACACATCTCATGATCTTATCCACCCAGCCCAAGTCAAAACCCATCTTAATCATCACACACCTCAAATACTCCCATTCGACACGGTCATACGCTTTTCGCATATCAAGCTTAAGCGCAACCTGACCATTAGTCCCCGATCTCATTCCCCTCAGAGAGTGAAGGCACTCAAACCCCACAACAACGTTGTCTGTGATCAGCCGACCTGGAACAAAAGCACTTTGCTGAGGAGCAATTACCTTATCTAGGATAGTTTTCAGCCTATTAGCCAAAGTTTTCGCCACTAGTTTGTACAGAACATTACAGAGGCTAATAGGTCTGAATTCATTGACACGCACCGGAGTCTTAACTTTGGGGATTAAAACCACCAAAGCCTCCCCCAAGGCCCCAAAATCAGCGTTATCATTAAGAATAGCAAGCGCAGCTCTCACCACTCCAGGCCCCACTTCTGACCAAAACTTCTGGAAGAACAGAACCGGCAGACCATCAGGTCCAGGAGCTTTGAGAGGTTCCATTTGATTAAGAGCCCTATGTACCTCTTCCCCACTGAAAGCCCTACACAAACTTCTATTCATATCAACCGAAACATTACTATTCACGCATGTGAGGACGTCAGAGATGGATTCCCTACAAGTAACATTGGCCCTGAACAGGTTCTGATAAAAGCCCACAATCTCATGTTCAATCTCATCTATCTTGTCCCTCCATCTCCCATCATCACCCATAAGACCCACGATTCTATTTCTTCGCTTCCGTTGAGCAACTTTGGAGTGGAAGAATCTTGTATTGCGGTCCCCTGCTTTGAGCCACAGAGCTCTTGAGCGCTGCCGCCAAAACAATTCCATTTTAGCATTAATATCATCAATTAGGCCCTCAACAATCGAAATTCTCCTCGCAACCCCCCTTTCACCACATCTCGCATACAACCTTTCCAGCTCATCTCGCAAACTCCTCACCTCCTCAACACTAGCCTTTCTTCTCTTTTTATTCCAATCACTAAGATTGACCGCCACCGCATCTAAGCTGTTTTGAAGACAAGAAATATTATCCCTTCCTACTCTCAAGTCCCAAGCCCTTTTCACAATCACCCGACACTCCTCCTCGTCCGCCCATGCCTGCTCAAAGTGAAATCTAGAGCCAACCCTATTCAAACCAGACCGAGCACCAGAACACTTCCGGATCCCATCGATTATCAAAGCTCTATGATCAGACCCCGAATAATCCCTATGAATGACAACCGCTTCAGGGAACATAACTCTCCACCTCAGATTACAGAGGCACCTATCCAGTCTCTCCCAAATGACAACCCCACTGAATTGCCGATTACACCAAGTATACTTGTTACCCACAAAACCCAAATCCATCAAGCCACTACAATTAATCGCTTCCCTAAAATTATCCATCGCAGCACCATTCCTAAAAAGGCCTCCCATCTTCTCATTCCCCCACATAATTTCATTAAAGTCCCCCCCCCGATAATCCAGGGAAGATTATCCATCCCTGCCAATCTACGCAACAAAATCCACGACTGCTCCCGAGAGACTTGTTTAGGGTCTTCGTAGAAACCCGTGAACCTCCACCGCAGCCCATCCTGATCCCTAACCACACAATCTATATGGCCACAATTATAGGAACGCACAGAAACATCCATACTACTATTCCATAACAACAACAAACCACCGCCAGTGCCAACTCTATCAACCGCAAAACAATTATCAAAACCCAATTTAATTCGAATGTTAGAGGCACCTGATTGTAATAAATGAGATTCTGAGATAAAAATTAAAGCAGGGGTATCCTCGCGCACCCGGGCACACAAGGCTCGGAATGTCCTAGGGTTCCCCAACCCACGGACATTCCAACATAGGATTTTCATAATTGGCAGCGGTGCTGATCGTCAGCAACCGCCGCTATCTCAGAGACAAGAGATTCATATCGCACCTTTTTCCTCTCCTGAATGTTGTCCTCCTCAAAGACCAAACCCCGCTTTCCACCACAATCAGAGATAGGATCAATACTCTCTTGGAACCGTACTCTAGCACGTCTTTTCCATCGCTTCTTCGAAGGACTACTCACAACCACACTGTCTTCAGTAACCTGATCAGGCCTAGTAGTGGAGAAACCCTCAGAAGCAGTACCCACATCACTGTTAATAATAATAGTAGAACAGTCCATCACCGCCTCTTTTATTATGCCAGCAGCTACTGTTTTGGAATCAGACACAGGAAGATCGGCCACCAGGTCAGCTGTAACATCCCGGATTTCGGGTAATGAATTTTTGATATATGTGAAAATAAATTTTTACTATTTGAGGGGGTGTAAATGTAATTAAATGTATGTTTATTTTATGATTTCCAGCGGACCGGATGGAATAGTGAAAAATGAGAAAAATGAAAAATTGGAAAACTGGACCAGAGAGCATCGCGACCTGGTCACCGCGACCACAGGTCGCGATGGCTCGCTCGCGGTGAAAAATGCAAAATCTGGCAGTGAGTACCGCGACCACAGGTCACGATGGACTGCTCGCGATGAAATTGTCAAAAGCAGGCAGAGAGCAACGCGACCATTCGCGCTACCAGGGCGCGCTCGCGACGAAGGCGGTGCGCGCACTCCAGTGAGTGTCGCGACCTGGTGCCGCGACCACAGGTCGCGACGGCGGTCGCGATGGCGAAAAAAATATAAAAAAAATAGAAGCTTCTCGCAGAAGCGAGAAAACATAACAGAGAGAGAAAGAACCGAGAAAAAGAGAGAAAAGGAGAGAAAAGAGAGAAGAAGAAGAAGAAAGAAAAGAAAAGAAAAAGAGGAAGAAGGAGAAAGGAAAAAGAGAAGGGAAAGAAATCGTGGAACCGCGGTTTGTCGACCGAAAAACACGGATTCCAAGTAGGTGTACGTTTGTTTTCGAAATCGTTACGAAAAGTTTCTCGTTATTGTTTTAGTTTTTGTTTTTGTTTCCGTTTCCGTTTTTGATTTCGTTGGAAGATTTCGTTTTCGATTATTCGTATGAAAAGTGTTTATTTTATATGTATAAATTGATGATTGGTTGATCTTGGAACACGTTGATGTTAGATCGCATCTTGGTTTTCTTTCAATTTTGTAGATTCCATTAATAATAATACATGATTTATATTTTTGTATGATTATTGTTGATTTTGGACTGATTTGTGATAAATTGTATTTCAATTTCGATTTCGAATATTTTGACTGTTATGATTTGTAATATATTGTGATTTCTTGAAAATTTATTTATTGTAACGGCCCTAGGATACCTAGACATAGATATGGATATAGGAGGTTGGTATACCAGCTGGGTTTTACTGAGCAGTACTGCACCGTTATTATTGTGTGATTGTTGTTGCGGGGCAATCTCGGACAATCACACCGCTTTAGTGATCGTTGTTGCGGGGCAATCTCGGACGATCACAATGATACTAGCGATTGTTGTTGCGGGGCAATCTCGGACAATCGCGATGATATTAGTGATCGTTGTTGCGGGGCAATCTCGGACGATCACAATGATACTAGCGATTGTTGTTGCGGGGCAATCTCGGACAATCGCGATGATATTAGTGATTGTTGTTGCGGGGCAATCTCGGACAATCACGTGATATCAGTGACTGTTGTTGCGGGGCAACCCCGGACGTCACATTGACCCATATTCCAGTCCTAGAATGTTTAGTATTCTAGTGGGCCAGAATTGATTGAAATTGAAAAGTGAACCGAATGATTTCATTGAGAGCATTCATTATCGACTTCATTATTGAAATTAAAGTAATTGGAATTGTTTAATGCTTGATTTTCGAAATTTAATTGTTTTGAAATGCAATAGAAATGGAATGGTTTTGAAATATTTATATTGTGATTTATTTAATTGAGTTTTTAGTACACCCACTAAGCTTTATGCTTAGCGCGTTAGTTTGTTTCTAACGCGTAGGTACCAGGAATCCAGAGGAGACTAGAGACTGAAGGAAGAGCAAGTTGCAGACCGAGTCACAGAGATTGTACAGTTGGGTAGCTATATTTTTGTTATGTGTATATATATTCTGAAAGCATGCATATACAGGGAAATTGTAAATATGTTTTGTAAAACGTTTTGTAATTAATTATTGTATGATTTCTGTCTTTTATTATTTAAATGTAAATAGTAAAGTCTGTTTTGTTTTATTTTATAATTTGTGATTGATAAGTCGCACTAAACGGCAGAGTGCGCAATTGTTTGAAATTGTTATTGAAGTGTTATTGAAATTGGTATTGAATTGATTGTGAAAAAAAAAAAACAGGTTTTGGAAAGTCCGAAAAACAAATGATACTCTGCCGGATTTTCGTAAAAAGTTTATTTATTGTTATGGGCTCACAATGATTTTTTTTTTGAAACGTATAAAACTAGTTTTGAAAAGTTTGAAAGTGAGAGTAGCGCTCCCCGGGTCTGTCCGGCCGGATCAGGTCGGGGGGTGCTACATCAGCACTCAATACCGGAGTAAAGTCCATATGAGCACATTGATCAATAGGGACTGAACTGTCAGCCACCGAAATTTTAAAAACTTCAGAAACCGCAGACACCAAAGGAGCTAGCACCGTAATATTAGGGACTGGGACAGAGTCGGTCACCACACCGTCATCTCCTTTCTTCTTCCCCGAGACTCCAGGATCAACCTCAATTGGAGCAGTACCTACTCCACCAGGAACAGAAACAGAATTTGAAGCCACTGGGCCCGAAGAGCTATTCCTGGAAAACTTTGATTTACTAGCAGCTGGAGCACGCATCCATGCGCCAAATTTCAGAGACGAATGGTCAAGCAGCCCCTTATTATTGGACTGGCATTCTCTAAGTAAGTGCCCCATACACCCGCAGAAGAAACAGAAATTGGGGAGCCTCTCGTAGCACAGTAAAGCAGAACACATCTCACCATCACCAACTTCAAACCGAAGTCCCCTCTTCAGCGGCTTAGTAACGTCAATTAACACCTGAACCCTTAAAAATTTCCCTACACAGTCACCGTTCTGCCCACCATCGATTTCTATGACAGTGCCCACCAGTCCACCCAAGAAAATTCCTGCATCCTTATTCATGCAAGATAGAGGCAGAATGTAAACTTGTACCCAAAAAGGAGTAAAAGTAAAATCGAGCTCGGCTACTCTGCCAATGCCAGTCGCCTCTTTCAGCACCAGCAGACTCCTGTCAAAAGACCAGGGGCCTCCCTCCAGAACTCTCTTTCTATCCCAAGGACAACCGAAACAAAACACAAACAGGTTCGAGCCAATCAATTCAATCTCTACCTCTTGCTTCGTTCTCCAGATCGTAACCATTGTGTTTTTGAAGGCCTCTCTGTTAATATCTCTGTTGGAGATGACTTTACCCACCAAGCTCAGAGCCATCCTTCGGAGACCTTTCTCCTTTAGATCCTCATCAAGGCGGGCGATCGGGCCATCGTCTTCAGAGAGGGAGAGCTTCGCACACCTCGATGCGATCTCATCTGGTTCCATGACACAGCTAGCACCAAGAACAAGAAGAGAAGAAAGAGACCCACTGCTGAATCGTAACAATATTAGGCACAAAAACCCCAGTCCAGCTGAAGCAAAGCAGTAACAAAATACCTCTCCACGGCTGAAAATATAAGCAGAAAGAAAATACCCAAGAAGAAGATCTGAGCGCACCAAGAGAGAAAAGTGAAAATAGCAAGAAAACTAAGATCGCAGCAAAAAAATAGCATAAAACCACCCAAGAACAGATGAGATCTACACGCACTGAGGCGTGGGGTCGCCTTCCACACTCTGTCTATCGAGAGAAAAAACTCCAGAGAGAAGAGAGAGAAGAATAGAAAAAAAAAATTAAGGATTGGATACACATGTTACATTATTATTGAATTATTTAAAGTCAAATTATTACATTTTTAAAAGGTTAATGGGTATAAATTTATTTTTTAATTTGTTCAATAAAATTTAAAAATAAATGTATCTTAATATTGTTATATTTAACTGTAAAAAAATTTATAAAAATTATTAAATTAATCTATTTTGATTATGTAATAACTAAATGAGTTAAAAAAAAACTAAATATTAAAAATTTATCTCGTATATGAAGACTAAAATAATAATTGTCATTTTTAAAACAATATATCAATATTTATTGATATTGAAAAAAAACCCCATATATAGAAACCCTAATCGTAAATAGAAAGAAAGCAATTCAACCCCTTTTTTTTTTTCTTTTTTTCTTTTTTATGTAACTTTAACTTTAATCGATTCCAATTCTTTTGGTCACATGTCCCCACTTTATCTTCATCTTTTTAGAGCCTCACGTGGTTCAGAAATTCTCTACAACTCCACACCATAAATTTGGTTACAGCGTATATGAATATAAAAAAGCAGAGAGAGAGAGAGAGAGAGAGAGAGATTTAAATGAATTTGTGCGTGTATGAGGTTCAAGCAGTGTTTCGTAGATACGATGGAAAGTAAAGGATCTAAAATTAAGGAGAGAAACTGTTTATGGGACTAGAAGCACTTTTGTTCTCTTCTTCTTCTTTTTATTTATTTATTAACTTTTTTCTTGTTTTGGACATTCAAGTTTTTTGTTTGGACATCTTCGATTCTTTTTCTTTTTTTCTTTCTTGTGTTACACTTAAGGAACAAAAAAAAATATAATAAAAGAAAAAATTTGTAAATTTTGACCGAAGTGCATGTTGTGTATTGGATGGTATAAAGGGGTGTGATTCTTTACTTGAGAACTTTTCCATGGCGTTTTCTTTACATAGCAACAACAAGAACAATACCTTAAATTGAAAAAACAAAGTAAATAAATAAACATCAAGAGATGCCCTAAGAGTAATGCATGGTTGTCGTTCTTCAAAATAATAATAATAAAAAAAAATGCTTCTTCTACAAAAATCTAGTGGAGCATATACACTCCTATCTAGCGGTGTAACCACAAATTTATTTTAGGATGGACTAAATAGATTTTTATTTTTCATTAAAAAATACTATTTGACATGTGGCGTTGAGTAAAAAATTTTATTTATATGATGAATCACAATAGTATGAGCAAAATTTTATTAATAAGATATATACACCTGAATCGTGAGTTGAGAGAATATTATATATATATATATATAATGGCGTAGTACAGAAGGGATATGAGATTTGATTTAAAGAATAATAAGAATGATAATATAATTAAAATGACTCTTCCTTCTAATATCAATTAATTTCCATGACAAAGTTTATAATATACATATATATATATATATATTGTTAAATAAATTACTAGCGAGATGTGTATAAAATAATTTTTTTTTTGACATACCAACTACCGTGGAAGTGATTTGACTTAGGATATTACTAGGCCTCTTACCACTGAACCACATTAGACAGGTAGTGATAAAATGTATTTTTAGTTTAGATATTAATATATTAATACGTGATTTATTTTAAAATTTAAATATAAAAATATTTAATTATTTTTTATTTAAATTAAATAAACCTAAAAATGTATTTAATTATATAATATATATATATTAGAAAAAAACTTGGCTGGGCTACAGTCCAGCCAAGCTTATACAAGGCTCCGCCTCTGCTCATATTTTAAGTGGATAATGTACTTTCTCTTCTCCTATGGGATGGGGTTACAAATCCTATAATTGTCAAAGTAAATAATATGTAGGGAGACGAGTTGCTTTCTAGACCGCACTTATAGTTGTTAATCTTACTAGATCCCAATAAATCCTTAATCTAATTGGTATCAGTCTCTAAAAAAAAAATAAAAAATAAAAATCTAGTGGACATCATACTCTTTGGTAAACTATATTATATATGGGTTGATAAAATAATATAGCAGTGACTTCCCAAATGATGAAATGGTTATTTCTTTGAAAAATTATAATCCACCTATATGATGTATTCCTAATTACAGATAGAATAAATTTTTAGAGAAATTGAGTACAGACCCCTCTCCCGTTAATCAACATTAGTCAATGTTAGTTAAAAGTCAATAATGTTAAGGGTATTTTGGTCATTTCATCTTTTGTAAAAAAATATTTATTAAAAAACAGTTAAGATCTGTATCGTGACATCTCATAGATTTATTTATTTTTAAAATAAAAATAAAAAAATCAAAGGTCTCTATCATTCATCTCTGAACGGACGATGAGATTAAAACAAAAAAAGGAGAGATAAGGGTGAGATCCGTGGTGGATCCTTCATGAATCGAGCCTCCCCTGGTCTGTGATGGGTTTGCAAAGGTTCATGAACCAGGTTCGCGCAAAGGGGGGAGGTTGGAGCCTCCCTTTCCCTCTTATGGCCACCAAATGGATCTGATGGAGTTACATATTGGATCTCTATCGTTGATCTCTTGATGATATCCACTAGATCCTTAATTTATTTTTTAAATAACATTTAGATAAATCTCCATATGGATGGTAAAGATCTTAAATTTAATTTAATTTAATTTTTTTTAAATAATTTTTTTTTTCATAAATGGATCTCCACCATCCAGCACTTGGATGGTGGAGTTTCAAAATATATTTACTTTTATTTTAGATTTTTAAACTAGGGTTAAATTTATCTTTTTACATATTTTTAAGAGTTATTTAAATTCTCCGCCCTAACGTTTGGATTAATGTCCATTTTCCCCCCTATATTTCTAGAATTACCCATTTCCCCCCTACCGTTATCAATCCATCCAAAAAGTTAGTTTTTAACATTAATAGGTTGTGTAAATACTAAAACACCCTTAATAAAAATTAATAATTAAAAAAAATATTTTTCCTTTTCTCTCTCATCCGCCTCTCTCTCTTCTGGAAATAAATCTCCTCCATTTTTTCAACTTCATCAACCATAGTCCACACTTCATCATCACCATCAATCTTTAACTCAATCCCATACGTCAAAACTTTAATATCACTATCCATCACCAACTAATAAAGCCTAAAACAACCAAACCACCAAACAAATTCCAAAACCACCAAACAAATCTGAAAACCATCCAAAACCCTCAAACCCACCGAAAAAAAAAAAAAACTAAACCCCCAAAATCCAAAACCACCCAAACCCACCAAATAAAATTTAAAACCACCAAAACTCCCATCTCACCTCTTCCCCCCGCCACAAACTCCAAAACCGTCCAAAATACATCTCTCAAAACCTGCTCCTCTCTCCTCTCCAAAATCCATAGCCATAACACTACCAAAAGTTACAAAGAGAAAAGATTGCCGGAGATGGGGAGAAAATAAGAGAGAGGGGAGAGAGAGAGAGAGAGAGATGGGGAGAAGATTGAGTGGAGAGTTGGAGAGAGAAAAAGCTGAAAAAAAAAAGTAAAAGAAAGATGGAGAGAAACGGAGAACGGGAGAAGGGAGAGAAAAATAAAAGAAAGAAATGATAAGAGGGAGTTGAGAGAGAGATGTTTTTAAATTTTAAAAGAAAGAAATGATGAGTGGAAGAGAGAGTGTTATGTTTTTTTAATTGTTTTTTTTATTTTTTTAAATTTTTTATATTAAATCAGTTATTGGTGATACAATTATCGAAATACCCTTAATTTTAACGGTAAAGAACAGTTTAATAACGGTAAGGGGGAAAATGGGTAATTCTAAAAACACAGGGGGAAAAATGGACATTAATCTAAACGTTAGGGGGGAGAATATAAATAACCCTATTTTTAATGGTTTTTTTGCATATTTTTAATGGTTAACTGTCTTTTTTGCGGTCAATACTAACGGTAAAGGGCTACAATAATTTTCCCTAAAAGTTGATTTCACCTATAATTAGGGATATTTCAGATAGGCGGACTGTAATTTGTCATTATTTCTATTTAATCTTGTTATATTTGACAGATCCTGACCTAATTGGTATCAGTTTTTTTTTTTTAAAAAAAGGAAAATTACAGCGAACTTACCTGATTTTACCATTTTATAGGCGGAAATAACTTTATAGAAAATTGACAACGAATCCCCTGTCGTTACCATTGACCGTTAAAGATAATAGTTGACCATTTTAAAAGTTTAAATATACCAAAATGCCCATAATTAAAAAAGGACAAATTACAGTGAACCTACCTGAGGTTTGCCATTTTACAGGCGGAAAAAACTTTATGAAAAATTAATAACGAACCCCCTGCCGTTACTGTTGATCGTTAAAGATAGCCGTTAACTGTTTTAAAAGTTCAAAAAGACCAAAATACCCCTAATTAAAAAAATTAAAAACTTAAAAAAAAACAAAGAGTAAATTGCACTAAAGTTTCTCTTATTTTAACAAAAAATTAAAAACAATAAAAAAAAATTAATTGATATCCACAGTTCATCAATATTGATAGACGATGGAGATCATATTAAAAAAAATAACAATTACAAAAATAAAAAAATAAAAATTAAATTTTGGTTGGATGGAGATTCAATCTCCAGATTGGATCTTGACTGTCCATCAGGATGAACAGTAGAGATCCAATCTGAAAATTGGATCTCCATCAAGATTAAGAAAAAATTGAAAAAGTAAAATCTCCATCGCAGCATCGCTGGAGATTGGTTCTATTAAGTAATTAAAATTTCTTTTTTTGATCTTGATGGAGATCCAATTTTCAGATTGGATCTCCATCATCTATCAATTCTGATGGATGGTCGAATTTAATTTTAGTGCAATTTTATTGTTTTATTGTTTTTAATTTTATTATTTAAATTTATTTAATTTGACTTTTTTTAATTAATTTTATTATTTTTAAATTTTTAATTTTTAATTTTTAATTAGGGGTATTTTGGTCTTTTTGAACTTTTAAAGTTATCAATGATTATATTTAACGGTTAACGGTAATGGTAAGGGGGTTCGCTGTCAATTTTTTTATAAAGTTATCTATTTATGCCTTTAAAATGGGAAACTTCAAATAGGTTTGCTGTAATTTTTTTTTTTTTAATTAGAGGTATTTTGGTCTTTTTGAACTTTTAAAACGGTTAATAATTATCTTTAACAGACAACGGTAACAGCAAAAGGTTCGCTATCAATTTTTCATAAAGTTATTTTCATATATAAAATGATAAAACTTATATAAGCTCACTGTAATTTAAAAAAAAAAAAATCCAGTGTTACCTCATGCTCATTGCCAAACTATATTATATGTGGGCTGATAAAATAATATAGCAGTGACGTACCAGGTGACGAAATGATCATCTCTATTTTATTATTTTGTACCTGTTTGCAATTTCTTAATGCCCTGCTTATCAATCATATATTATCCTAATCCCTTGACTGATCAAATCACATTATAATTTATCATCTTCCTTTTTTAAATATTTTACATAAACAATATTCTTCTCCAGAATTTTCCATCGGTATTGAAAACCCTCATGGTCCTCATCCCACGTTTCCTTGTACACCTACTTGTTCAAAACAATTTTTAAAAGGAGAAATCATTTGAACCTTTGGAGGGCAAGTTGAGCTTCTTTTTAGTGCTATTAAAATCACCATCGAATAACTACAAGTTTTTATTTTTTTTCCTCTTTTTACATATTATATTATTATGCTAAAAAAACCTCTACAACAGTGAAATTATTTTTCTCTAACAATTTAGTAATTCTTCACATGCTTGATTGTGCAAGAAACACCAATTAAACACATTAACTCTTCTTGTCTCTCTAATATGTCTCGAAGAGGGATTTTAGAGGCTGAAGCCCAGAATTGAACAAGTATCCAGTTTTACCCTTTTAAAGTCATTTTCCTCGTAAACAGACAAATGGTTTAAAACCCCTCAAGTGAATGTGATTTCAATACACAAAAATTGTACTGATCCTTTTATGGTGTGTGTGTGTACACAAAAATTATGCTCCTTCTATGGTGTGTGTTGTGCGCGCGCGTGTTGCTGTTGCTGTTGCTGTGCGTCTCTCCCCTCTCTCACTCACTCTATATCTCACGTTACGGTGAGTGTCCTTAATAAAAGCTTTTGTGTTAACTAAAGATATGATGGGTCGCTCTCGCCATTATAGCCATGTCTGACTGCTTTTTGCGCGAGAGAACTGATTCAAAGGACACTCACAGACAGCGACTATTCATCTCTATCGTGGTGATATTTCCAAGACAAACCATTCCCATTTCATGTACATGATAATTTCTCTTCTTCTTCCTCTCCCTCTCTTTCCGCTTCCATTGAAAATTTTCTACTTGGATTTTTTTTTTTTTTCTGCTCCATCGAGCTTTTACCATACATACACATTCAACTTCAAGCGTTGAATAAAGAAATAGTAAATCAGAGCTTCATCAGACAAAATTCAGAAGAAAAAAAAAAGGTACCAAAGATGAGGTCATGCTATTAAAACATGCTATCATCTACTAATTATA
Organism: Xanthoceras sorbifolium; assembly: GCA_003430845.1. Taxonomy (NCBI): domain Eukaryota; kingdom Viridiplantae; phylum Streptophyta; class Magnoliopsida; order Sapindales; family Sapindaceae; genus Xanthoceras; species Xanthoceras sorbifolium. The sequence goes on from CM010609.1 coordinate 24,009,164, forward strand.
ACCAAAAAAATAACTAGAAACATTAAGGAGTATATTGGAGGAACTTGTAGGTAATAAATAGTATATAGGGCGACAAAGGAAACATATATATTCAAAGACGTAATATAAAAAAAACCACAATCAGCAGTTTTTAGTCAGAATTCAGAAAATCTAGTTGATAGATTTCGTGGGCTTGTTAGTTTTGACCGATTGACCAACCCTTCCCAGAGAATCGGAATTTCTTTTCTTCTAGTTCTTTTTTTCTTTTTTTTTTCCTCCTTTCTCTTTCTTTCTTTTTACTCCGGTTAAGCTGAGGAGATCTTATATATATATATAGAGTGAGGATATGATCGAGAGGTTAGAAGATGGTGGTGATGGTATTATGGTTCTACTTTTCTAGAAGGGTTAAGAAGGTCTCATGAGAGATTGGAATCCATTTTTCTGCACCCAGTTCTGATGATGAGAAGGTCTGATCTGCGGTGCGAATCCTGATGATGCTGCAGCATTTGCAAACAACGTCGTCGACTGATGATGATGATGATGAGGACCGGATTGCCATTGAAATTGTTGGTTATGATCATTTGTTGACGATGACAATGAAAGCTCACTCCCAACTCGGCCTTTTGCACTGCTGCTTGGAAAGTACTGACTAGTCTACATAATTGAAAAACAATCAATACTCTCTAAGTGGTAATTAATTTAAAGGGTATATATTATTATACCCAATTAGTGAAATGTATAATAAATGCTAACTATACCCACTTGATAATTTGATGAGTTAAATGGAGGAGGAGGAACCATATGAAGAATATGAGCCTCTCCAGGTCTTCTCAATAAGGCCGGAGATTGAAGGTGGGTTTGGCTGAGAAGTTGCATGGTTTCAGTATCACAATACCCATCTCTTCTTTGTGGACCATTGTGTTGATCACTTTGCTGCACACATAGATTCATCAGGAGAACAAATTTTTAGCTTTATTTTTAAGAATATAAATATATATTTATATATAGAGAGACAAATAAAACCAGTGAGAAATATGTTACCTTAGGCCTAAAGCCTCGATTGCGCCAATCGGCTTCAATCTGCAAGGAAGCTGAATGCCGATCCATGCCAACATGTTGCATCCTATCAACATGCTCTACACTACTGCTTTGCTTTGAAGCTGAACTCCCCAAACTCAAATCCAGATTATGGTCTGCACCATTATTATTATTACCTGAAGATTCTAAACAAACCAAACAAATCCAATTGATTTAATAATTATTATTAAAAAAAAATCTAAAAGAAAAGGTCCAAATTACCTGCAGCAGCTACTAGTTCTTCTTCATAGATGCTGGGATCAAAATTAGTGACAGCCTCTTTGCCATTGCACCTGACAGCAGCTCTATCGTAAGCCCTACAAGAAATAGACAGCACAAAATTATAAACAAAACTCATCAGACTTGGTGTATTTGCGAGAAACACGAAATCAAGAATGGACACTACCACAGACCTTGCAGCTTCAATCTCAGTGTCAAATAAGCCCAAATACACGTACCTGTAAAAAAGAAAATAGATGGAAGATGGAGGAATGTATGTTAAGAAGCAGCAACTAGAAACAAAGAGAAAAGCTTAAACTAAAAGAGGATATATATAATAAATATGTATAGAAGGTTACTTTTTGCCTAAAAATTGGCCCATTCGAGCTTCCCATCTGCCACACTTGTGCAAAGTAACTCCTCTATACTTGGAGCTTCCTCTAGGGAAACCGGTGCTTTGTCGGCGAAGCACATGGACAAACTCTTCCTTGGTTAGGTTGCTCATCTGTTGCCATTTTTACAAACATATTACTAGAATCTTCCCTTGTGTAAACTGGTGATGTTTTTTTTTTTCACCTTATGTACCATTATAGCAAAATTATAAACAAAAGAAAAGGCATAATCAAACATACAACTGTAGAAGATAAGGTGTGCAACTGTTCAAGATAAGATAAAAACCTATACAATACTCTCTCTTTCTCTTACCTGTTTCAAGTCTTCCTCATAATCTTCTATGCTAAAATTTATGTCTGCCTCTACTCCACGGAACTTGATAGCTGCCCTATCATATGCACTGCAAAATTCCAAGTTTTTTCTTTCAATTCGCTAACTCAGTTTCTTTTCTCAGATGGGAAAAAAAAGAGAAGAAAAAAAGAGAGTACAAAAACAAGGGCCAAGAACTCACCGAGCAGCTGCATGTGCAGTGTCAAATCCACCTGCAACAAATGAACCCATCTCAAGCATATCAGCAAAAAATGCACATAGCATATTGTTTCAACAATCCAAGAAAAAAATAATATTCCTTTATTTTCGTTCTATTAAAGAGTAATGATACTGAAAATTCAGCTCTCACCTAAATAAACCTGTTTTCCAGAATCCCTGTGACCAGAAAACATAGGAAAAACAAAATTAAGCTTTAGAAAGAAGATAGCAGTTGCATTACAATTGAAAAAAAGAAGAGAAAAACCTACCATATATGAGACTCCCATCTGCCAGTTCTTCTGTAAAAAGTTACACCTCTATATTGTGAACTCCTTGACCTGGGTCCACGCCTGCTTTTCTTTATCGGTGGCGAAGCCTCGACTGATTTTCCAGTCCCGAGAGGCTCCGGTTGGCAAAATTTGACCCCGACCCATTGAGCTCGAGGGAACCCAAGTTCAGCTCCCACTGATGTTTCTCCCATTTCCGGTTCCTGATCAACTGGGAAAAACTGCCGGGTCACCAGCGGGTCAGTGATCTCCTCCTCATTTGACAAGGAGACTCCAAATACTTTACTGGTACGTTTCTTCAAGCTTATTCCCCTCTCACCTCCATCTTCTTCATCGGATCCGTCCTCAACAACCACAGCTGAAGAGCTTGAATTCGAGACGGATCCCACCCGTTTTCCCTTCTCATCATCGCAGTCCATGGAGTACTTCTGGGAAGAGCAGCCTTCAGATTCTTCATCTCTTCGCTGATCATCAGGCGAGTCATTGAGATCCCACATTTTTTTTCTCAAGCTACAGAGACTCGTATAGTTTTCTTGATCTTTAAAAGAGAGAAACACTCAGAGTTATGATCATCACTCTCACAATCAAAGATCAGAATTTGGTGTGGTTTTTGGCAGCAGAAAACAGTGTTGTTCTCTTTTCCTCTATGTGTGTGTTGATGAGTTAAAATATAAAATGAATGAATATTATTATATATATCTATATATAAATAAATATAGATATATATATAGGAGGAGAGACTGAAGGTTTTGTTGTAGAGTATTCAAAGAATAAAATGGAGAACCTACGACAAAGAGAGAGAGTGAGTCTGTGGGTTGCAAAAAGGTAGTAGGGGAGATGTTTCAAGATCATGTATACAGTATACCTCACTGCCCAATACAGCATAGACGATGCCAGTTTTAGCTTTGCTTAATACTACCACTCTCTCTCTCTCTCTCTCTAACCACTTGCCTTTTGTTTTGTTTTGTTTTCTTTTCTTTTCTCAATGACTCTTCATAATTCAGAAATAGTTTCTTTTTCTCTCTCATGAGCTCCTTGTTTTATTTTTCATTTATTAAATCATTGATTTGTGAGTTTATTATAGAGTCTCCTCGGGTGTGTTGTGATATGTGTCTACTTGGGCTTTGTTTAATTTATTAAGCCTGATCAATCTTTGTTTATAAACCAAATTCAAATCTTTTTTTTTTTGCTTATGGGTTGTAATTTCATTATAGAGATTGGAAATTGAGGAAGCAGAAAAGAAGCATCTATTTCATCTTCTTCTTCTTTTTTCTTTTTTTATTTTGAAGGGAAAAGAAGCATCTCTTTCTAACTCAACTTTCCCACGTTAACCAAATCGAAAAGCATCAAAAACTTGTTCTCATTGATTCCTTCCTTCTCTCTCTCTCTCTTCTCTAAGCTTAGGTTTCTCTCTCTAAACTACCCACTAATGGAAATAGACAGCGCAAACACAAGGATAGCTAATTACTCCATTACCTTGAAAAGCTATAATTCATTTAATTAATGATTCACACACCACAGCACAGCACAACACAACACAAAGTCACAACTCACATCTCCCTTCCAATCAAATCAGTCATTTTTTTTATCTTTTTGACAATGAGGCAAAGTAGAGGTTGGATTTCACCTGGTATTTACCATAAAGGAGAGGGGTAGTAAATAAGTGGTGAAAAAGAGGGGCAAAATGGGAAAGGGAAAGAATTAATATATGAGGGAGAAAGAAGGAGTTTTAGGTATCAGAAAAAGGAAATGGGAATAATGTTAATAAAAGGAAAATCTTTCCAGAAAAGTCCAATCCAAGAGTACGGGAGGAGGGCCACTCTTGCCTCTTTCGTTCTACTACCCACCAATCCCCTCTCTTTGCTTCATCTCCTATTTATCACCCTTTTTACCCCTCCGCCCGCGCGTCCCTTCCAATTACACTCACCATTCATCATCCTCTTTTTATTATTATTTTTTTTTCCAACTCTCTCCCACCGCATATACTAGTTGATAATAAAAATTAAGTTAAATTCAAACTTCCACTAAAAAGATAATTAATTTGGTGAGAGGATTCACATTACTTGATTTTAAACTGTATTTAATAAATATTTATAATTAAATTCTTTTTCACTTGTAAAGATTTATTATTAGGAAAAAAAAATACCTTACCTACTAATAACTATATATTTTAAAGAAGTTGAAGTTCAAAGTCTAATTTTAATTTTCTAGTTAAAAAAAGAAAAAATTAAAATATATTAACATAAATGAATCTAAATGGAAATTTATTTTTAAATGATTAAATAATTAAAAAATATTAAAAAAATAAATTATGACTTACCATTTATAAATAATGGATATAAATTTAACATTTTTATTCTGTTATTAAAATAAAGGACATTTTTATTCTGTTATTAAAATGAAAAAAATATTTATTTTTTTCAATTTTTAGATAAATGTATATATATATATATATTCAGTTTTTAAATAAAAAAATAAAGGACGTTATAAGTTTTTTTATAAATAATGGATATAAATTTAAAGTTTTTATTTATTTTTTAAAATAACTTAAAAATACTACAAAAATAACTTAAAAATAAGATTAAGAAATTATAAAAATAAGTGCGCGTGAGGTGCAGTTTCGAAACGAGAGCCTGGGTCTAACTTCTGACTAAAATGCTAAGCCAACTCAAGGAGGCATAGGATATAGATTGATAGATAGATTCGTAGATTAACAGATATCATCATGCTTGACATCATAGACATAATAAATTAAACATAACAATAAAATGAAAATTCAACAAAATAATAAAATTAAATTATTAAAAAATTAAATACACAACAAAGGGAAATAAGAGGGGTGTGTCAGAAGTAAACAGACATTGTCTGGAAGTGGACCCACTGAACAGAACAAATATCATATTACTTTCCCCCTTAAATTATTATCAAAAATTCATCTTATTATTTATATAAAAAAAAATACTTAGGTAAAAATGTTATTTAACTAAATACATAATTAAACAGAAAACGTGCCACGTCACAGGCCACAAGACAAATTTCAAAATACAAGAACTTCCAATAATGGAAGGGGGACGAGGGTATGGTTGAATAGGTGGTTTTCCTCAAGTGGAAACAGTAGTGATCTTCAAGTGGGCCTCACCATTTTCTCTCTCTCTCTCTCTCTCCGTCTCTAGCAAAATTCAATCACTCAAGCCCAGCAGGCCCACTTCTTTCTTTCTCGACCCAATCAGACCCACTTCCTTTATTCCCCATAACCTTGTGCTCCTTTTTTTTAAATCTAACTCTTTCTTTAAATTTAGCACATTATCAAATTAAACGAGCGTCATTTATTACCGGACATATTGTAAGATAATTTTTCTAATCTAACTTTTGCACTCGGACTTTTTTTTTTTTCTTTTGTATTTGGTTTGGATACTTCTTTTTATTGTAATTGGAAGCACTAAAGTGGCATATTTTACTCTCCTTCACAACTTATAAAACACAACTTTAATTTTGCAAAGTTAGGTAGCTGGTATTATTATGTTGATTATATATATATATATATATATATATATATATATATATATATATAGTCCTCCGTAGTGTATATTTATTGAGTGAATATGAAAGGACGGTTCATTATTATATCACATTTATGATGTACCTAGATTTTTCGTTCTAACTTTTATTATGATTTAAAGAATTCTGATTTTTTTTTATTTGTGATCCGGATATAATTCTTTTTTTTAAAAAAAAATTCTAATGGAAATGTAAAATGGGAGAAGGGAATTTCGTTGAATTTTTCTAAAAACATTTTTGAAAAAAGAATCTAAAAATCAGTCAAAATATGAGAAATATATGATAAAAGTTAGGTTGAATATTCACAATGTCAATTTAGAGTCTTTACTACCTCAAGGTAGCTATATAGCATATGCAACAACCCCACAAGTAATTGAATTTTATGATATCAATGCTATAAAAATAGACACTTAAATGAGGATATAATAAGTGTGTAGAGAATAGTTTGAACACTCATATCAATTGGAAAACATATGGACTTCAATAAATGGACCAGAAAAAGTGATAAGGTAGATAAAATTTTACATCATCGACAATAAAATTTAGCTAACAGTTAGATTAAAAGGTTTGTTACAGTAGCTGAGAGATCCTCGGACAGTGAATAATGGTTCTACCAATAGTAAAGACTCTTAAAATTATTATTTTTTCACTTAATTATATATATATCATTTTAACCGATTAGGTTAATCGTTAGCTTTAACAACAATAATAATAATATAAGAGTATAATATGCTACTGCGGGCAATAAAAATCTGGTAAATTAAAATACAGTAATTCAATAGAGACAAAATTTATAATTCTTTTATAAAAATAAGTTAGTGGACTCTCTACTACAACTACACATATATTTTTATATAATATTAATAATTATTGTGACACTGGGGAGATAATACACCTGAGTCCTATATGAAACAGCCATTATAACATGAAGAATTTTCGTTTGTTTAGTATATAGATAATTAAAATGGAAAAAGATATGTGATATGTCTTCATGTGTTTTGGCTATAAATGGTAACATTTACTCTTGAGAAAAAAAAAAAAAAGAAAAAAGAAAGAAAGAAAAGGGCTTTTGAATTGAAGCTGCAAAAGAATCCTATGAGAAAATAATATTCCTTGCATGATTAGAAAAGGGTCACTAGGGTTCTTTTAACTCTGAGTTATGATAAGTTGTTTCAAATCTTCTCAAAGATCTCATCAATCCATCAACCAAAATAAGACAGAGGAACAGAGAGATGTGGGCCGGTTGGTCCGTTTTGTACACGACCATTAGCCATTAGGCTATCTCGAATTGTGTTTTCACACCAAATTTGTGTCAACCACCAAATCTCAAACCCCCGTAAAAAATTGAGTGTTTTGCTACGGTGGTGTCATACTGTACCAAACATCAAATTTTTAGAATTTTATAAAATTCTCATGTTCTTAAATTAATTTTTTAAATAATTATAATGTAAAAATTCAGTAATATTTTTAATATTATATAATTAATTATTTAAAAATAATATTTTTATATTAAAAAATTTTAATTAAATTAATTAATATTATATAAAGAACAAAATATTCTTTAAAGATATTTTTAATACCAATTTTGGTGTTAAATAAATTGGAGTGTAAAAAAAAAATTGGTGCTTGCATATTTATAAAGATACTTTTTTAAGCGCGTTTAGTGCGCAGGATTGGATTGAACTATTTTTATAGAACAAGATATGATTGGACTAAATTAGTACTGTCATGTGTTTTGGTGTATTATAAATTGAACTAAAAATAATATTGTTTCTTATTTGGTATAGTATGAAATTGGATAAAATCAATTGAATTAAATTAATTTTCTCATAAAAAATTATTTTAAATTTTTATAATTAAAATAAATATAAATATTTTAAAATATAAAATATAATATATTGATTAATTAAATATAACAAATATAGAAAAATAAATAAGTTAAAAAAGGTGCAAAAGCGCATACTATAAAGTCTCATGCGTTAACGGAGAATTAGATAAAATATAGTTATGTCTTATATTTTATATAGTGTGAGATTAGTTAGTATAAAAGTTAGATAAAATTAATTTTTAAAGTAAAAATAAAATCATTTAAGAAAATTTAAAAATAAATTATATTATTTAAGTTAATTTGGTTTAAAATTATCTTTAAATAAAATAAAATATTTAAATATTACAAAATAATATTTATTTTTATTGGTAATAAAATTTTATTTTTTAAAATTAGTTTAATAAAATATATTAAATAAATATTATATTTCATATAAAAATATGTAAATAAGAAATAAAAAAATATTAAAAAAAGCGTAGAATAATCCCATAAATTAGATATCTAATTTATGCAAACATATTAATTTGAATTTATTTAATAAAATATTTAATCTCAAAGGCATGGAACTAATTAAACCCATAGTGGGAGGTGACCAAATAATTTCATTGTAATGGGACTATTTCAAAAGTGCGATTAAATAATCTCATCCCATTGCATTCACCAAATATGAGACTATATTGGATTCACTTAAAATAGTCCAATTATAATCCTAGTCTTATGCATCAAACATGGCCGAATGGTGTAACTTTTAGTACATAATATTAAGGATGCCCTTACCATTTTTTTTAATGTGAATATTATTATGCCTTTTATGAATTTGCTTTATCAATTCTTTTTTTTTTAAAAAAAAAAAATTATAACATTTTTATTACTTAGCTACTCAAATGCATTTTCTAACTATCAATTAAAAATATATTCACTCATAGTTAAAGTAGTTAGTTCGGATATTTTCTACCTTAGTGGTGAGGGTTCAAGTCCCTCAATGCGAATTTACCAGTATGTGTGTGTAGTTTTCTCTCCTTAATGCGAGATATTCAGACCGTATGTTTACACATTCAGAGCGGGCGTTTAGTCCCACCATGCGAATTTACCAACACGTGTGAGTAGTTTTCATCTCATTATGGGAGTAGATATTTAGACTGGACGTTTAATGATTTATAATTAATTTTGTAATTGTACCATTCAAAAAATAAAATACCCTAATAAAATATTATAAAATTTATTTTCTATGAAATAAAAATTCCAACAAATCAAAAGAGTCATTATGCACATGTTAAAGAATAGATCTTCTGGTAACAATAAAGTCTGGTCTTAAGTATGATCGATTCCTCTGCCACCTCTAGTCTTAGGCTTGATCTTTAAGAGAAATTTGTTTTTTAGTTAGTTTATTTTTTATAGCTGTTTGTAAGCTCTATATTTCTGATCGGTCGATATTTGTTATATATTTTTAACCCTTGAATCTTATCTTTTGATTATGTTTTCAAGTAAATTGGTATGTTTAATGTGTGTTTTGAGCATGTGCAGGCCTTAGGTGAATATTAGGGAAGATATGACAAAGTTGAAAGAATTAAAGTTTTCTCAGTGCAGAATGATCATGTTTCGGAGGCCTCCATAAATTTCATAGAATGAACTGGGTTTCGAGCTTTATATGTATAGAAATATCTAGATGTCTACTTTCTAATGCATTTTACGGTTCATGATTTGGAGTTTTCTAGAGGAAGTTATGCTCGTTTTTTAACCGTGCGCAATCTTGAAATTTGGAACAGTGCGTAGCGCGACTCAGTGTCGCGACCTACGGTCGCAATACGCCGGTCGCGATGGAACATCAATTTTTCAGCAGTGCATACCGTGATCGGGGGTCGCGACCCATGGTTATGACGGCGATGCGGAAAACCTTAATTCCAGCGCCTAGAAATAGAAAATGTGAGAAAAGAAGGGGGTTCTGCCTTGGCTCGCCCAAGGTGCGTCCCAAAGGTTCCTTAGGTCGATTTTCACCATTCAAACACCATTCCACACCACTCAAAAGTGAGATACTCGAATTAACTCAATCGTTCATCAAGGAAGACGAAGTTTCGAAGGTGAAGAAGTTTCTGCCGTACCAAAGCGAGATTTCGACTCTTGAGAGCTTCGAATGGGTTGTATTTCATTTCATTATTCTTCTTTTGTTGTTTCATTGATTACTATGAGTAGCCAAACTTCTTGTTAGGTGGTCATTGAACCGTAATTGGATATTGGGTTATATTGACTATGTAAATTATTTATATTTATTTCAGGAGATTGTTCTTATTATTATTTTTATTATTGCAATTTAATTCCGTTCAATGCATGGCAAAAGTATGTTGCAAGAATCTTGATTAATTTTAATATGATAATATTGTGATTTAGTATGATAAATCATTAGATTACAATTGCGCATAATGTATTCTAAGTTCAATAGTTAGGTTAATTATGTTATGAAAATACTTAATTGACCTAGAGATTCAAATAGTAGTGGGTTTCCAATTGAATTCATTCTAGCACCAATAGGTGAGTTTAATCGGAATTACAACACCATTGCGTGACCCATACAATGTGGTATGCCTTTATTAATCATAATCTCGTTTTGATAATAGGTGCTTAAAATTGGTCAATTAGATTCCCTTGTCCATGATTGGGACCATTTGACCGCCTGGCGTTTCTCCTCCCTTGGCCTAAGTTTCCTAATTTCTTTTATTTCTTTTGCAATTTTAAAATAACAACCATCTCGTTTTACTTTTATTGTTTTAGTTAGAATCTTTAGTTTTAGAATTTAGCACAATCACTTCCTAGTAGACTCGACCCCGTACTCACGGGAAATTTATTACTTCGACATATCCTGCACTTGGGATTTATCCCACGTGTTATGAGCGTATCAAGTTTTTGGCACCGTTGCTGAGGAAGTGGTTTCGGTTGCTAGTTCTAAAATTAGAGATTTCTCTTTTTTAGATTTTTCTTTTATTTTTATTTTTGATTTTTAGTTTTTTGTTTAGTTCTTTGTTATTTTAATTTTTCTTTGTTGTTGTTTATCTTTCTAGGTACTTGAGAGTTGAGCATGCATGAGCGGATTGCAGATCATGTTGTAGATGGTGTTTGGGATGTGTTCTGATACTTAGCTCAAGTACGACGTCTTGCCTAGACGTTAAATAAAGCACTAGGAGGGAGGTAACTCTTTATTTTCATTTTTTTTTGTTTTAGTTGTTGTATATGTCAATTGAGTTCAATTTCACTTTCCAATAGAAGTGCTATGCCTTGTGTTGAGAAAACAAAGTACGGAGGAGTGAGGTTGGATGAAGTTGATAGTTGTGGATATTAGGATTGTTTTTCGGTGTTTCGTTATCTGTGTTTGTGTTTGTGTGTTTGTGTGTTTTTGCTTTAAATCTAGGACTTCAAACATTAAGGACAATGATTATCTTAGGTTTGGGGGCATTTTTGGTTTTTGTGTGTTTTTGTGTCTAGTTGGTGTATATAGGTTAGAAACCTAGACTTTTCTTATATGCACTGCATTTGGAAGACTTAAGCATAACAATGCCATGTACATCAGTTTTTTGAGTCTTTTCTTTAGTTTTGTTTTTGTTAGGATAGCAAACCATAGGCATGCTAAATGGATATTTAAGTAATAATATGTAAATACTTAGGTCATTTAATGTATACAAAATTGTTAGCTAGGATATTACCAGTAGAGTCTCTACATCTAATCATGTAGGTCTGATATCTTGGCATTGTAGCATGTAAAATCTTCCAATTAGTTGTCCTGATTAATAGTGGAGACCATCCTTAGTGAGATTTTGAGCGTCATGCATATTTGTTATGAGGGAATTTATTGTTTCTACTATTAAACACGTTCTTGTGCTTATTGTCATTAGATTGATCTCTTTAGGTTTGCATTGGATATTAATGAACTGCATTATAAAAATCCTATATGCATGTGTTGAATGTCCGATTGAGTAGATTTTGGAGATGTGATTATGGCACTATGTGTGAACTCCTAAATAACTTTATTTCATTTCCTTAAACTGTGTGCTCCCTATCCCATTCACGGCCAAACACTCGCACATTAGTCTTTTATTGTATGACCTATACTGTCCAAAGTCCAAGCCGAAAATGTAAAGGCCTTACCTTTGAAGCTTGGAAACTAGATAAAATAAAAGACAAAATGTGTCGGTGTTGAGTGAGAAAAATGAGTGGTACTCAAAAGATGAAAAAGGTGTGGGAAAGGTGCTGAAAAAAAAAATATATAATAATAGCCAAAAAAAAAAAAAAAAGAATAAAAATAGTTGGCTAAATTAGAAAAAGGAGTGATGATGCACAAAGAAAAAGAAAATAAAAAAGGTTAAAAAAGAGGTTGAAGGAGAGATGCATAGAAATGATGGGAATACAAGTTGAGCAAATTTGGTAATTGTGGGAGAAAACGTAGAAATTGAAAACTTATGAAGTCTCTCAATAAGTTTCTAAGTGAGTTGAATTCCTATTTCCGTTTATTTTGTAGCCAATCACCCCAAAGCCTCATTACACTCATGAAAATACCTATTGATCTTCTTAGGAAACTTAATTGTATTATTTGAAATGTTTGTATATTAATTTTTCTGTTCTTAACATTTGATATCGTTCATGAGATCCATTTGTTAAACCTGTGCGTTCTTTTTAATTATTTATACGTACGACATATTTAGTATTTCTTTACTCATTAATTCTAGTCGTATGTAGTTAAAAGTGTGAAAACCTAGGTTCTGAGTGTCATTGAGTGAAAACTGATGAGACTAGAGTCGAGGCGAATTATATCAGTTGGTCACTAGTATGGAAGGTTTGACGGTTATAAATGTGTTGCATGTCAGAATCTTGTACGATTTAGGGTGTAGTAGTTTATTGGCATATTTTGGGTTTCTTATTTTGTACTATATAATGCTCTTTGTATTTGTGTATATACTTAATTTGATGTTTAGTTATATATGTGGTTAGTTTAGGACGTTTGTGGGTATTGTAGCTGGTAAACCCTCACGAGACTATAACTCGTCCACTAGGGCCACCTAGGGGTTTAAAGGCTTGTGACACGTGCTAAGTATCATCGTTTCATCCTACGAAAATGGATATAGTTTAGTATTTCTTTTGTTGAGTTTTTGCTTTGTTTTCTTTTTGCTGTGGTGTGTGCTGATTTGCTTGAGGACAAGAAAAAATAGGTTTGAGGGTATTTAATCGGTCGATATTTGTTATATATTTTTAACCCTTGAATCTTATCTTTTGATTATGTTTTTAAGTAAATTGCTATGTTTAATGTGTGTTTTGAGCATGTGCAGGCCTTAGGTAAATATTAGGGAAGATATGACAAAATTGAAAGAATTGAAGTTTTCTCAGTGCAGAATGGTCATGTTTTGGAGGCCTCCATAAATTCCATAGGATGAACTGAGTTTCGAGCTTTATATGTATAGAAAGATCTAAATGTCTACTTTCTAATGCATTTTACGGTTCATGATTTAGAGGTTTCTAGAGGAAGTTATGCTCGTTTTCATAACCCTGCGCAATCTTGAAATTTGGACCAGTGCGTAGCGCGACCCAGTGTCGCGACCGTAGGGCACAATACGCCGGTCGCAATGGAACATCAATTTTTCAATAGTGCGTACCGTGACAAGGCTTCGTGATTAGGGGTCGCGACCCACGGTTGTGACGGCGACGCGAAAAACCCTAATTCCAGCGCCTATAAATAAAAAAACGTGAGAAAAGAAGGGGGTTCCGCCTTGGCTCGCCCAAGGTGCGTCCCAAAGGTTCCTTAGGCCGATTTTCACCATTCAAACATCATTCCACACCATTCAGAAGTGAAATACTCGAATTAACTCAATCGTTCATCAAGGAAGACGAAGTTTCAAAGGTGAAGAAGTTTTAGCCGGACCAAAGCGGGATTTCGACTCTTGAGAGCTTCAAATGGGTTGTATTTCATTACATTATTCTTCTTTTGTTGTTTCATTGATTACTAGGAGTAGCCAAACTTCTTGTTTGGTGGTCATTGGACCATAATTGGATATTGGGTTATATTGATTATGTAAATTATTTATATTTATTTCAAGAGATTGTTCTTATTATTATTTTTATTATTGCAATTTAATTCTCATTCAATGCATGACGAAAGTATGTTGCAGGAATCTTGATTAATTATAATATGATAATATTGTGATTTAGCATGATAAATCATTAGATTACAATTGCGCATAATGTATTCTATGTTCAATAGTTAGGTTAATTATGTTATGAAAATACTTAATTGACCTAGAGATTCGAATAGTATTGGGTTTTTAATTGAATTCACTCTAGGACCAACAGGTAAGTTTAATCGGAATTACAATACCATTGCGTGACCCATACAATGTGGTGTGCCTATACTAATCATAATCTCGTTTTGATAATAAGTGCTTAAAATTGGTCAATTAGATTCCCCTTGTCCATGATTGAGACCATTTGACCGCCTGAAATTTCTCCTCCCTTGGCCTAAGTTTCCTAATTTCTTTTATTTATTTTGCAATTTTAAAACAATAACCATCTCGTTTTACTTTTATTATTTTAGTTAGAATCTTTAGTTTTAGAATTTAGCACCATCACTTCCTTGTGGACTCGACCCCGTACTCACGGAAAATTTATTACTTCGACACATCCTGTACTTGAGATTTATCCCACGCGTTGTGAGCGTGTCAATTTCCCTATAAAAGGAGATCATGTGATTCAAATAAATTATATCTTTGCTTGATAAATAAGTTCATTAGTTTCACATTTTTTTCGTACAATTCTTTCTCTGTTAATCTTGTTTTTTTTTTAATAAATACCAATATAGTGGTATCAGAGCCTATTTGCCTAACACCCTCTTCTTTGCTTTTTTTTTTTTTTCTTTCAATGACCATGACATCAAATTTGGTCTAGCTTCAAGTTCCTAAGTTAATAAAAGAAAATTTTGAAAAATGGTGCATTCAATTTAAAGCTCTGTTCGGTTAACAAGATTTGTGGGAGATAGTCAATAATGACTATATTAAACCAAGTTCAGAAGAAGAAGCGCTCTACACTGCTAATCAGAGGACCATTCTCAAGGATAACCGGATAAGAAGGCTTTCTTTCTACTGTATCAAGGATTGAAGGATAATACGTTCGAGAAAATTTCAGAAGCATCAACAAGCAAAGAAGTTTGGAAAAAATTGAGCATAATATTCAAAGGAGTTGATAGAGTAAAGAATGTATTATTACAAGTTTTAAGAGGTGAATTTGAAACAGCTCGTATGACAGAAGGTGAGACAATCTCAGCTTATTACTTAAAGTTGACTGCGATTGTCAATCAAATGAAGAGGAATGGTGAAAAAATTGATGACGTCGTGTGATAGAGAAGATACTGAGATCTCTCACTCACAACTTTGAGTATGTGGTAACAACAATAGAGGTGTCCAAGAATTTGGAAACTATAAGTACATAAGAACTTTTAGGTTCTCTACGAGTTCATGAGCAGCGTATTCAGAAGAATACTCAAAACACTACAACAGATCAAGCACTAGAATCAAAGCTCACACCGGAGAATCTATGTGGTGAACGTGAACATGGCCGGGGGACTTTCACAACTTGGTGGCACATCCTATCATGGTCCAGGTAGAGGTCGTAGTAGTTATTCTCAAATTGGATATGGCAAAGGTAAATAAAATGTTCAATACTTTCAATGTAAAAAACTTGGACATTATTTATCTGAATGTCCAAATAAACCTGAAAATTGTGTCAACCTTTGTAACATCCCGGATTTCGGATAATTAATTTTGAATATGTGAAAATAAATTTTGTGATTGGAGGGGGTGTAAATGTAATTAAAAGTATGTTTATTTTTATATTTCCAGGTGGACCAGATGGAACGGTCCAGAAATAATGCGTGAAAAGTGAAAACTGAGGCAGTGAGTATCGCGACCTAGTCACCGCGACCACAGATCGCGATGACCTGCTCGCGATGAAAAATGGTGATTCTTGGCAGTGAGCATCGCGACCACAGATCGCGATGAACTGCTCGCGATGAAAATGTCAAATTCTGGCAGTGAGCAATGCGACCACCAGCGCGACCATAGTACCGCGAGGTGTGCTCGTGATGAAGGCGGTGGAAACGCTCCAGTGAGTACCGCGACCTGGTGGCGCGACCACAGGTCGCGATGACCGAAAAATATAAAAAAAAAATTTGGCTTCTCGCAGAAGCCACAGAAAACAGAAAAGAGAGAAGAGAGAGTGAGAGACCGAGAGAAAGAAAGAAAGAAGAAGAAAGAAAGAAGAGAAAGAAGAGGAAGAAGAAGAAGAAGAGAAGAGGAAGGAAAGAGAAAAGGAAAGTGTAGGAGAAAGAGAATGGGGAAAGGAAAAGAAACCTAGAACCGCGATAGTCGAAAGAAAAATGGTATCCAGGTTGGTGTACCTTCGTTTTCGAAATTTTTACGAAAAGTATTAAGTATTTTAGTTTGAATCTGAGATTTGTTATAAGACTTTTATTTTTATGTGTTGATTTTATTTTTGTGGAATGATTTTATTATTGATCGTATTTTTATTACTTCGATTTCATGGAAATTACTTGTTTTCGGTTATTATATGAATATTGTTTATTTTCCATGAAAAATAATGTTATTGAAATCGAATGTTTCCATTGTTTGATAAATACAGTGAACGTTTGAAAATAGTTTATCGAAACGGCCCTAGGATACTTAGACATAGAAATGGATATAGGAGGTTGGTATACCAGCTGGGTTCAGTGAGCAGTACTGCACCGATATTGATATGCTATTGATGATTATTATGTACCTCCTCATGGATTCGTCCAGGGGCAGGGAGACACGTACCTCCTCACGGATTCGTCCTGGGGTAGGGAGACACGTACCTTCCTAAGGATTCGTTCCTAGGATAGGGAGTTATGTACCTCTCTAGGTTCCGTACCCTCGGTCCTAGAGTAGGGAGATACGTACCACTCTTAGGATTCGTCCTAGGGTGGGAGTTATGTTCGATCGACAGTTACTGTGGTCGGACGACCCATATTCCAGTCCTGGCTTATGTTAAGTATTCTAGAGGGCCAGAATTGAATTGAAATAAGTGATATGTTTATAAGTGTCTTTCGAAATCGATTTGATACGTTTATTTTAGTGTTTATATAAAACTGTTTGTAAATGAATGAAGAAGTTAATTGAGTATGATTACTGATTTAGTTGAGTTTACTAATATGATTTCATATGATTTTAATTAGTAATGTTTTCCTTATGTTTGTATTGTAATATTTATATTATGAAAAGTTATGTTATGATTTGCATATTTGAGTTTAGTGTACACCCACTAAGCTATATGCTTAGTGCGTTAGTTTTGTTTCTAACGCGTAGGTACTAGGGATACTGAAGAGGCAAAAGACTGAAGAGGAGTTTCCTGCAGACAGAGGCGTAGAGTCACATTTCTGGGGTAGATATTTATGTTGATATGTATTATGATTGATATGCATGTATATACAGAGATTTGTAAACGTTTTGTATAATTCTGTTTTGTAATTAAATTGGTTTATGAATTCTATTTCCCATTTCTTAAGGACTGTAATGAATTAATTATGCACTTTTGATTTTTGAAAATTGTTTGAAAGTCGCACTAAATGGCAGAGTGTGCAATTGAGTGAAAGTGGAATTTAGAAGTGTTGTGGATTTTGTGTAAATTGAATTTTATTTGAAACAGGTTTTGAAAAATTCGAAAAACAAAGGGAACTCTGCCGAAATTTTTGTAAAAAGTTTATTTATTGGGCTCACTAGAAAAGTCTTTTTGAATTATAAATTGATATGCCTTTTAAGTGGTTTGAAATTATCAAATGAATTGAGAAAGTTTTGAAAACCGAGTAACGCTCCCTGGGTCGATCCAGCCGGGTCGGGTCAGGGGGTGTTACAACCTTGCTGAAGCATCTAATGACATTACTGATGAGCGTACTCTTCTAATAGTCCATAATGACTCTGTTGGACAAAATAATGTATGGTATCTTGACTCTGGTGCATCCAACTATATATGGGAGAAGGACTATTTCGTAAATGTCAAAGAAGAAATTGGTGGATCAGTAAATCTTGGTGATGGCTCTAAATTACAAGTCGCAAGGAGAGGACAAATCCAAATTTATCAGAAGGATGGAAAAGTCAGGTACATTTTTGAAATCTATTATATTCCTAGTACGAAGAGTAATATTCTCAGTCTTGGCCAACTGTTTGAAAAAAGAGATATTATTCACATGGAAGACAATCAACTATGTCTGAGAATGCAAATGGATAGTTCATTGGTCGAGTACAAATGTCAAAGAATCGTATGTTTCCTCTGCATCTGCAAACCACAAATGAATCATGTCTTCTCGGACTGATCAAAAGCGAGTCAATAAAATGGCATTTTGAGATTCGGGCATCTTCATTTTAATGGGCGAAGGCTATTATCTTCAACGGGCATTTGACAATAGGGTGAATTGCACCAACATACCATGACATTTGACATTATAATACGAAAAATATGAGTTTGTCATAATTAACATGTTAATATGTGTCGTTAGTTGATTCAATCAAAATTTACGAGTTAACTAATTTTTAAGGTTAAAATAAATAACTATCCTTATTTAAAAAATAAAATAATACAAAATAATAGTAAAAATTAAGAAAACAAAAATAACAAATAAAAAAAATGGAACCAGATCTGCAACACCCCACCATCACCATTTCTCTCATTCACACCATCAACCATCACCAGAGCTCTAACACCCGGCCATCATCACCGTCATTCATTTAATACATAATTATTTTAAAAAATTAATTCCACAAACCAAAAAAAAAAAAAAATCAAAGTCAGGTCTGCTCCATCATCTTTCTCTTCAATTAAATTTCATAAATTTTTTTAAAAAAACTGTCTCTAAATAAAATTCCACAAAAAATAATCCATCTTTTTTTTTCTTCAATCAAATTTCACTAAAAAAAAAATCCTTTTAATCTTCATCCAAATTCCAACCAAAAAAATTCTGAAAAATGGAAGCAGATTTGCTCCATCTGAGATGGAGCGCCTCCATCTGTGGTGGAGTGCTGCTCCTTCGTAAATGAAGAAGCTTCTCACCATTATAGATGGAGCAGATTGCCATATGATAAAATTTGGAGATGAGACCTGGCTCCCAACTTTTTAAAAAATATATACATTATTTTTTATAGTGGAGATTATATGATGGATGAAGGAGTTTTGATATACTCTCTTCATTCTTTTTTTAAAAAAGATAATTAATTAATTATATATAAAATTGTATAAGAACATATATACCCTTTAAACGTTAAAATCACCGTTTAACTCAACGTAGTTAATAATACTAATATATAATTATGACTAAACTCGTATTATCCGTATTATTATAGAAAATGTAGGATATGTTAGTGTAATTTATCCATAATAATAATTTAAAACTTAATTAAATAATTTATATTTATTTTTCTATTATATTATTATACAATTTTAATATTTTATAAAAATAAATAAATTAATTCTGAACACGTGTTTTTTTTAATATTTTTCTCACAAATTTCCCAAAAATAAGCGTACCAAAAAAAAAAAAAATTTGAGATAGCTAAAAAACTTCGTTTCAGTCAAATCAAAGCTGACTAGGAGGTTAGAAATACATTTTTGATGTCGATAAAGGTAATTACAACAGTGACCAATCAACAGTAGCAGACACAATATACGGTACTGCATCCTATCATACCTCATGACTTACTTTTCCGCACAACAGTCTCGATTCCCTGCATCTCGCCCCATCATAAAAATAATATCCACCGAATTTATATGTCCTTTTTAATATATTATATACAATCGTATCGGAAATTCTCCGATTTCCCGCAGATATCACAATTTTCCCGGGCCGTTACCCGCCACGTGAGCTGGACCACGTTGAAACATCGACGGTGTCGATAGTATCTTACCTCAACTCTGAGACTAGGTGAGCCCCACCACGATATGATTTTTTCTCGAAGTTATTAACAATGTGAGTCACGTGGACGGATGGATTTATTATGAGGTTTATGTTAAATGTTTTTAAAAATAAAAAAATATAAATAAAGTTATTTATTATGTATTTTTAAAAAGTAAATGTATAAAAAAAAGTTTACAGATAACAATTTTATTATTTTTAAAATATTTTTTAAAAATAAGTTATAATTTTTTTAAATAACTACTTTACCTATTTTAAAAAAAAATAATATTAAACACATTTATACTGTCAATTTTTAAAAATTAAATGGTATCACACATATTTGCATTTAAGAAAAATAATTTTTAAAAAATAGTTTTTAAAAATATTATTTTAAAAATAATTCCAAACGCGTTCTTATATTTTAATTCAATACGTTTAGTGAATATGTAATATTATATAATTGTAAAATTCTTTCTTTTAAATTTGAGAGTCATGTAACTTTATATAACTTATTATGTAATGCGTCCTTAAACAATTGTTAACTGGACTGTACTCTGAATTTTAATTTGCGAAATGCAATAAAAATGAAATGGATTGAGAAGATTTGATTTTGGTTTTGTTATGTTTAATGTAACAAAATTAATAGGAGCAACTATCTCATAGCTGTCGATACACGTAGCGAAGTAGGTGCATGGAGATATCATATCTGAGCCCGCACAACATTGTCTGATATATAATGATCATATGATGATTTTATGGTTTGTTTCATACCAATAATTCTATTGAAATAACTCCTGAGGATCCATAGTTTGCTGGCAAGATTTGAAGAAAACTATCAAATCTTCTTAATTACTAAGATGTATTATTAATATTTAATTATGGCTCAATTCAAAAACCCTCTGTGTTTATTAAATGGGAAGCTCCTTCGCCTAGCTGGTTCAAGCTAAATTCTGATGCGGCTCTGGATTTCAAACTGAAAAAAGTTGGCCTTGGAGTTGTGATTCGCGATTGGAATGGCCGAGTTCTCGCTGCCTTTGCGAAGAGTCACTCGGCCTTATTGTCTGTAGAAGCTTTAGCCATCCTTGAGGGCCTAAAGTTTGCAGCTGGTTTGGGGATTGCTCCTATTGGTATTGAGTCTGATGCTTCTTCCGTGATCGCTGCCATTCAGTCAAAGATACCTCCACTTTGAGAGCTTGGCCTTATTGTTTCTGATATTTTATGCTTCGCTAGTTCTTTTTCTGTTCTAGATTTTTATTTTCGTCCGCGTCATTGTCATGCGATTGCTCATGATTTAGTTAAGTTTGGTGTTTTTGTCAGTTTGCCTTACTTTTGGGTAGAGAAAACCCCTCCCTCCGTGAAGGACTGGTTCCTTCTAAATTTTCTGTTTTTTCTTAAGTTTACTTTTTTAATATAACCGGTTTCAAAAAAAAAAAAAAAAAAAAAGCCCTCTGTGTAATCAAACTTAGCGGATTTTAAAGTTCTCTAATCTATTCAATTTTTTAATCAAGTCATTCAAAAACTAGTTTGAAAATTCAACTATTATGAGTAACATAAGATTTCATATATTGGAAAAAAGGAAAAAGTGTCCAACCAATTCAGTTATGAGTTACCGTTAGTTGATTTGATAATTTATTTTTATTATAAAATTAATTATTCAATATAATTCAACAAGTCATGTTCAATAATTAAAAATCTTTCATTATAATCAGCGTCTAGTCATATTAAAATTTGATAAATTTGTTGATTCTGTATTCGAAATGACGCTTCTAGTTTGCTTTTCTCATTTAAAATTTATTCATACATTTCTACATGATTTGCAAGTGATGCTTTTAAAATGTTTTACATGCTCACTAAAATCTTATAAGATTATACCTTCTGTTATGCAGTATCAATCTTTTATAAAAAAAAAAAAAAAAAAAAAAAATTGGTCGCCTACATTTAGTACGAGGCAGCTGTCATTTGGAGGTAGTTCATATATATATATATATAAATTTGATGAGTTGCCAGTTATAACATCTAGAACTATATCACAAGCGACAAATGATATACGAAGCATATCCCCTCATAGCTAAGTTGATGTGAACTTTCTCGATTCATGTTAATGGTGGAGGTTTAAGTTCAACTTTACCTATTTACCTACATATATGAGAAGATTTTTCCAATTATGTTATAGTAGATATCTTCCGTTTATGGGAGTAAATATTCGAGTTGGACCGCACATGTAGTACCTCTAACTCATTTGGAATAAGCTTCTAAAAACAAAACAAATGATATATGGAGATGAAAAAAAAAAATACTATTATATATTGAAGAGGCCTCTATAAATGGAGAAATCCAAATCTATATATTTGTTTCCCAAATTTTTATATTAATCTATTTATTTACTTTGTTTGAATCATTTGCAGATTCAACGAAATGGATATTATGTATCCTAGACCTCTATTATATAACAAGACCCAGTATGTAATATATATATATATATATATATATATATATATATAATATGAATGGAAAACTTTCTCAAATTGTGTTTATTTTGGCAGTAAATGTTGTGATGATGGTGACAAATGATACATTCAAGGAAAGAAGTAGTAAAAGTGTACAAAATATATATACATACCATTTAAAGGGGAATATTTAGGGCTATATAGTTAATTATATATGGAAAATGGGCATAATGCAAATTAGCCAACTTGTAATTTGTTTGTTAGATTTGCAAATATTGAAAGGTCTAGATGAGATGAGAGAGAGTTTCCAAAATGAATTAATTGAAACCCTAAAATGTAAAGGCAATAGTTTGCATCCTTTGAATGGGTGTGTATCCATATGTATATAATCTCATGAGTGGTCCCCTAATTCCATCAAATCTATCTTCGCAATTGTATGGTCCCAATACCTAGAAGAAGACAACTCGTTTCTAGGGTTTTCTAACTCGTAACTTGCTACGTTACTATCTTCCAAGGACAAAGTTAATAATTCTGGAAAATTCCTCTAAATGTCCACAGATTTGCATGATTTACAACATAATAATATATATATTTATTTATTTAATATTCCCAATGTTTTTAACGAATTTAAAAGTTAATTATTTAAGAAAAAGTTCTTATGAACTTTGGAACTAATTCATATATATTTACATTCAGTCCATATTCATGAAAAACACATACAGGCACGTACGTACGCCAAAACTACATATTTCAAATTTTATCTTAAAATTTCCATTTCAAATTGTGTAGTTCTCCTTATGAGGTATTAAATCCCCATATTCATATTTTAAGTCATTGTAAAAAAAGTTAGATTAGTTTTACTTTCTATTTATTTATTATCTTTACCAACTCTCTCTCTCTCTCTCTCTCTCTCTCTCTCTCTCTCTCTCTCTCTCTCTCTCTCTCTCTCTCTCTATATATATATATATATGTATATATGTGTGTGTGTGTGTGTGTGTGTGTGTGTGTGGGGGGGGGGGGGGGGGGGGGGGGGGGGGGGTGGGGGGGGTGTGTGTGTGTGTAGAACCACCTGTCCCTTCTCAATCGGGAAAAGCCAGAAATGTAAGATAGGGTTACTTGTTTTTTTATATGTATATATATATATATATTCTTGAAACAACAATTCTAGGGTTTTATTTGTATAAGCCGGAAATGTCGCTAAGGTTTTCTTATGATTTAATAAAAATTTACAATAAAAACAATCAAACGGCCAAGATCTTCCTAGGAAAAAGTTGATGAGCATACATAAGTTATGATATTTTTTGGAAACATAATGCAACGACCTCTCTCTTCCCAATCGGGAAAAGCCAGAAATGTAAGATAGAGGTTGCTTGTTTTATATGCATTTTTCTTGCAACAACACCTTAGTTTTTTAGTTTTTGTCAACTTTCAAAAGTTTAGAGAGAATTGAGAGGGGGGCCATATTATGGAGATGGAAAAATCAGCATCATTTCACATCAAGAAACCCAATAATAAACATCTGTTTTTGTAGTGGAAAAAGCAAGCAAGCAACAACTTGTTGAGGAAAAAAAAAAGAAGCTAAGAAGCGCTTCTTCCCACGGCCATTAACATATATAGCAATTTTTTTCTCATTAATAGCCCCCTCTAGATGCTATCGCTACTAATTAGTCTTTTCATTTTTTTTAAAAATTTTATATAATATTTTTTATTTTTAGGAAATGTTATGTTATGGGTTCATGATTGCACACCATTACCAGTTACTTGATTCATACGAGGAAATCATCAGCTCTATGCCTAAACCAGAGTCACCATGATGATGAGATATCATATGGGGTCCATTAAATGTCCTCCCTAGATCTTATCCCACAAAAATCAAACAAGCTTTTGTCCATCATGACATTTCCTGATCACCGTATGATTCCCATTCCCACCCGTTCCTTTTATTGAGACATAACCACAAATAACTCACCAATCTAACCTCTAGATCCCTTCTCTTCAATTTTTGACAGCCTAGCTAGTCCTAGCTACCACCTACTAGACATGTAGGGACCTGAGAGTGAGGTACTTCTTTATATCAATTTTTTTTTTAATTAATTCGCAATATTATTCATAGCAGAAGAAATATCTCACTTAACGTGGAAGCTCAAACACTTAAAATAATAATAATAATAATAATAAAACCCCAAATAGAAATCCTATACAGGCAGTGAGTACATGATCATAACATATAATGTGTTAATGGTTATGAAATTCAACTAGATTTTTTTCTTCTTTATTTTTTATCAAGGACATGTTGGTTAAAGCCCTAATCAACCCCTCTTCACTGAAAAAGACTTGACAGAATTGAAGGGTACATATTGTTTTAATTGCACGAGGGAGGGGGGGACACCCCCTATCAATACAAAATGGTGGGTGGCCAAAGTTTAGGGCTTGTTTTTGGAAACTTTCCTCTTTTGGCAGTGGTTGGTTTTGACGTTGTAAGTACCACCAATGCTTACTCCCAAAATATGTAAGTAAATTGGGAAAAGGTACAACCCACGCATTGCACCAATCCATCAACCGATCCATCCTTTTAAATCATTTAATGCATATCTCTTGTTAGGTCATTCCTTGCTTTGACAAAAATAATAAGAATAAAACTCAATGCAATTAATTGTCTTCATTCTTCAATATATACCACAAAGTAAGAGCTTTTGATTTTATACAATTTACATTCATTTTGCTTCTTTTCTTAACATCCAGATAAATCAACCCACGTGTCGGTGTATAAATACCGAGACACAAAATGTTAGTTACATAAGTTTGTCATATTCCAATATTAAAGATCAATCAAATTCTAACACGTAACCACTATGATATTGCTGATTAAAAGCTAATATTATGAAAAAGTCTTTGTCCTTTAAATCTATGATTCAACGAATTCTGATTAGGGTTATATTCATTCATGTGTACATGATTTGGTTTCAATCATTAATTAACACGAAATTCACATTTTACAAACATAAAACCGTCGGCCTTTTGTGAGCCTAGCGGGGTTGCTCTGCTCACCAATCACCATTGTTACATTTTCGACTTCAGTAGCTTAGAATTTAATAACCCTAGCTATGGACAATTGGCTAGGATAAGCTAAGTAAATTGACTACCATCATTTGTTTTTTCACCTAGCACTTTTATTTGGTTAGGTTTTCATTTTATTGCCTAGTATTTTAATTTGTTTTTTTAAGTTGAGTTTTCCTTTCATTTTTTTGTTAGGTCTTTTTGTTTTGGGGGTCTATTGTAGGCTAGAGAACATAGGATAGGGCTGGGTTCTAGCCCATCCACAGCCCTAAATTTATAACATTAATGAGCCAGGCCCACCCAACTCCTGATGTTGGGCCTAGTTATAATTATATACGAAAATTTCTTGTACCCTGAAAACCATGTTAGTCAAATGAAATATCTGCCCACATATGTCATTTGCCAAAAGCCCAGAAACTATATACTGCTCGCTAGGTCACCTTTATTTTGTGTGGCTATTCTATAACATATACAAACCAAACAGAAAGTTAGATCATTATAGAATCTATAAGTGATCTAGTCAATTGAAGAAGTCAACAATTAAATATTTAACTTATCATGCCAATAATTTGAATTAAGTTGCATGCAATTTTCACATAATAACATAAGAGAAAATAGTAAGAAATAGCTCATAATTTGGCGCTTTTTGTGACACTAGTACTATTTTATTAATTTTAGTGGGAATTGCACCTAAAAGGTGCTTGGAACAAAAATGCCCCCTCAATCATTATAGAAAACGGTATAGAGAAAGGAAAGAAAAGAAGAGAAGAGAAGATAGAAAAAGATGATAAAGAGAAGATCGACCGTGAAAGAGAGAGAAGAAAAGAGAGAAGTTCGATGCCATTATCGGACTTGAGAGATAGAAAAGAACCTCGACTACTGCCGTTGAATATGATTTTGTGGATTGATTTTATATGTGTAATATCCCTAATTTTGAATATGTGAATATAAAAATATATGATTTGAGGGGTGTAAAACGTAATTAAATGTATGTTTATTTTTATGGTTTCCAGATGGACCAGATGGAACGATCCAGAAAGATTGCATGAAGTGAAGGAAAAAGTGGATAGTGAGTACCGCGACTCCTCACCGCGACCAGAGATCATGATGAGCTGCTCGCAGTGAAAAAAATAAAATTTCTGACAGTGAGCACCGCAACCAGTCACCGCGACCACAGATCGCGCTGACTAGCTCGCGGTGAAAATGTCAAATTCTGGCAGTGAGCAACGCGACCAAGGTACCGCGATGGGTGATCGTGATGAAAGCAGTGGAAGTCTTCTAGTGAGTACTGCGACCAGGTGGCGCGACCACAGGTCGCGATGACCGAATTTGTATATATAAAAAAAAAGCTTCTCGCGGAAGCCAAAAACAGAAAGAAGAAGCAGAAAACGGGAGAAGAGAGAAAAAGAGAGGAAAGAAAGAAAGAAAAAGAGAGAAAAAGAAGAAGAAGAAGAGGAGAAGAAGAAGAAGAAGAAGAAGAGAAGAAGAAGAAGAAGAAGAGAAGAGAAGGAAGAAGAGAAGAAAAAGAAAAAGAAGGAAAGAGAAAGGAAGAGAAGAGGAAAGAAAAAGGAAAAAGAAAAAGAAAAAGGAAAAACGCAGAAAGAAAAAGTGTAGGAACGGTATTCAGGTTGGTGTACACTTGTTTTTGACATTTTTATGTGTTTTGATTTACATTTGAGATTTGGATAATTTAGTAAATATATGTTTATATTGTTTTTCTATTGACTAATTTCGATTTAATTGTATTTATCGTATTTTGATTATTGATTAGGTTGAAATACATTATTTCAGAAGTTCGAATGACCGAATAGTTGAATATTTTTTTTATGATATTGTGTATATATGTTTTCTGAATATTGATCGAAATTTTTATTTTAATTACGTTTAAATTCGATTTGTGAATCGTTATGTGAAATATTGTATCAGAACGACCCTAGGATACGTAGACATAAAAATGGATATCGGAGGTTGGTATACCAACTGGATTTAGTGAGTAGTACTGCACCGACATTGATATTGTTATTGATGATTTATTATGTACCTCCTCATGGATTCGTCCAGGGGTAGGGAGACATGTACCTCCTCACGGATTCATCCTGGGGTAGGGAGACACGTACCTTCCTAAGGATTCGTTCCTGGGATAGGGAGATATGTACCTCTCTAGGGTCCGAACCCTCGGTTCTAGGGTAGGGAGATACGTACCACTCTTAGGATTCGTCCTAGGGTGGGAGTTATGTTCGACAGACAGCCACTGTGGTCGAACGACCCATATTCCAGTCCTAGTTTATGTTGAGTATTTTAGAGGGCCAGAATTGAAGTGAATTAAATGATATGTTGATAAGTGAATTTAGAAATTGAGTTTATACGTTTATTTCAGTATTGAAGTTAAACTGATGGTAACAGAATTGCAATTGTTTTAACAAGAAATGTTTACAAAAGAGTTCATGATTTGGTTTGGTATTGCTTATTAATTGTTAATTGTATTGTGTTGAGTTGTTTCTATTGAATCAATTGCATCAGTTTTATTTCTGCAAATCATGTTTAGATATGATAACATTGTGATATTTTATTATGAAAAGTTATTTATGATTTTTATAAATGAGTTTAGTGTATACCCATTAAGCTATATGCTTAGCGCGTCGGTTTTTATCGCGCGTAGGTCACAGGGATACCGAAGCAGAGAAAGAGTAGAGAGGAGGTACCTGCAGAGTGAAGAAGTTCAGAGTCACTACAGTTATTGGGTAGTTATATAGTTTTGTTTGTTATATTCTGTGGCATGCATATACAGAAGTCTGTAAATTTGATAATTATATATATATATATATATATATATGTTTTGTAAATAATTTATGATTTCTGTTTGTTTTTATTTTAAAAGGTTTGTAACTATTGAATTCTGAATTATTTTATTTTAAAAACTGTTGAAAAGTCGCACTAAACGGCAGAGTGCGCATTTGAATGAAATGATATTTGAAGTGTTGTGGATTATATTTGAATTGCGTTTGATTTGAAACAGGTTTTGGAAAATCAGAAAAACAAAGGAAACTCTGCCGAAATTTTTAAAAACTGAATTTTGATGGGCTCACTCGAAAAGGGTTTTTTAAAATATATATGATATATGATTTTTAGTTTATAAACAGAATAAAGAAAGTATTTGAAAACCCGGTAGCGTTCCCTGGGTCGATCCAGTAGGGTCGGGTCAGGGGGTGTTACAGTATGTGTTTGGATTTGAATGTGGTAGATTGATTTTCAACTTCGAGCATTGTGTTGAAATTGGTTGGATTTTGTGTTAGAGTTTGAGGATTTGGTAAAATTGACCATGAACTATTGTGTTCCTTCGTGAACTATCGTGCTTCCTTAGTGAACTATTTCTTCCTTCATCCATGAACTATTTCTTCCATCCTATGTGAACTAATTCTCCTCCAATGAACTATTTCTTTCTTCCTCTATGAACTAATTCTTCCTCCGTGAACTACTGTAAACAAAAACGCAAATTGACTTAATGAAGGGTATAATAAGGTTTCCGCCCAAATAAATGTTGTTTCTTCAAACTTTATTAAAGTGGTGTTAGTCTCACAAAAGGCACCTAAAAAGTGCTATATAAAAAAGAACTCTTGCATATAATTCACTGTTTGACACAAATCTAATTCGTAGAAAACACTTCAACAAATTTAAAGAGATTTCAACCACATTTTGGGCATTCAAAGAATGTTTTTAACGATTTCAAGAACTCAATAGATGTTTCTGGCCATTTTTAAAATCACTTTTAGTTTATTTAATTTTCGATCAAAGCTAAGAAAAAGAATAATGATATCAACATATCAAATTCGTTATCTTATTTGTGATTTTAAATGAAATCTCAAAAATCAATTTCTTTCTCTTCTCCCTAAAGCCAATCGTTTATTTTGTATCTGCGTGATGTTAAATCAGCCAGATCAATCCAGACCTTTATTTAAAAAACTGAAACATCTCCTTTAGTTCATCAAATCTAATCTAATATTGCACATTCACTCATAAATCAAGTGGTTAGTGCATTTTTCCTTTATATTTATTAGGTCCCGGCAGACTCCTCACTCGATCAGTAAAATTTGACAGTTGCTTTACAGGCCGATGCTTGTAGTGATAGTTGATCTCGTTAGATTCCGACAGCGCCCGAACCGAGCAAAAACATTCAACAATTGTTTTTCAGGTGTGCTTGTAGTGGTGGTTGATCTCATTATTTTCTGACAAATCTCTATAAAAAAAAAAAATGTAATATGAAATTTCATAACATTCGGTAGACCCTTAACATGTTCAGTAGCAGTCTTTTATATATATGATTTGTGGTTGATTTGAGGGGGGGGGGGGGGGGGGGGGGATTATCTTAAAACATCACTTTTTTTATCCCTAACTTATCTCAAAACATCACTTTTTTGTTTATCTTTCCGTTTTTAGTTCATTGGGTCCCTAAATTATAATAAATATATCAAGTTGGTCCCTTTAACCAGATAAATCAATGAAGAATGTGATACGATGCGGAACAAAGATGATATTACTTCCAAACCCTAGATTTTCGAACCCTTTTCTTGTTGCATGAGTCCCTACTTGTATCTTTCCCCTAAAACGAGTTTGAGTAGGAAAGAAATACTTAAAAATGAGCCCTAGAATTTCGAACCCTTTTCTTGTTGCATAAGTCCCTACTTGTATTTTTCCCCTAAAATGAGTTTGAGTATGAAAGAAATACTTAAAAATGAGCCCTAGTGTAACCAAGAACCGCTACCCATGGTCGCACCTTCTTGGCCGCACTATTTGATAACAAAAAATCAACATTTAAATAGTGCTACCAAAAACCGCTACCTGAGGTAGCGCTTTTTGGTCGCACGTATTGACAAGTCTGGACCAGAGGCTGGTGCGACCTAACAGTGCTAGGTAGCACCACTTGCTAGCAGTATTTGAATTTGGACTGAGACTAATATGACCTAATAGTGCTAGGTAGCGCCTCTTGCTAGCACTATTTCCTTAACCCATTCTTCAACTCGATTTTACAGTCTATCTATCCGAAACCATCCAAAACATCATCAATCATCAAACAACACCTGCACACTAAAGAAACACATCAAAATGTCCAACTTTTCTCAAGAATCGAGCAATAAGGATAAGTACTAGGCCACAAAATCATACAAAATGCGACATTATCAATACCCCCAAACTTATCTTTTGCTCGTCCTCGAGCAAAATCTAAACGAAACAAAAACACTAAACAAAACTAAACAAATAAACTAGACTATCATAATCTACTTTCATAGGTAAACACGACAGTACTTAGCATGTGCCACAAGTCATTAAACCTCCAGGTGTCCCTAGTAGGAAGAGTGGTGTCTCCTGAGGGTTTACAACTACGATACCCACAAACGTAATCCCTGCGCAATGAATTCAAAGAAACACTTACTCAAGACATACCATCGAAGACTCATTCATGCACGACATATCAATAATCAATAACTAAACCTCGGTCTATGGAATTAAACATCAAAATAGTACTTAACTAACCAATGCTCGAGCTATTATAGTCTCAAAACAAAACATATTCGAATGCCAATGATATAATTCGCCTTGACTCTATATCTCGCATGAAATCTTTCATTAAAACTCTCAGAATCTAGGCTCATACACTCTTTCAATCATATGCGAACTGGAGTTTATGCACAATAAAAATCTAAGTTTACTTCGCATATGAGTATATAAACAGAAGGACACTAAGAACAAAATAAATCACAATGCACGTACATACTTTTAAATTGGAATCATCAAAAGATCAGTAGGTCTTTTTCTCGGTTATAATGGGGCTAAGTGTGAAGGCTAAGAAATAGAACGGAGATCGGATTTCAAAAAAAAACTTAGGATCACAACATAGAGATTTATTCAAAATACGACCAACCTCTATATTTCTTTTCAAGCACAAACGTTTTTAATCAGTCCAATCCTTTCTTTTCCTTTTTTTTTTTACTTTAAGTCATTCAAGCACACGACTTAAATGGACTTGAACAATTTTGATTTCCTTAATTTACTATTCTCACCTTCACAACTTTTCTTGAAAATTCCCTTATCTTTTCTATGATTCATCTCCAAATAATTCCAAGCTCAAAGGGTAAGGCTAAAAGTACAAAAGTTTGGACACATATTTTGTGGGAGATGCAAGAAAATAGCTTAATGTGTTTGGCTTCAAAGATGTTAATGGAGCACACACAAGGGTTATGAATTTAAGCATTTAACTCGGTTTAAACCACACATAGCCTAAATCACTTATCAAGATTCAACTAACTCAAAAGCATATCATACATGTGAATTATTTAAAATAGAGTTCATTAGCATCCAAAGCAAAATCTATAGAGATCAATATATTTTCAAATAACCACGCAAAATGTATAGGAGTAGAAACAATAGATCTCTCTCAAAATAAAATGATAACAGCTCAAAAACTCACAACGGTAGTCTCCACTATTTATCATGACAATTCAAACATATTGTCTGTAAGGTTATTATTTTGTTGGCTTTGATTTCGTGAACAAAACACATTTTTATATAATTCTTAGTTAGCTTAATTAGAGCATGAGTTGAGCGTAATGAAGATTCGAAGAAATCATGCGATGACGGAAAGCTTCTAAGAAAACTCAAGAAAGTGCTTTAAAGTAAGTTTAGAAGAAATGATACTCTTAATTCTTAAAATCAGATAAGATTTACACACACACTTATAATATGTTCATGCATATGCATTTGAGTGCTAACATGTTGGTTTTAATATTTTATAAGAGTTGAGTCATACTTGTTTTGTTTTCTCTAGTTTTGGAATTTAATTTCAAACATTTTGTGTTTTTAAAAACTGACATTTGGACGCTTGAACTGAAATAACTTTTTATCTGTTTATCCAAATGGTGTTTTATTTTTTTGGGAATGAGACTAGACATCCATAAACTAGACATGACTTTTTATCTTTCAAAAAATCCAGGACCGTTTGGTTGGGTTTTACTTAACTCAAAGTGGAGTCAAGTGCAATTGGAAAAGCTGAAACTGGGGCTGGGACAACAGCTCCACGCCTCAGGCGTGGGTGCACGCCTTTTGTAGCACCCCCCGACCCGACCCGGCCGGACCGACCCGGGGAGCGCTACTCGGACTTTCAAACTTTTTCAAAACTAGTTTTATACGTTTCAAAATCATACATTTTAAAATCTTTGTGAGCCCAAAACAAATAATTAAATAAACTTTTTACGAAAATCCGGCAGAGTACTGTTTGTTTTTCGGACTTTCCAAAAACCTGTTTTCCACAAATCAATTCAAATTCCAATTTCAATAACACTTCAATATCAATTTCAAACAATTGCGCACTCTGCCGTTTAGTGCGACTTATCAATCACAATTTATAAAATAAAACAAATAGATCTTAATATTTACAAACAGTTTTAATAATAAAAGACATAAATCATAAACTAATTAATTACAAAACATTTTACAAAACGTATTTACAAATTTCCTGTATATGCATGCTTTCAAAAAATATATATACATAACATAAATATAGCTACCCAACTGTACAATCTCTGTGACTCGGTCTGCAATTTGCTCTTCCTTCAATCTTTCGCCTCCTCTGGATTCCTGGTACCTACGCGTTAGAAACAAACTAACGCGCTAAGCATAAAGCTTAGTGGGTGTACTAAAAATTCAATTAAATAAATCACAATATAAATATTTCAAAACCATTCCATTTCTATTGCATTTCAAAACAATTAAATTTCGAAAATCAAGCATTAAACAATTCCAATTACTTTAATTTCAATAATGAAGTCGATAATGAATGCTATCAATAAAATCATTCGGTTTACTTTTCAATTTCAATCAATTCTGGCCCACTAGAATACTAAACATTCTAGGACTGGAATATGGGTCCACGTGATTGTCCGAGATTGCCCCGCAACAACAATCACTAATATCATCGCGATTGTCCGAGATTGCCCCGCAACAACAATCGCTAGAATCATTGTGATCGTCCGAGATTGCCCCGCAACAACGATCACTAAATCGGTGTGATTGTCCGAGATTGCCCCGCAACAACAATCACACAATAATAACGGCGCAGTACTGCTAGGTAAAACCCAGCTGGTATACCAACCTCCTATATCCGTTTCTATGTCTAAGTATCCTAGGGCCGTTTCAGTAAATAATTTTTATAAGCAATACTCAATAAATATACATTTCGCACAATATTTCTCAAGAACATCAACAATATTCATACAAAATATAAATCATGTATTTTTAACAAAATCGACACAATCGGAATACGATCAAAACGCGATGTAACATAAACTCAGTTCAAAATCAATAATAAGTGCATCAATCATCAATTTTTCATATAAAGCAAATACTTTTCATACCAAAAATCGAAATCGAAAACTATTAACGAATTCGAAAACGAAAATAAAAACGAGGAACGATATCGAAAACTAAAATGAAAAAGTAAACGAAAAACAGCTCGAAACGATTTCGAAAACGAGAGTACACCTACTTGGAATCCGAGTTTTTCGTTCGAGAATCGCGGTTCCACGATTTCGTTTTTCCTTCCCTTTCCTTTATCCTTCTTCCTCTTCTTCCTCTTTTTCTTTTCTTTTCTTTCTTCTTCTTCTTCTTATTTTTCTCCTCTTTTCTTTCTTTTCTCGGTCGTTTCTCTCTCCTCTTGCTGTTTCTGTTTTCTCTGGCTTCTGCGAGAAGCTTCTCTTTTTTTTTATATTTTTTTCGCCATCGCGACCGCCGTCGCGACCTGTGGTCGCGGCACCAGGTCGCGACACTCACTGGAGTGCGCGCACCGCCTTCGTCGCGAGCGCGCTCTGGTCGCGCGAATGGTCGCGTTGCTCTCTGCCCGTTTTTGACACTTTCATCGCGAGCAAGCCATCGCGACCTATGGTCGCGGTGACTGGTCGCGGTACTCACTGCCAGATTTTGCATTTTTCACCGCGAGCGAGCCATCGCGACCTGTGGTCGCGGTGACCAGGTCGCGATGCTCTCTGGTCCAGTTTTCCAATTTTTCATTTTTCACTATTCAATCCGGTCCGCTGGAAATCATAAAATAACCATACATTTAATTACATTTACACCCCCTCAAATAGTAAAATTTTATTTTCACATATTTCATATATATCAAAAATTCATCACCCGAAATCCGGGATGTTACACCTTTGACGTGGCTGCTGAGCAACAACCTCACGCCTTAGGCAAGCAGGGTCTGTCTTGGCCGAACCCAAATTGGTTAGGTATGTGTTTTGTATTTTATTGTCTCCTAAAGTCTTTTAAACATGTTTTTATTGATTCCTAAAACATCTAGGATATTTTTATAGTATTTGAAAGCAAGAGAATCTCCTAATAAATAAATCCTTTATTTTTGGGTTGATATTCTCTTTTTAATAGGAAAGTAAATATTACACTCCTAGTTGAATTAAAAAACCTAATAGCTCTTAAAGTCCTACTAAAATTGGGTTTAGGGTTTCTAATATGTGCCTATATATAGTGAGCTTATTGTTCATTATTGTTTAGCTGTGTAAGTCTCTTTTATAGGCTCATTATACTCTCTTAAGTTCTTCAACTTCTTATTATATTCCTCTCACATGTCTTTGTTGTTTTGATACTTCGATGTTTTTGTTTATGTGAGAGAAGAGAGAAGTTTTTTTATATAGACTAATTATACTTTGCTTTTACGTTTAATTGCTTAGTCTATTCATAATATGTTTTGATCATACATATTATTTGATTGTTCATGTTTTATTGAGCACATAGATCTGATCTCATAAATTAGGGGTTATTGTTTTTTTGACCAAACGAAAGGAACGTTAAGACTTGGAGCGCATGGAGTCTCTGAGCAGCATTCACATGGTTTGCTAGTAAAAGGCCTGCAGGTAGGTAGTATTGGATTATAGCAAGAGTCGTGTGATTGAATGGTCAATCAACATGAGTTGTATACGATATACCAACTAGTAAAATTTATGTGGATGTGTTAAATGGCTTACGAGTTGATCCGTGGTTTTTTGACCTGTTGAGGTTTTCCACGCTAAAAATCCCCGTGTTGTTTTTTTATATATGTTTATAT
>CM010609.1:24049594-24054594 GCA_003430845.1 Xanthoceras sorbifolium
CTTATTTTTTTTTATAAACTTTCGGTTATCGCGACCGTCATCGCGACCTGTGGTCGCGCTACCTGGTCGCGTTGCTCATTGGAGTGATTTCCACCGCTTCCATCGCGATCACCCATCGCATTACCATGGTCGCGCTGGTGGTCGCCATGCTCACTGCCCGAAATTCACATTTTTCACCGCGAGCTAGTCAGCGTGATCCCTGGTCACGGTGCTAACTACCAAAAATCACCATTTTTCACCGCGAGCAACTCATCGCGATCTCTGGTCGCGGTACTCACTGTCTAGTTTTCACCCTTCACTTCATGCGTTATTTCTGGACCGCTCCATCTGGTCCACCTGGAAACCATAAAAATATACATACATTTAATTACGTTTTTCACCCCTCAAATCATAATAATTATATCCACATATTCAAAATTAATTATTTGAAATTAGGGATGTTACAGCCTTGCAGGTGAAGATCCTCACGAGCATCTAAAGGAGCTTCACGTGGTATGCACAAGTATGAAACCCACAGGTGTGACAGAAGAGCAAATAAAATTGGGAGCCTTTCCGTTTTCTTTGAAGGATTCGGCTAAGGATTGGCTCTATTATCTACCCTCCGCAAGTATTACCACATGGAACGATATGAAGAGATTGTTCTTAGAGAAATACTTTCCAGCTTCAAGGGCGGCCAACATTCAAAAAGAAATTTGTGGTGTAAGGCAGCATAATGGAGAATCCCTTTATGAATATTGGGAACGTTTCAAGAGATTATGTGCAAGCTGCCCCCATCATCAAATTGGTGAGCAGCTACTTATCCAGTATTTCTATGAGGGCCTTCTACCAACTGATAAGAGCATGATTGATGCCGCTAGTGGGGGAGCTTTGGTGGATAAAACTCCCGAGGCCGCGAGAAACTTGATTGCAAATATGGCGGCCAATTCTTAACAATTTAGTACTAGACTTGATTCTTCAGCAAATAATGTTAATGAGGTAAATATTTCCTCCCTTGAACAAAAAATTGCTAATCTAACTTCTCTTATTCGTCAAATGGCTGTAGGTAATATGCAAACGGCAAAGACTTGTGAGATATGTTCGATGGAAGGGCATCCAACTGATATGTGCCCAACTCTTCAAGAAGAGCCTATTGAGCAAGTGAATTCGGCGGGTGATTTTCCTGGACAACCACAAAGAAAGTACGATCTCTATTCCAACGTGTATAACCCGGGATGGAGGGATCACCTCAATCTTAACTATGGGAATTCACAAGTAAATCTGCCCGTAACTCAAAACCATTCAAATTTCCAGCAATATAAGCAGCCATATCCTCCTAGACAACAATCGGCCCAAAATTCTAATTCTGGTATGTCTTTAGAAGATATTGTTAAGTCTCTTGCCACTAATACTTTGCAATTTCAACAGGAAACGAAAAACTTTCAACAAGAGGCGAGGGCCAGTATTCAAAGTTTGGACAATCAGATGGGCCAGATGGCAATCACAATTAGTCGGCTAGAGGCGCAAAGTTTAGGGAAATTACCCTCTCAAACGGTAGTAAATCTAAGAGAAAATGCAAGTGCAATCATTTTGAGAAGTGGTAATGAGGTTGAGATTCCAGTAAAGACATCCCCTGCGTCGTCGAAGTAAGAAAAGGAGAAAAGCATCGTTGCAGACAGGAACATTCCCAATGATGATGACGTATCTAAGTGTAAGTTTTCGCCTCTTTCTGATTATAAACCAGTACCTCCTTTTCCTCAGGCTTTAGCAGAATCTAGAAAAGATGAGCAAAATAAAGATTTATATGAGACTTTTTGTAGATGCGAGGTAAATATTCCACTTTTAGATGCTATTAAACAAATACCTCGTTTTGCTAAATTCCTGAAAGAATTGTGTACAAATAAGAGAAAACAGAAACTTAAAGGATGCGAGAAAGTAAGAGTAGGGGAGAATGTTTCTGCAGTTATTCAATGAAAACTTCCTGCGAAGTGCCGAGATCCAGGTATGTTTACTATCCCCTGTACGATAGGTAACATTAGATTTGAGAAGGCCATGTTAGATTTAGGAGCTTCTATCAATGTCATGCCATATTCTATATATGATTATTTAAAACTTGGACCTTTGAATAAAACTGGTGTTGTAATTCAATTGGCTGATAGATCTAATGCCTATCCTAAGGGTGTAGTTGAGGATGTTCGTATGCAAGTAAATGATTTGGTTTTCCCTGCTGATTTTTATGTGCTTGATATGGAGAATGGTGATCAAACTACTCCTATGTTGTTGGGAAGACCATTCTTAAAGACATCCAAGACTAAAATAGATGTTCATAGTGACACACTTACCATGGAATTTGATGGTGAAATTGTTAAGTTTAATATTTATGATGCCATGAAATATCCTAGTGATGATAATCCTGTTTATTCTATTGATGTGATTGATTCTTTAGTGCAGGAAATTTTTGAACTTGATGGAAAAGATGGATTGGAAGTTGCCATTAGTAAGCATTTTGAGAAAGAGAATAAGGAGTTAGCTTTGAGTAATGATCTGCAGGAAACTGTTGCAGCGTTGAATGATTTTTCAAAGTTATAGCAGTCAGGTAAAGTTTCTTATATTACGTTACCAGTTTCTAACGCAAAACCTTTACCCTCTGTTTTGCAGGCTTCTATTCCAGATTTGAAGCCTCTTCCCAGTCACCTCAAGTACGTATTCCTTGGAGAAGATAGAACATTACCAGTGATCATCTCCAATAAACTTAATGCATCACAAGAAGAAAAGCTTGTGCAGATCCTTAAGGAATATAAGACGGCTATTGGTTGGACAATTGCAGATATTAAAGGAATTAGCCCATCTACATGTATGCATCGTATTCTACTCGAAGAGGGAGCAAAACCTTCATGTCAACCGCAAAGAAGATTGAATCCGCCCATGATGGATGTAGTGAAGAAGGAGATCCTCAAACTTCTAGAAGTTGGAGTGATTATCCTATTTCGGATAGCAATTGGGTTAGCCCGGTTCAAGTGGTTCCTAAAAAGACTGGAATAATTGTTGTGAAAAATCAGAATGATGAGTTAGTTCCTACCCGTGTTCAGAATGGGTGGCGGGTTTGTATAGATTATAGAAAATTAAATACTGTAACCCGCAAAGACCACTTCCCTTTGTCTTTTATTGATCAAATGCTTGAAAGGTTAGCTGGTCATTCTTACTATTGTTTTCTTGATGGTTATTCAGGTTATTTTCAGATTGCAATTACTCCGAAGGATCAAGAAAAGACAAATTTTACATGCCCATTCGGGACCTTTGCATATCGTCGCATGCCCTTTGGCCTTTGCAACGCCCCAGCTACTTTCCAAAGATGTATGGTTAGTATATTTTTAGATTACATTGAAAATATCATAGAAGTCTTTATGGATGATTTCACAGTTTACGGAGACTCCTTTGATAATTGTCTACATAACCTTACACTTGTTCTTCAAAGGTGTATAGAAACTAACCTTGTATTAAATTCTGAAAAATGTCATTTTATGGTTGAACAAGGTATAGTTTTGGGTCATGTTGTTTCAGCTAGGGGAATCGAGGTAGATAAAGCTAAAGTTGATATTATTCAATCTTTATCTTATCCTATTAGTGTATGGGAAGTTCGTTCTTTCCTTGGACACGCAGGTTTCTATCGAAGATTCATCAAGAACTTCTCCAAAATAGCGTTACCCCTATGCAAACTGCTACAAAAGGATGTGGCTTTTGAGTTCGATGAGGCGTGTCAGAAAGCGTTTGAAAAGCTAAAGGAACTACTGACTTCTAGCCCAGTTATCCAGCCTCCTGACTGGAACGTTCCTTTCGAGATAATGTGCAACGCAAGTGACTATGCAGTAGGCGCTGTTTTGGGTCAACGAATTGGAAAAGCATCTCATGCCATTTATTATGCTTCGAGAACTTTGAATGATGCCCAGAGAAATTATTCTACTACTGAAAAAGAACTTTTAGCTGTTGTTTTTGCTTTAGAAAAGTTTCGCTCTTATTTGATTGGTACTAAAGTTATTGTTTTCTCTGATTATGCAGCTCTTCGTTATTTGATGACGAAAAAAGAGGCAAAACCAAGATTAATAAGATGGGTACTTCTCTTAAGTGAATTTGATTTGGAGATCAAAGACAAAAGAGGGACAGAAAATTATGTCGCAGATCATTTGAGCCGTTTAGTTTATGTGAATGATGAACTTCCTTTGCAAGAAACGTTCCCTGACGAGCAATTGTTTTCCGCAAGTGTGACATTACCTTGGTATGCGAATATTGTAAATTCTTTGGTTACTAATACGTTACCTTCTGGTTTGTCTAGGGCACAAAGAGATAAGATCAAGAGTGATGCCAAATACTATGTGTGGGATAACCCATGTTGGGATTTATGTCCTAAAGTTTGTAATTGTAAATGGTTAAAGAAAATAATAAGAATTATTCAGATTATCATTCAAGTTCATAAAATGTTTTATATTCAGTAATACATTCGTATTGTACAAGAACATCCTAGATTGCAAGATGTAATCTCATAATGAGTATATGATGGTCATATACAGAGAGGATTCATTTTGAAACGTGCAATCTAAAGAGTCCGTAGAGAGCGAACAAAGCTGGGTACTTTGTTTGTGATTGATCTACTTAAAGGAAAAGATATTTTTATAGGGGTATAACGGACTTTATGACCCAGCTCTAGTTATGAACTATTTGTGGAAGATCACACTATATGCAATTAGCTATATCAATGGATACTGAGACTTCAGATTGTATAAACACATCTACAGTTTTAAGAGTGCAGCATCGGGTTTTTAGTGGAATAACTCCGAGGTTAATAATCGTGAAATATTAATTAAAGAGTTTTAATTAATATTACTAAGTATTATTGGAACTCAAAACTGTGGGTCCATTAGGTCCCCTTGCTAGCCCTTATGGTTGTTGGTAACGAGGATCACGGTAGATTAATTGGATGGTCCAATTAATAGTGTTACGAAAGTAATGCGATTTAAATAAAAGAGAAT
>CM010609.1:24059594-24201333 GCA_003430845.1 Xanthoceras sorbifolium
GGAATGTTGATATGTAATTTCTTCAAAACTTCAAGAAACTTTATGAAATTCTTCTCATCCTTATGCTTCTTGAGATGCTGAGGATATAGAATAGGAGGAACATAAGCCATAACTTGTGGAGGAGAAGGAAAGTTAAAAAAGGTCTCGGAGAGATCATCCTCTTTATTAATCTTATTCTCTTACTCTTGAGCTGAAAAAGAATTATCTCCATGTGACTTGTAATTACTCACTTCCTTCTCTTTTTCCTGGACTCTCACAGGTTGATCTACTTACTTTCCACATCTCAACATTATCGCCGTACAGTGCTCCTTCGGATTTGTTTTAGTGTTGCTCGGAAAAGCTCCTTATGCCCTTGATTGGCTGCCCCTTGCCAATTGGCCAACCTGAACCTCCAGGTTTTGGATTGCAACTTGAGATTGTTGTATCACTTGGCCAAGTTGCTTTAAAGAATTTTCTTGCACATCCATCCGTGTGTCCATCTTCGACATTATTGCATCTTGCTTCGACATGAATGTAGAAATCAAGTCTTAGACAGAGGACTTCTTTTCTTATTAGCCCGAGAATTGAGTACCCGGAGCCCCTTGGTAGCCTTGCTGTGTAACATCCCTAATTTCGAATAAATATAAAAGTATATTCTAATTTAAATGGAGTATGTGAATATGATATTTATGATTTGAGGGGTGGAAAATGTAATTAAATATACGTATATTTTTAAGGTTTCCAAATGGACCCGGTGGAGCGGTCCAAAAAGAATACATGAAAGAGAAGGAAAAATGAGACAGTGAGTACCGCGACCACTCACCGCAACCAGGGATCACGATGAGCAGCTCGCGATGAAAAGGATGATTTAGGGCAGTGAGTACCGCGACCACATATCGCGCTGACCAACTCGCGGTGAAAGTGGTAAATTTCCACCAGTGAGCAACACAACCTAGCGATACGACCACCGATCGTGGTACCGGTCGCGATGGCTCAAAAATTGTAAAAAAATAAAGCGGTGGAGCGGTGCACATAAATGAATCAAAGAGAGCAAGAGCTCTCAAATATTCAGCAATCACACAGAAACAGAAACTAGAGAAAACGAGAGAGAAAGAAGAGAGAAGAGGTGAGAGAAAGAAGAAAAAGAAGAAGAAGAAGAAACGAGGAAGAGAAGAAGGAAAGGAAAATGAGGAAGAGTTCAGGTTTGGTGTACACGTATTTTTTGAATTTTCAGTTTTCCAGAAATTTTCAGAATGGTTGAATTTTAGAGTTTTTAAATTATTTGAATTATATGGATTATAGATTATAGTTCAGGTTTGATGTACACGTGTTTTGGAATTTTTCCGTTTTCCAGAATATTTCGGATTGATTGAATTTGATTAAATTTGAGTTATTTGAATTATATTGATTATAGATTATAGTTCAGGTGCGATGTATACGAGTTTTTGAATTTTTCCAGTTTTCCAAAAATTTTCAGAATTATCGAATTTTATAGTTTTTGAATTATTTGAATTATATTGAGTAGAATGGATAGTTTGAAACCGATTTCGAATTGATTTGAATACGATTTGGTTCTAATAGTGTTATGGAAATATATTGTTGAAAGTGATTTAAATTATATTATATTGTGAAATGTATTGAAAAATGATTTTGAGACAATTTGATTCGAAATGGAATTATGAAATAAGTTTGAGTATATTTTGGATTGATTTGATATGATTATTGATTTATAAATATATTCGTATATTTCCGTTATATTATATTTGATAAAATTTGAATTGCAAAAATATAAATATATCGATATGTATTGAAATTGAATTCGATTATTCGGAAAGAAATAAAATATGTTGACATTGGATTTGAGAAAACATTTTGGCTCTGATGTGTATAAACATAGATATGGATATAGGAGGTTGACATGTCAATTGGGTTTCTGTATGAACAGTACTGTGCCGATTTACTTTGATGCGCCACCCTTTGGATGTGCCGGTCCTGGGGTTCTGCATTTCGTCATGGGACATTTACAGCGGGTGATTCCGTTGGTGTTCCATTCTGATTTGATGTTCGGCGTGAGTTCGAAGCCGAACAACCCGTAATCCAGTCCGATAACTTATGTTTTGTATGTCAGAAGCTAATCTGAAAACTGTTTGTTATATGAAAGCAATTGAGAAATCATAAAGATTTCGTCTGTTCATTGATTTTGGATATTATACTTATTGAATTTATAGTTTCGATTTGATATGAGCCTCATATATGATTTAATTATATGTGATTGATATTTTTATCGAAAATAGATAAACTTATTTGATATAGTAGATTTGTCTATACAATTTTGTGTACACCCACTAAGCAATATGCTTAGCGTGTTGAGTTTTCTCACATGTAGGTAACAAAGGTTCCAAGGGAGACAAAGACAAAGAAGAGTAGAAGCTGCAGAACCAGAGCCCGGAATCACATCTTTCCTGCATATATTTTGGTAGTTTGTTTGTAATAAGTCTATATATTTTGATACCGCATGCATATACAGAAACTGTTTGTATATATTTAAAGAACTTCCGCTATGTAACTATTTTATTATCTGTTTATGTTATTTGAATATATATATATATATATATATATATATTATATTGTGATAAATTGGTTGGTAATTCGCACTATATTTGGAAGAGTGCGCAAAATTGATTTGAGAATTTGGAAGTTGATTTTTATGAATTTTAACTGTAAACAGATTTTGGAAAGTCAGAAAAACAGAGGAAACTCTGGCAAGATTTTTAGAAATTATTTGGACCATTTTCAAATGTTTTTAATATAGTTTTTAAATTATGGTTTATAAGAGTAAAAGTTAGATTTTAGTATATAGTAGCGCTCCCTGATTCGGTCCGAGCGGATTTGGGTCAGGAGGTGTTACATGCTGCCTATTCTGAAATCCCAATGGTGATGGTCTCACATTACCTTGCTGCTGATTACTCCACGAAAAATTCAGATAATTCTTCCACCCAGGATTATAAGTGGTAGAGTACGGGTTGTTCTGCTGCCTATTGAAGTTCTGCACATAATTTATTTAATCAGAAGGTCCCAAAGTAAAAGGATTCCCCACTTGGCAGTCCGTCCTCCCGTGTGGTCCCAGACATATTTCGCAACTTATCATTGGATGCATAGAATTTACACTCAGTTTGTTGATTTGACTAGCCATGGCTGCCACTTGAGCCTTCAGTGAAGCGACTTCATCAACTTCATAAACTTCGACCACTTTTTGAGTTATGGCTTGCTCGTTTGACCATGATAGTTATTGGATGACATAGATTCAATGAGATCATAAACGACATCGATACCCTTGCCCATTAACGCTCCTCCTGCTGTAGCATCAATAGTACTACGGATTGAGTGAACCAACCTATTATAAAAAGTTTGCACTATTAATCACTTTGGCAACCCACTATGTAGACACCTCCTTTGTAGCTCTTTAAACCTCTCTCACACTTCATAGCGTGACTTACCATCAAACTGGACAAACTGGGTGATCTCGTTCCTTAACTTAGCAGTTATGCTCGGTGGGAAATATTTGGCAAGAAAAGCTTGAACCATCTCATCCCATGTATTTATCAATCTTGATTGTAGAGATGTCAACCAACTTCTTACTTTATATCGTAAAGAGAACGAAAACAAACGCAATCTAACAACATCATCTGACACCCCATTATGCCTGAAGGTGTCGCAAACTTGGAGGAAAATTTCTAAATGAGTATTCGGATAATCATGTGGCATACCTCCGAATTGGACTGTTGTAGTGATCATCTAGATGATGGCAGGCTTGATCTTGAAATTATTTACTACCACCGCTGGCTTCCGAATGCTAGAAAGAGTTCCATCAACAGTAGGGACAACATAGTTCCCAAGAAGACGTGGAACATTCAGTGCTCCAAAATTAGCTTCAGGATTTTCCGTGTTATCCATAGCATCTAGTGCTTTGATTTCCTTAGAACATTGATAGAGAGTTCTTTCGATTTCAGGATCAAAAGATTTGAGCTCAAAAGGTCTTACGCTTCTCATATGTCTCATGCAACGCGAAAAA
The DNA here is from genome assembly GCA_003430845.1 of Xanthoceras sorbifolium. Taxonomy (NCBI): domain Eukaryota; kingdom Viridiplantae; phylum Streptophyta; class Magnoliopsida; order Sapindales; family Sapindaceae; genus Xanthoceras; species Xanthoceras sorbifolium. Next base: position 24,063,646 of record CM010609.1, read on the forward strand.
TTACCTAAAAAGGACAAAAGAAAAACAATTCCAAAGTAGCAAAAGGTTAAATCAGTATTGATATTGACATTTAATTGTCCCCAACAATGACGCCAAAAACTTGTTGTGGATTTTTATGCAACTCGCAAATGTACGAGATCAACACAAGTAACAAAGAGTGAATAGAGTATCGTTCCCACGAGGATAATGACAATCAAGTACCAAATATAACTTAACCTAATTCTATTTGGACTAATAATGATCTTAAAATTGCAAATTAACTATAAACAACTTAAATCTGAGATTCGAATTCAAGGGAATTAAGGAGTTAGGATATCTGATTTCACTTGATTATTATTATCAAACACTCCTGAGTTACTATCTAGACTTTATTACCGATGGTTGAATGCATTCTTAAACTAGATTTACTGATAATCTCTCTTGAGTATTACCAGAATTATTCTCACACACTAATACCCTATCTTTCGATGACTATTGAGTGTGCGAGAACACATTAAGATTAGATAAACACAAAATAAGCAACACTAACTAAATTATTATATCTTTATGTAATCTAGTATGTGATAGACATTATTACGAGCATGTGGCAGTCATCTTCTCTCGGTTCATAACCTAACCACCTATGATGATTTTAAGTGATGATCAAACACATTAGAAGGTAATAAACACAATAATTTCTATTCAACACATCAATAACAAATCTAAATAAATAAATAAAACGCAATTGTGTTCAATTAATAATAAACCAAGATCCATCATTAATCATAACTATAAAAAATTAGTTCATGCTTGAGTAAAAGAACAAAGCAATATTATTCTTAAATCCTAACATGACTAATTATAAAGGAAAAGTAAAGGAGAAAAAATCTTAGAAAAAATTCGTTGATTCCCAATCGATTGCTTTCCGAGGTGATGCAAAATCGATGACGAATGCGATGCGATGTAGAGCGAAGATGTTATTCCTTCCAAACCCCATTTTTTTGTTGCATGAGTCCCTATTTATATCTTTCTCTCAAAATGAGTTTGAGAATGAAAGAAATACTTGAAAACGAGCCCAGGTGCAACCAAGAACTGCTATCCAGGGTCGTACCTTCCTGGTCGCACCATTTGACAACAAAAAATCAACATTTAAATAGTACAACCAAAAACTGCTACTTAAGGTAGCACTTCTTGATCGCACTTTTTGACAAATCTGGACCCGAGGCTGATGCGACCTAATAGTGCTAGGTAGCACCTCTTGCTAGCAGTGGTTGGCAAATTTGGACCGAGGCTGATGTGACGCAATAGTGCTCGCTAGCATTATTTCCTTAGCCTGTTCTTCAGCTCGTTTTCACGGTCTATTGATCTGAAACCATCTAAAACATCATCAATCATCAAACAACACCTACATACTAAAAAAAACACATCAAAACGTCTAACTTTCCTCAAGAATCGAGCAAAAACGATAAGTACTGGGGCTATAAAAAAATCATAGCCAACATCACCTAGAATCATGCAAAATACATTATTATTATAGTCATCTGATCTGCAAGGTGTTAAATCTCAAAAAAAAAAAAAAAAAAAGTGTAAAAAAATCATAGCCAATATCACCTAGAATTTTTTCCAGTGATACAACTTTGAAACCTATTACACGCCAAGTAGCATTCAAAACATCAATGATTAAATAATTTCTTATTGCAATATGAGAAAACTTCAGGACTTGTAAGTGCATTACAAAAAAAAATAAAGATCAAATCTAACTCGACTTAAATTTCAAGAAAAAAATAAATAACAATAGATTTATATTTCAAGAAACACATCGTCGGTCTACTTTATATGTATTTTTACCTTATAATCTAATCAAAATTATTAATATATCCTATTAACCAAATTTAGGACCGGAAATATTTATTATATTAAAGATATTATTAATAGCATTAATTTATTAAGATTATATTTTATTTAGAAAATAAAAGTTTCTTATTTTGACATTTGAAATGGGATCAAAAGTTAGAATAGTGCTGGTACATGTTATATAACAAAAGGGCTTCCAAAGAAGCTATAAATTTTGTTTGAATCGGTGTATAGCATAAAGTGAGATATTTCAAATGCATGCAAAACCCATTAATTCGCATAAAAAACTTTGGATTAAGCAACAAAATTGATCATAAAGACGGGATAGAGATTTCAAAAGCATGCAAAATAAATTAATTACTAGCAAACTTTATCAAAAAAAAAAAAAAAAAATCTGGTCACACTACAAAATTTAATAGCAAAAAGATTCAGCTGAACTATGTTTTCCAAAAAAAAACTAACATAGAATTAAAATCAGCTCGATGCAAAACTTATTCCAAAATTGCAGTACTTGATGATGTAGGCTGATGTAGCCATACCCAGCCACAAAACTCAAGAAACTATGTTGTCATTCAGCGACAGAGAGGCCATCCGATCAGTCGGACTAGTAACTGACTGCTGCTGCTGCTGAGCTACATTCCTTAAAACTTCCATTGCCTCCACAACTTTGGCTTTCAAGGCTTCAGGTGACTCCAGCAAGTGCAGAACCTCAGTCTGGTCCATCTCTAAAAGCATGCCTGTCACTTTTGCCGCGTTCTCATGCTCCAACTGATCTACCAGTGGGTAGAGATTTTCACCCAGCAACTGTAGACAACGAAAAGATTCTCATTGTCAAAGTTGAGATTACTTTCAGTCTTTTGCTACTTTAGTGTATATGAAAAATAAGCTAAATGTTAAAAATTCAACCCATTGCTAGGATCTAACAATACATTAGAAAGGAGGAACTCACCGTCCTCTGTTGCTCAGGTGTTGCATTAGCGAGGGCAGTAGCCAAAGCCCCTGCTGGCTGCTGCATAGGCTGTGAAAATGCAGCATCCCTGAATGGCATTCCACCCATGTCGTAAGGAACAGGAAGCATGCCTCCAGGAACACCAGCCATGGGATCAGGCATGTTGCGACCAGGAGGGTAACGGTAGACACGTCCTCTTGGAAGCATCTGGTTAAGCATTATATTAAAAGAAAGATTAAAATCTAGTTACGCAACTTCAATGCGTCTGGAAGAAAATACATTAAAACATTAAACTACATAGAAAACGGGGGAGAAAGCATCTTAAAGTGAGCAAGAACATGCAGAGGTCAGATCAACCGCTACCTGTGGCTGCATTAATTGAAGCGGTTGCTGTGTCTGTTGTCCAGGACCGCCTCCACGTCTGCCACCTGGCCGCTGGTTCTGCTGACCTGGCTGGACCATTGGCATAAAAAAGTTTGGCCTCATTCCAGGAACCAGTTGCTGCTGGTACCCAAACCCGGGCTGACATAGATCACAAAAAGGAATTAACTGTCAACACTTGATGAAAACTATCAACGGTGTCAATAGAGAAAGGTTTAGCAAACTCCATATAAAAGCTTGTAAGGTTTATAGTTTCTTCATGCAAACTGGAATGAATTATATGATTGTTTTATATATAAAAAAGAATCAACAAGGTTAACATCATTGTCTTCTAAAGTAAAAGAAGAATACAAACAACAATCAGGATTCAGGAGTATAATCAATGAAGCACAAAAATCTGTAACCAAAAATTTTTCAAGAAACACAAGCCCAGACTCAGTCTAAAGAAGAATACCTAAGAGTGGAGAGCTCTAAAATTCCAGTTAAGAGGATGGAACTCCAAGCCTCTAACAATCAGGAATTCATTGTAATTAAATCATGATAGGTTCACAAAAGCCAATTACCAAAGGAAGGTGAGTTTAAAATGCATTCTCCAATAAAGGGCATAAAGTAAACAAAGTTCCTTAAATAATAATTCTATGAAAACTTTAAAAAGATGTGCGTTAGAACAATAAGGTGAAATATCAACTATAAGAAAGAATTAAAGAAAGAATTTCTTACTTGTGGAGGGATCATAGCAGGGGGACCTTGACCGTAAAATAGTTGCTGTCCAAGACCCGGAGCACCTGGAGGATATAGAGGCATACGAGGGGCTACTGCAGGACCCATTGCCGCAGGTCGCATTTGTGAGAACTGTGCCTGCACAACAAAATGACACAAACTTACCACAAAGGTAATCATAATATAAAATGAAGGTATCATGATTTGATCTGCACTTGAAATTTGCAAACCTCCAAGAAAGGTCTTCCCAAAGAAACCAGAACACATAATATGTTAAAGATACTCTTGCAGAGAAATAAAGCTGCCTAGTGTCCATTCAAGTTAATACACAAGATTTACTTATTCTTTCCACGGGTTCCTTGAATATTTTCACTAGAATATTAACATCTGAAAAGTCCAAAAGTGCATATAAGTACTTAGTAGATATACCTGCAACCTTGCTCTTCTCTCTTCTTTTCGTTGTGCGAGAGCAACATAAAGTGGTTTGCTAACTACCATTTTACCATTCATCTCCGAGAGCTATAAAAATTTAAAAAATAATTTTAAAAAAAAAGAAAGAAATAAGAAGACAAGTAACGATGAAAAGTCAAGTTCATGTGCAAATATAATGAAAACGAAACATAATCTCAGCTTACAGCTCGAGATGCTTCTTCAGCAGTTGAAAAGGCAACAAATCCTGATCCTCTACTTATACCATTAGGGTCACGCATAACCTGTTATCCACCAAGGAGAGAAAGAAGGTAAGTTATACACTTAAACAGCTATTGCATATATAAATTCAATAGCTCTTACATACCTTGCACGACGTAATTGTACCGAATTCTGAGAATAATTCCTTAAGTTTATCATCCGTAAAGCTATCATCTAGATTTTTAACATATAAATTCAATCCTTCAAATTTATCTGCTGTCTCCTTCAAGTTCTGCTCAAACCGCCCTTTCAATTCCATCTCTCTTTCATATTTCTTCTGTGCTTTCCCAACATACCATTCCTTATCATCAAACTTCTTTCCATTGAGAGCATCAACAGCACGAGCTGCGTCATTTGGATCATCAAAATTGACAAATCCAAAACCTTTGGACTTTCCATCTGCATCCCTCATAACTACAGAACTAGTAATAGTTCCATATTCACCAAAACATTTCCTAAGATCGTCTTCAGTTGTTGATTCTGAAAGGTTCTTTATATAAACATTGTTAAATCTTGACTTGTCTGTAGCAGACTCTCTCTCCTGCTTACGGAGGAAGGGTCCAACATATACTTGTTTGTCATTCAGTAGCATACCATTCAGCTTATCAATTGCACTCTTAGCAGCCTCCTCATTATCAAATTGTACAAAACCGTAACCTTTTGACTGACCAGAAAGATCAGTAGCTACCTTGCAGGACAATATGTTCCCGAAGGTAGAAAATGTATCATGTAGAGCTTTGTTGTCAATTGCCTTGTCCAAATTCTTACATGACAAAGAAACCAAAAATCAAAATTCGTAAAATTGAGAAACCACTGAAAATATGAATATAAATTGCCAGGGTAATAATCAGACACATTAAAGCAATCTTTTTAATAGGAAGACACGTTAAAGCATTTAAATACCTTGATAAATATATTTCCTGCCCCACTTTTACGAATAGTAGGGTCACGATACGAATACATTATCCTAATTGGCCTTCCATTCAGAGGAGTAAAATTCAGCATATCCATTGCCCGTTGTGCTGTCACCAAAAACAACAAAATTAGTTATAGTAAAATATACACAGAATAGTAGTAGCACATAAAATAAGAACTTCAATGTTTAATTTCAATAGATACACCTTTATCCTCAAGTTAGAAAGAGAGCAAAAAGAATCACACTGCCAATAACAGCTAAAATTTTGTTTCCACATTCCAGAGTTTGTCTAAGCATTCTTACCTTAACTGTGCTAATGTGGCAATATAACTATTATAGAAGTATATACAAAATAAGTACCACAATCAAACTATGAACCATGATGCAGAATAGCTTCCTCCTAGTAGTAAAAAATCCACAAACATTATATTGCTAGAAAATAAACAATAATAGACATTATTGATAGTAAAATAGATTAATGAAAAGACCTGCTTAATCCAATTAAAACCATTATTCTTTTCAACCAAAGTTTACTGTGCACAAATTCTTTCTAATTTGATTTGTGTAACCCAAAATCCAAATTCTTTTCATGCAACTGCTTAGGGTGTAGTTAGTTTCTTCTTTACAAAAGTCACCATCAGAAAGGTGAAAATACTTTATTTTAGGGTGTTGTGAAGTAGACCTATCAGATTATAAAATTTAAACCTATAAACGAGTTTTTCCCAATATTACAATTGTTAGAATTTCATAACATTTGTTAGAATTTCGTAGTTGTTGTTGGTATTGATGTGTGTCTCAGAATGAATCAAATATGGACACATTTGCGAGAAAGCAGGATCTCACATTCACAAATAACAACAAACAAGCCAGGTTTAAATTAGTTTGCTCAATTGTATAAATTAGAATTTCGTAATTGTTGGTACTGATGTGTATCTCAGAATGAAGAAAAATATGGACACATTGCGCAATTTTACAAAAAATGTAGAACCAAGGTTGCGCAACAGATATTCATACATTGGCTTGTTAATATATGTGTGTGAGAGATTGTTCAGGCCTTATTCAGGCCAAGTGCAATTTTACTGTTGACAATACTCGTGAAATAAGGTGCATGGTTCGAGTTTAAGAAAATGCTTAAACAAATGAAAACTGATAAGACAATGTATGTCTCCAGAGAACAAATATAGCTATAAAAATGGTTTTACCGGGTAATATTTATCGTTATCTTTAATTTTTTTTTTTAAAAAAAATAATCTTTTCATGCGGATTCATAATACAAAATGCATGGCATCGTTTCACTGGACTTAACAGAGAAACAAACACAATCACTCTTTTAAGTTAAAAGAGATCATTCCATTACAGATGCAACTAAACACGAGCCTTGTAACATTAAAAAAAAAAAAAAGAATCAATTTAAACTCACACTACCAAATTAAATTAAATAATAATAAAAAAAGAGAAAAGACAAACCATCGCTGGTGTTGCTGTAATTGACATAACCGTAACCGAGAGAGCGGCGGGTGCTCATGTCCCTGCAGACGCGAACAGAGACGACCTGACCCATCGCGACAAACAAATCGTAGAGCTGTGAATCGGTGACATTGGGGTCAAGATCTCCGACGTAAAGCGAAGTGGACACAAATGGGGGCCCACCAACACCATTGGTGGTAACCCCATTTGTTGCAGCAGCAGGAGACAATGGAGCCTGAGCCTGAGGCTGGACCTGAACCTGAGCCATTCTTTTCAACGATCAAAACAATCCCAAAAAATATATAATAATAATAATAAACGAATAGATAAAGCAAAGTTTGTAAATGAATATTAAAAAAGGGAATGGGTTGATGTTTTTAGTTTTGGATAAATTGATAAAAATTTGGAGGAGGAGGAGGAGGAGGAAGAGGTTGGTTTGGGCAGCACGGGCGGCACCGCACTGGCTCTGTTGGAGATGGATAGATTATATAGGAATAGGAGGGTTAGGTGACACTCGACAACACTCTCCCTCTGATAACAATTGTCTTCCAAACCCTAGTTTATTTTTTATTTTATTTTTTGATGATGTCAATCTAACCGTTTTGATCCAACCTATGTTTTTCACGATCTTGATATGTTTATTTTTATTTTTTTATTTTTTCTTTAAAAGATTGATATGTTTATTTTTAATTGTTTAATTTTTGTATTCTTCGCAAAAATTAAGCCTATATCTAATACCTTTATTTGTCAAATAAATAATACTAAATCTATCTCAAATTTATTAAATTATATTCAAAATTAAAATTTATAAAAATTTATATTAAACTCTCTTAGCATTAAATTTGATTGTTAAAAGAAATATAAAAAAAAAAAAACGAAAGATCCGAAGATAGCCAATTTGTCAGCCACTTTATTACTTTCCATATAAATGTGTTTGATATGGCAATTCCAGTTATTGTTAACTATATTCTTACGGCTTTAAACTTTGAATTATACTAAAAAGGGGATGATTGGCATTCATATAGTTGACAGTGGCCATGAAATCAGTTTCCATATGAAGATCCATACGAATCTCCATAGCCACCCATTTCTAAAGATGTGGATCTCCATAAGATTCAATATGGATCTCCATCTAGATACTAAGATTCAATACTAGATCCTTACGGCTTTGAATTATACTAAAAAGGGTATTTTAGTCTATGAAGATCCATACGAATCTCCATAGCCACCCATTTCTAAAGATGTGGATCTCCATAAGATTCAATATGGATCTCCATCTAGATATTCTTTTTTGAATTTCTAAAATTTTAAAATGGATTTCCACATTTTTTTTCATTTTGTTAAAATATTTTAATGTTTGAATTAAGGTTACTTTGGTAATTTTAAATATTATGTAAGGGGCATTTTTATTTTTTTAAAAGTCAAACTTGGTCAGCAGTTACTTTAACATGTTTTGATTAATAGTAATGGAAGTTAGCGTCAGTTTTTGATAAAATTATTTCTGCGTTGAAAAAGACAAATTTCATGGAGGTTTGGTGTTATTTGCTCTTATCAATATCGAGCATGGTTTTAAAAATCGCCGAAATCGACCGCCTAGGCGCTAGGCGGTCGGCCGGCGCCTAGAAAATGGTCAAATCGGCCATTATAGGCGGCTGGCCGCCTAGATGATGCGCAGGCTAGGCGGTCGATTCGGTCTACGTGGCCGCCCAACCGCACAGACCGCAGCTGCCTAGGCGGCCGAGTACCTCTCCGCAGCCACCTAGCCGTAAAGAGGTATATTTTTTTTTTAAAATAACAGCCAAAACGACGTCGTTTTGGCTGTTTTAATAACAATGCCAAAACGACGTCATTTTGGCATGTTATAAAAACCAAAAAAATGGGCAAACTCGGGCAAAACACAGAAGCAACAGAAAAGCCCCAAATCAATTTTTTTCCTCTCTTCTTACTTCTTTGGCTGCACACAATAAGTCAACAACCTCTCCATCTGTTTTATTTTTTTGTCCATTTTCAACTCATTTTCTTATCAACAACCATCTCTAAGGTATTTTTCTTCTATGTTTTACTATTTTTAAGAGTTATTGTTAGTAGGCTTGTTAAATATATTATGCAATCCAAGTGTTTGATAAAATGTATAGATGATTTTTTTTATAAAATTGTGAATATTTTTAGTTTAGTTTTCATTGTTAATTAATATAATGTTATTATGAACATTTGAACTTAAAATGATAATTAAAAAAAAATTAAATTGTTATAAAGATTTAGGTTTTACTAGTTTAGTATTTGTTGTAAATTGTAATTAATATTTAATTATTTATGTAGGAATTAGGAGATTTTTAAAATTTACAGATGGTTTAATTCTTATATAGTTATATTATGGAATTAATATTAATGTATATATATATTAATTTATAGATGATATAATATTTTATATTTGTAGTTTTGTATAGTTAAACTAGTTGTATTATGGTGGAATTAATATTAATGTATATATTAATTTATAGATGATTTAATACTTGTATAGTTGTAAATTGTAATGCTGTATAATTTTATTTATGTTATGACTTATGATTAAATAAATCATAAATGTTTGTTAATTTTTCTAGGTTATTATAAATATAATGGCGTCCTCGGTAGCCTCAGTGGACCAAATGATCCAATCCACATCCGAATCAGTGCTTAAAAGAAGGTCGAATGATATCGGATGGAAGTTTGGGGTGTTAATTGACCCAAAGAATTTGGACAGGGTCAAATGTATCCTATGTGGAAAAGTGATGTCCGGAGAAGTTTATAAAATAAAAGAACACATAGGCCATATATCATAAAATATTGTAGCTTGTCCAAAAGCAACACCGGACGCGCAAGCCATGTGTAGAAATGTCGTTATGGAGACTAAAGGTAAGAAGAGGGGTAAGAAGAAGAAAGAGTTGTTGTTGAGATCACAAGTAAATGTGGTTGATACAACTGGGGAAGAAGATGCGATGGAAGAATTAGGGGGAAGGAGAGATCCCCATACTTTTGGCCCCATGGATCGATTTGTATTGGCCATCAATCCTAAAGCTTCATTGGGCAGTGGAACTAAGAGACAACAAAACATCAATGAAGTACTTTTTAAAAAAAGAACTCATAATGTGCACCAGTACGTGAGTAGATGGGTGTACGGAGCAAGGATTCCTTTCAATGCAATTGATAATGATGATTTCAAGCTGATGATAGAGGCGGTTGGTCAATTTGGACCGGGATACAAACCACCAAGTCAGTACGAATTGAGGGAACCGTTGTTGAAGGAGGAGGTTCAGAGAACAAAAGAGTTACTGAAAAAGCAAGAAGAAGACTAGGCTTTGAATGGGTACTCCATTATGACGGACGCTTGGTCTGATAGAAAAATGAAGGGTATAATAAATTTGTGTGTCAATTGCTCGGAAGGAACCACTTTCCTTTCCTCTAAAGAGTCTTCAGATAAGGCACACATGGCTGAGCTCATTTTTCAGTATGTGGATGGGTGCATTGAACAAGTTGGACTGAAGAATGTCGTTCAAGTGGTCACAGATAATGCCACAAACAACATGGCAGTGGCGAAATTGCTCAAGGTAAAGAGACCTCAGATATTTTGGACGTCGTGTGTAACTCACACCATCAATCTCATGCTTAAAAGTATTGGTAAGCTCCAGAAGTTCAAAAAAACTATTGACTAAGCCAAGAATTTTACCATCTTCATCTATGCACACCACAAGACATTATCCTTAATGAGGTTTTTCACTAAAAAGAGAGACATAGTGAGGCCAAGAGTGACTAGATTTGCCTCTTCGTTTTTAACTTTGCAGAGTATGATGGAGAAAAAATCTCAATTGAAGACAATGTTTTGTAGTGAACTATGGGATCAATGTAAATGATCTAACACTACCAAGGGGTAAAAGGCATATGCTACTGTTATGAGTATGAGCTTCTGGAATGGTGTGACCACTTGCTTGAAAGTCTTTGCACCTTTGGTGAAGGTGCTTAGACTTGTTGATGGGGATAAAAAGCTAGCCATGGATTTTGTATATAGAGAGCTACTGCAAGCAAAAAAAGACATCAAAGTAGCATTGAACAATGTTGAAAAGAACTACAAACCGATCATTGACATTATTGATGCAAGAATTAAGGGTCAGCTTGATAGTTCATTGCACTTGGCGGCCTATTTCCTCAACCTATACTACTGCTACAAAGACGCCACAATTAAATATAAGGTTGATGTGAATCTTGTAATGTTTAAATGTGTGGAGGTTATTTGTGGTGCGGAGAATTTTGAGATGCAAGATACAATTGCAAATTCTGAAATTCGAAAGTACAAGATGAAGGAAGGATCTTTTGGGAAACCATTGGCGATCTCAAGATGTAAAAACAATAGGGAGGAATATGATCCAAGTATTATTTTTAAAGTTGTAGTTGTAGTACTTTACTTTTTTTCTTTTAATATTATGTTCTAAATCCTAAAAAGTTGAAATATGTATCTTCGTAATTGTAGCTTCTTGGTGGTCTAACTATAGAGGTCAAACACCCAATTTGCAAGTCATTGCTAAAAGAATCCTCAACTTGACCATGAGTTTCTCCGGATGTGAACGAAACTGGAGCATTTTTAAAAGAGTGAGTGCACCACTACACTAGTTCACTGTAAATTTACAAATTAACTCTAACTAACAGTTTATTATTGTCATTTTGATTTTGTAGATACATACAAAGAAAAGGAATAGACTAGATGTGAGTTGGTTGAATAATCTAGTCTATATCCAATTCAATTCCAAGTTGATGAACAAATAAAGAAGAGGAAAGGAAAATGATGTGGATGTCCTTCATGCTATGGATGTCGAAGCCACCAATGCACAGGAATGGATTGTTGAAGGTTGTGGTGATGATGAAGTAAAGCCCGGAACAGGGCTAACTTGGCAATTGGTAGACGAAGCAATCGGTGTAGATGGGATTCTACAACCTAGGAGGAGTTCAAGGGTGACAGAGGAGAGAGAACTTTATGAAGATGACTTTATATCAAAGGATGAGGATGAAGTAGAAAATGATGTTGATGTTGAATTTGAGTCCGATGAAGACCATGTAATGGAAGAATACGGAGAAGAGGAGTTTGATCATGATGAATATTTTAGGATTTTAGATTATCATTTCATCATATTTTGATATTTTCATGCGTTCATAATATCATGAGTTTCTTCTTGTTTGGAATGTTTGGAATGATTTATGTTTTATATTGTACTTTGAAATGTTTTTGCCTTTTTGGAATGACTTAATTTTATATTGTTTGAAATTTTTAGTGTTTGGAATGACTTATTTGTTTGAAATGACTTAATTTTATATTATTTAGAAGTTATACAATAAATTTTTTCAGGTGGTCAACGGTGCGGTCAACACGTTGACCGTTGACCACTGAGAAACCGCGCCTAGCCAAAAAATCGCTAGGCGCTACCCCGCCGCCTAAGTAGCGCCTAGCGATTTTTAGAACACTGATATCGAGTTAAAAGGAGAGAATTTTATCTTTGTACCTCAACATTTTTGTCAGGATTATATCTATGACTACTAATACAAGCTACATTTACGACCATTAATATTGTTATAATTAGAAAACGTGTTTGGTAATGGATAATTTTATAATTAACAAACTAATAAAAATAAGTGTAATACTAAATTTGAAAAAAAGAAATATTTAAGACAAAATGAGGTAGACTTAGTGTACGTATGGAAGAGCTTATCTACTGATCAAAAGAGCTTATTTAATCCCAAAAGCTCTTTTCAGTTTTTTTGTGTCTCTTGATTGTCACCCCAGTAGAACTTTTGGGAGATTAAAAAAGTTATTTTTGGTCTACCAGGATAAGCTCAAATTTTGGCTTTTTGATATTTTAAAAACATTAAAATATCTAAATAACCCTATTAAAGTTTGTTAATTTTACAATGCCCTTTAACTTAAAATTATGTCTTTTTTAATAATCCTATAATTTTAAATAGCTTTTTTAAATAATAACCAAGCGACTAACGACTTTTTCTTAAAAGCTATACTTGTAAAAGCTCTACTTCTAAAAGCTCTATTTAGATAAATTCTTCCAAACGGACCTTTAGTAATATGTCCCGTACACATATTAATGGGGTTAGCCTATTTCTCCCATTTAGGTGACCACAAAATGAATATTAAACCTTTTATTTTATACCTCCATAGTTAAGAGAGTGATTACCGACCCCTATAAAACCAAAATCCCTCAGCATCAACTACAGGACTTAACCATGTCATTACGCCTATGTTTTGAATGCGACTTGACCACACTTAGGCCTCCGCCATGAAGGTTGGATTACCACACTGCTAGTGATCCGGTGACAGTCTACCAACAATCCTCCCCCTCAGCCCTTACTGAGAGCCAAACACGTGACCAGGTTTTACTACCACTTGTTAGATTGAAACACTTGCAAAACTTATTTTCGGGGGTCACCCATATTTAGATTTCTTCTACTTGAACACGCTTAACCATGCACTTGCATAACTTCCCAAGCGTCAACCATATTTAGATTCTTATCACTTGAGCACGTTTAACCATGGAGTTCTAAAATAAATGGTTGTCATATATTTATGAAAACCAATTGATGACCATATCATAAATATTAAAAAATTTTATTTCAGCAATCTATAATTTAGATGGTGATTGTTGATTCCTCGTGAAGCCAATATACATTAATAAGATTACGGTCCACCTATCTGAGGTATCCTTAATTACATACGGAATTAACTTTTAGGGAAATTGACTGCAGACCCCCATGTTATTAGCGTTGATAGTTAAAATAGATAGTTGACCGTTAAAATGTGTAAAATTTAGGACAAATTACAGTCTACCTACCTAAGATATCCATAATTACAGGCAGAATCAACTTTTAGGACAATTGATTGCAGACACCCCCCCGCCAATGTTGGTCAATGTTAGTCAAAGTTAATAATGTTAAAAAAAAGTTAAGATCTCCATCATCTATTTCAGATGAGATGGACAGTGGAGATTTTTTTAAAAAATAAATTAAAATTTATTTTTTAAAAATTTAAAATATAAAAACTTTAGATCTCTACCGTCCATTCAGAGATGGACAGTGGAGATTTAAAAAAAAAAAGAATAAGAAAGAGAGAAGGGTAAGATCCATCATGGATCGCAAACTCAGGTTAGCTAACCAGGTGTACGAACCTGGTGCACTAACAATCAGGGGAAGCGAGTCTTGTAGTTATAAAAAATAGCCCAAAAGGCTTAGACCCATGAACTAGCCTATATAAAGAAATAAGGCACGACCCAAAGTAGGCCCAACGGACTAGTAAGTCCAATATTCATTCACTGGTCGACTAAGTCAACGGTGACTTAGTCAGGACTTGTCATCCAAGTCAGAATTGACCCAATCAACCAGTCATCTACATCATCCTAACAACTCTGAGATAATAGGGATCCCTAATATCTCGAAGCATGATTCTCTCAATTGACTTCAACGGTCATCAATCACACCCTATAAATAGAGACCCAAACTTCATAAGTAGGGGACATACACTTTTGATAATAAGCCATTACTATGCTCAAAGCAATCTAGCCTCTACTCGACATAGTCAATGACAAAGCCCAAGCACTCTTGCTCGACAGTATTCACATCACCACATTTGCTTATCGTACGTTCTACGTATAATCAACCATGCTACGCTCGACATTCAATAATTCCAGGTTATATTTCCTTATATTATATCTATTCCGCTCGACTTCATCATCTAACTTGGGCGTCGAAAACTGTTTGGCAGACACCACCCCTGTAACATCCCAAATTTTGAATAATTACTTTTGAAAATGAGGATGTAAAAAGTTATGATTAGAGGGGTATAAAACGTAATTAAAAGTCCAGGTGGACCAGATGGAATGGTCCAGAAATGATGCATGAAGAAAAAGGAGTGAAAAGCTTGGACAGTGTGTACCACGACTCCTCACCACGACCTATGAGCTGCTCGCGGCGAGAAAAATGGCATTTTCGGGCAGTGAGCAACGCGACCTGGTCACCGCGACCACAGATCGTGCTGACTGGCTCGCGACGAAAAAGTAAAAATTCTGGCAGTGAGCATCGCGACCAGGGTACCGCGATGGGTGATTGCAATGAAGGCGGTGGAGTTGCTCCAGTGAGCAACGCGACCTGGTGGAGCGACCACAGGTCGCGATGACAGTCGCGATGACCGAAAGATTATAAAAAAAATAAGTCATCGCAGAAATCTCCAGAAAACAGAAAGGGGGAGAAAGAGAGACCAAGAGAGAGACGAAAAGAGAGAAGAAGAAGAGGAAGAGAGGGAAGAAGAAGAAGAGGAAGAGAGGGAAGAAGAAGAAAAAAAAGAAGAGAAGAGAAAAGGAAGGAGAAGGAAAAGGAAAGAGAAAAGGGAAAAAGAAAGGAAAAAGAAATCCAGAAAGAAAATCTCGTAAAAACTGGTATCCAGGTTGGTGTACACTCGTTTCTACAACTATTTTTGATATGTGTTTTGATTTAGTAAGTTTGGAAATATATTTCTGGATTTTATATACTCGTATTGATTATATATATTCGTATTTTATTTGTGTAGATTGTTAAAATTATTTGTATTCTGAGATTATGTAATTTTGAATATAAGTGTATGTTTCCAAAACCTGATTTCCAACTATTGTTTTACAAATATTATTGGTTTTCTAATTATTGATTTTGATTGAAACTTATATTTGTTGATTTTCAAATTAAATGAATTGATTGTGAAAGATTTTCTGTTATTCCCAAGTTTTGATTGAATGAACTAGTGAATAAGATTTGAAACTGATTTTGAGATACGAAAATTGTGATTATAGCGAATTTAATGATTTTGATTTTCTGTATTATGTTATGTTATTTGATATATTATGAATATCTTGTTTTACAACTGTTAATAAATATTAACTTTTGGATAGATTGAGAAAATTTTGATTATCTGAAAGTTGTTTGAAAAGTAACTAAAATATCTGTAATCTCTGAACTTTGATTTTGGCCTTGATATATGTATAGGGATATATGGATATAGGAGATTGACATGTCAATTGGGTGAATATATGGCAGTACTGCACCGTGATTATGATGCCTCTGATATTGCTTATACGGATACCATTTCCTCGTGAAATGGGAAACCGACTGTGAGAATATCCGAATACCATTTCCTCGTGAAATGGGAAACCGACTGTTTATATAGGGATACCATTTCATATGAGATGGGAAACCCGACTGTAAAACCCGTAATCCAGTTCTGTAAACCCTGTTATATGTATCAAGGGCCCAATTGAGAATTGATAGTTAGAAAATGTTATGGAAAATAAAGAAATGATATTGAAACTGAAACCCAGAAACTTTTGAAATACCACGTTCGTTTTATATATATATATATATATATATATATATATATATATATATATATATATCTTTCTGACATTCTGTATTTTATATGATATTGAGTTTTATTTAGTGTACACCCACTAAGCTATATGCTTAGCGCGTTGATGTTTATCGCGCTTAGGTAACAAGGATATTGGGGAAGCAAAAGATTGAAGAAGAGGGAGTTGCAGGTAGATCTTCAGAGTCACCACATTTTGGGTATATATATATATATATATATATATATATATATATATATATATATATATATATATATTCCTGTATAAAGTAATTAGTTATGCATGCATATACAGAAAACTTGTAATTGAGTTATATAAGTATGTTCCGTAATTATGTGTTGTAATTAATCGTTTTATGATTTCTGTTTTCAATTTCAAAAGACTGTAACTAAGCAATTATGAATTGTTTTATTTGAAAAACTGTTTGAAAGTCGCACTAAACGGCAGAGTGCGCATTTGAATGAAATGAGATTTGAAGTGTTGTTGTGGAAATGTATTTGAATTGAGTTGTTTGAAAACAGGTTTTTGGGAAATCAGAAAAATAGAGGAAACTCTGCCGAAATTTTGAAAATAAAGTTTGATGGGCTTACTAGAAACACATTTATAAAATACATTTTATATGGTTTTCACTGGTTTATAATTTATAACGTGAATTTAGAAAGTATTTGAAAACCCGGTAACGCTCCCTGGGTCGATCCAGTCGGGTCGGGTCAGGGGGTGTTACAACCCTTGTGTCCTAAAAAGTTCGACCTCGTTGATCTCTTTTTGTAGGGTGTTGACCTTATCCCAACTCGACCGTAGGTCCTGGATCCTACCAGTAGATTCCAGCATCTACAATTTGGTGTCCACCGTGGGGCTGACAGTATCAAAGTAGCACAATTACAATCGACGTTCAAGCAGTATGGTAGACGAATCGAACCACAACACTCTTGAGGCTCAACTCGCATTTCTCATAGCCCAATTGAAGGAGAACTCCGAGCAACTCCAAACCTTAGAGGCAGAAAACAAATTCGTGCGTGCTGAAAATAAGGAACTGCAAATCAAGGTCAAGTCATTAACAACGTCGATCATACCGCCACTAGGGTTCGGGCACGTCCAATACGAAATCGATGCCAACCCCTCGTTTGCTTCAATCCAGTGCTTAACATCCTATTTTTGAGCTTAGGTCACTGTAGACAATCCAAGCCCAGCAATCCACGAAGATGATCTGATATTAGAACCAGCTGCGATCGACCCGATTAGTGTTATGCCTTTTTGTACCCGTAAGTGTATGGGGTCGACACAAGTAATACAGAATGAGTAAATTATCGTCTCCACATGGATATTTAGGTATTGAGTACTAAAATTAACCAAGTCTATATCTATTTGGAAAATCGGAACGTTTATAAGAAGAGAATTAAAGATGTAAATAACATAGACATAAAAACAAGCAAAAGTAGGATAACACATACCAATATAAGAGATTAGCTAGGGTATTTGAATTCACCTAATACATCCAATTAAATTTTATGAAAGCACATTATTGCGATTTAATTATCAATGTTGATGATCATATTTATCTAAATTATCCAAAATTCTCTCTCGAGATAAATCGAAACTATTACCACATACACTAATATCCTATCTCTCGATGGATATCCAAGTGCATGAAAATGCATTAATCACAATAAACACATTATACGATCATACAAGTAAATTAATATATCTCTATCTAATACTACCTATGGTGGACATTACATTGAACACGTTGTGGGCGTCACCTCTCAGTTCATAACACACAACCATAAAATCAACTAAATGCAGGCCATTACATTTAGAAGCATTAATAACAATAATATCACTCAACTAAATAATAATCAATCACAATAAATTAAACCATCAATTCTTTTAACTATCAAGAAAAAGGATCCATCAAAACCTTAACTTACAAGTTTAAGTCATAATCAAAACATTACAACTAAACATGTTTAATAATGATAAAAGAGAAATACAAGAACGAAAATCAAAGAAGGAAAGAAATAGAAGAACTCCTAGAATGTATGAACGCTTGTCCTCTTCCAATTGTGACTTCTTCTAACTTTCACTTTCTCCCAAATCCAAGCTTGGTGTTGAGAAGATGACTCAAGGATTGAATCAAAACCCTCTTGTCTCCAAGATGATCTTCCCCTCCCTTAGCCTCTCATTTTCTCTCTTGTTCTCCTCTTAGTCGAGCTATCTGAGTCCCAGCCGAATCCCCATTCTTTTTCTCTTCCTTTTCTTTTTATAGTGTGCTGGTTTTGACACCTAACGCTCCACCACGACTTGCAAGTCACGACCCAAGTCGCGGAAGCTACTGCCATAATCTGAGATTTTTATTGCCGCAACTTGTGACTCGCGACGCATGTCGTGGCCCAAGTCGCGGGGCACACTGCCAAGATTTTATAATTATATTCACCGTGATTTGCTGCGTGCCTTGTGCAAGTGTCACCATAAGTAGCGGGGCCAAAATGACACAGTTTTGCCCTGATATCTCCCGAACTCCTAGAATGACCCTGTTTACCTGCATACTAAAGTAAAATATCAAAAACAACCGATATTTACTCGAGAACGGAACAAAAATAGGTAGAGATAGGTAAAGATAGAGGCCCATTTTTTATCAAGAAATGGAGCCAACAATTAGACAGCTTCTATCAACGTCAACCGTAGCACCGGGCACAATTCCAACACCACCTGTACCACCACAAATCCAACCAGTGAATGCATAAGCACTTCCACAGCTGACGCCGACTATAACGGACACACAACACACTCTACCGATACTACAGTCGACGGGTATGTTCAACACAACCTTTGTTTTGTCTAACCCTCATTTAGCACGCAGGTTCGCATAAATGAAGGCCTTAATTCAATGCATTCCTGAAATGTCGGCCCCGATCAAAAAAGTGCTGCCAGCAGCTTCGTCGACTCTTCATTTGTCGATGTCATCGCACTCGTGGAGATGTCGAGGAAGTTTAGCTTCCTCAACATGAAGCATTACAATGGCATGACGGATCCTGACGACCACATTATCCAATATCGGCAGCGTATATTTATGGCAGCTATACCTAGGGATCTGCGTGAGGCATGTATGTGTAAAGGATTTGGGTCGAGCCTCGTAGGATTCGCTCTACAATGGTACACAAATTTTCCCAACAACTCCATAGCATCCTTTGCTCAGCTCAATAACACTTTTGTCGAGCAGTTAGCCAATGGTCGATAACTGGAGAAGCAGTCAGACGACCACTATACAATTAGTTAGTGTCGAGGCAAATTGCTGCGCGATTTTGTCAGTCGCTTCAACAAAGAAAAAGTGCCGATCCCACACTGCAACCAAGCCACAACCATATCTGCTTTTAGGAAAGGCCTTCTGCACGACTCTGATATATACAAAGAGCTGACAAAATACCCTTACAAGACGATGAAAGATGTTGTCACCAAAGCATGGGCTCAAATCAAATGGGAAGAAGATGAAGTTAATTACACCCCTTTTAGGTACAACAAGAATGAAGATCTACACAACCGTCGTGTCGAACATAGATCATTAGAATGCAGATCGGAACCTTATCCCACAGGAGATCAAAGGAACAACAGGTTGAGTGAAAATCGAGAACCGCACGACAAGCAAGCTCGACAGCTAGAGAAACTGAGATCCAAAGACCCAGAGTACAACCTGAGCATCACACCAGGTGAGGTCATCGTAGTAATGAAGAATCTAGGCAATTTAGTGAAGTGGCCAGGGAAGATGTCGAGCCCAGCAGACAAAAGGGACTCGACATGACTTTCACGGAGATCACATACACTGAACAGAAGATTGTATCGCTATCAAATTCGAAGTGGTTGAGCTCTTAAAAAGAGGACATCTAAAGGAATACCTCACTGATAAGGGCAAGAACACTCTGGCTCAATGTGATGAGCGCCAACACGAGCATAACACACTGCCACCAGAACCCCATCAACATGAGAGGATTGTGAACGTCATCATATGAGGCTCAGAGATCAGTGGAGTCTCCCACTCGGCAGCTAAGCGTCACAATCGACAAGCGAGGAACCCTGAAGTCCACTCGAAAAGATCAGTTGACCCTGTGGTCGACCAGACCATCAGCTTCAACAATGACAAATATACAAAACTGCTAACCCTTGTCACAACACACAAGTCATTTCCCTTCACATCGTAAATTGCCTGATAAAACACATTTTAATAGACAATGAGAGCTATACCAATGTACTGTTCCTAGAAGCCCTAAGGGAAATGCATATCGATGAGTCAAACATTGACACTCAACCGTGCTCGTCGGCTTCAACGGTGAACAAAATAACACTAAAAGAGAAATTACACTCTCAGTCTACACAGAGGGCATTAATCTCAATACGAAGTTTATGGTGCTCGACTGCCCTTCGGCTTATAAAATCATCATGGGTCGACCATGGATACATGACATGAGAGCAATACCATCTACATATCACCAGACTATTTGTTTCCTAACCAGAATGTGAGTCCGAGAAATCTAAGGAGAATAACGAGTCTCAATAGTGTTACACAAACACTTTGAAGAGCAAGTCTGTAACACCTCCTGACCCGACCAGTCTGGATCGACTCAGGGAGCGTTACCGGGTTTTCAAAACTTTACTGAATTCTGTTTATAAACTGAAAACCATATAATTTATAATTTAAAAACCTTTTCGAGTGAGCCCATCAAAATTCAGTTTTTTTTTAAAAAAAATTTCGGCAGAGTTTCCTCTGTTTTTCTGATTTCCCAAAACCTGTTTCAAATCAAACTCAACTCAAATATAATCCACAACACTTCAAATAGCATTTCATTCAAATGCGCACTGTGCCATTTAGTGCGACTTCCAAACAGTTTTTAAAATAAAACAATTCATTATTTACAGTCCTTCGAAAATGAAAAACAGAAAGCATAAAACAATTAATTACAGCACATAATTACAAAACATAATTATATAACTCAAATCTTAAATGCAGCATTTCAGAAATATCTATATGAAACCATGAATCAGATTTCAATCTCTAAAACTATAGAAAATAAAGTATTTCAAAAGTTTTTGGATTTCATTCGTAGTAACATTTCTTTGTTTTTTTGGTTTTCAATTCTCAATTGGGCCCGTGATACACATAACAGGGTTTACAGGACTGGATTACGAGTTTTACAGTCGGGTTTCTCATCTCATATGAAATGGTATCCCTATATAAACAGTCGGTTTCTCATTTCACGAGAAAATGGTATCCATATATTCTCACAGTCGGTTTCCCATTTCACAAGTGAAAGTTTAAGTGCAACGGTCTATATGAACCTAGAGGGGGGGTGAATAGGTTCTTACCCAATTTTTTTGATTACCAACAATTTAATTAGATCAATTCAACAATTATAAACACATAACAAATGCGGAAGAGATAAACAAAATCAACACAAGGATTTTAGCGTGGAAAACCCCTTCCAACAAGGGATCAAAAACCACGGGACCACTCTTGGCCACTTAACGGACAATCCACTAGTGATAAATGCAGTACACCCTCAAGTTGAAATTAAAATGACTCACTCCTCTTGGACTATCCCGCTCTAGTCTACCCGCAGGCCTTTTCCCTAATGATCTCCCAAGATCCACTAGGTGACTAAACGTATATCCTCAAGCTATCCTAGAATTCACACTCCTATTGGCGTGAGCCTACACCTATCGTCTCGCAAGAGCCAACTAGTGAAATTCCACACAAATGCAACTTTTGCACAAGAAGCAAACCTTGAGCTTGTTCATAAGACTTCACCAAAGTCACACAAGCTCTTCCAATAACACAAAGGATTATAGTCTAAGTGTTCAATGATGCATGAACATACAATTAGGATGCATGACTAATACAACCTATGATGCTACGTGAACTAGTGCACACAATCTACTAAAATAACACTTAGCATAAACACATTGCAAGACCTAACAATTTTTACAACAAATTCAACACTTTCAAATCATGAAACAAACATATTCAATGCATGAACTCTACAAGGCAGCTAACATGTTTATATGAATGTGATTCTAACAACAAGTAAATTATTATAACAACAACTAACAGTCTTGATCCAACCTAGATTAGTACCAATCCACTAAACACATGTGAGATAGATGTTTAATTCATTCAAGCAAGATAAATGCATTCTAAATCACAACATCAAGTTATCTAGGTACTAATTTAACTTCCTAAATGCCTTATCATGCATTAAACACAAAACACATAAGCTTTCATTCAATTAATATCTATAAAACTCCATTAACTCTCATTCAAGAACAACAGAGAGATTCAAATGAAATGAATCATAAAACAACTTGAACAAACAAGAAACAAACTTACCACAAGTCTCTAATTTGATTCTATGGACATACAAGAGAGATTGGGTGAGTTTTGAGAGATTGGAGTTGAGAGAGTATGAAGAGAGGGAGCTGCTAGGGTTCTTCTTTCTAGATTCCTGATGAAAAAGACGAAGTGGCATATATATATAGGAAGAGCCACGGGTCGGGTTGCCATACAAAATGGGTCGGACACACATGTTGGGTCGGGTGCAGTTTTCTGCACTGACCTATGTTCGGTTTCAAGCTAATATCTAGAGAAACGCCACCCAGAAAATTCTGAAAAAATAACTGAAGAAAGTAGACACATATATGAACAACTTTCATGAAGAACACCATTTAAAATTCGGACATTAAGGGTGCCATATTGGACCACATACATGACACACAAAAACTGTCTCCCCTGTTTTTTCAGCACTGACCTATGTCTGGTGTTTAGCTATTATCTAGAGACGTGCCACCCAGAAAATTCTGAAAAACTTAGAGAAGAAGGTAGAGACATAGATGAACAACTTTCATGAATGACACCATTTACAATTCTGACAGGAAGGGTGACATATTGGACCACATACATGTCAAACAAAAACTGTCTCCCCTGTTTTTCCAGCACTGACCTATGTCCAGTTTCTATCTAATATCTAGCGACGTGCCGCCCAGAAAATTCTGAACAATTGATAGAAGTAAGTACACACATAGACCAACAACTTTCATGAAGAATACACTTTGAAATTCGGATAGGAAGGTAGAAATATGGGACCATCTATAGGATGCATCTGCAGAACATAACATATGAATGCAATACAATGAACTATGCATCATAGACCATGTCAATGATGAATGAGATGCCTAGAAACATAATGAATGATATGTTGTGAGTGTGTGAGATCCTAAAAACCTTTGTGAGATTGAGAGCAACTTACCAAATGAATCGATGATCTTGATGCCTTCAACGAAAGCTCCTAAACACAATTACAACCAAAGAGTGTTTTGCACGGAATTAGCCAACCTAGAAAATACTCGACCTAACAATCTCCCCCTTTGGCTATTCCGTGACAAAACCTCAAACCTCACAAATATACAAAATGATACAAAGTTTGAACTCACAAATACAACCTCACAAAATTACAATGAATGATCTTAAAACTAAAAACTTGAAGTGTAACACCCCCCGACCCAACCCGGCTGGACCGACCCAGGGAGCGCTACTCGGTTTTCAAAACTTTCAAAATCAATTTTATACGTTTCAAAATCAATTACACAACTCCTGAGCATATCTTCAAGCACCTGAATTACCCTCTCGGATTGTCCGTCTGTCTGCGGATGGAAGGCTGTACTGAAACTCAGTCGAGTACCCAAGGCTTCTTGAAACTTCTTCCAGAATCTGGATGTAAACCTCGGATCTCTATCTGATATAATGGATACAGGCACTCCATGCAATCTGACTATCTCTCTGATATACAATTCAGCTAGTCGATCCAGGGAGTAGTCAGTTCTGACAGGTAGAAAATGTGCCGACTTCGTCAATCGATCCACTATAACCCATACTGTATCGTGTTTACTCCGGGTGAGTGGCAATCCAGTGACAAAGTCCATTGTAATGCGATCCCATTTCCATTCAGGTATTGCTATTGGCTGTAACAATCCTGATGGAACCTGGTGTTCAGCTTTCACCTGTTGACAGGTCATACATCTATTCACAAATTCTATCACATCCTTTTTCATACCAGACCACCAATACTGAAGTTTCAAGTCTCTGTACATCTTTGTGCTACCTGTGTGCATCGCATACGAACTACTGTGTGCCTCTGTCAGGATCATTTTTATCAATTCTTTATTTTCTGGAATACAAATCCTGTCTCTGAAACACACAATACCATCAGTTCTGACTGAATAATCCGGATGCTTCCCTTCTGGAATCTGTCCACATATCATCTGAATTCTAGCATCCTGCTTCTGTTTTTCTGCAATCTGCTGAATCAAACTGGGTCTGCATATCAATTCAGCTACCACTGCATTTTCCGGATTCAGCTGCAAATGCACAT
Source organism: Xanthoceras sorbifolium (assembly GCA_003430845.1). Classification (NCBI taxonomy): domain Eukaryota; kingdom Viridiplantae; phylum Streptophyta; class Magnoliopsida; order Sapindales; family Sapindaceae; genus Xanthoceras; species Xanthoceras sorbifolium. The sequence continues at coordinate 24,088,438 of CM010609.1, forward strand.
TCATAGCTTTCAAAGCAAACAATGCTTTTCTGCTCAGAGCATCTGCGACTACATTCGTCTTTCCTGGATGGTAGTCAATTACACAGTCATAGTCTTTAATTAACTCCATCCATCGTCTCTGTCTCAGATTTAGCTCTCTCTGGGTGGACAGATATTTCAGACTCTTGTGATCTGTGTATATGTAGCACTTCTCACCATATAAGTAATGCCTCCAGATTTTCAAAGCGAAGACTATGGCTGCAAGTTCCAGATCATGTATCGGATAGTTCAGCTCATAATTTTTCAGTTGTCTGGACTCATATGCAACCACCTTGCCTTCCTGCATTAATACACATCTCAAACCATGGTGTGAGGCATCACTATAAATCACATAGTCTTTACCTGAAACAGGCTGAATCAGGACTGGAGCCTCTACAAGCATTGCCTTCAATCTGTCAAAAGCTGCCTGGCATCTGTCAGTCCACTCGAATCTGACATTCTTATGCAGTAGCTTGGTCAACGGACTTGCTATGGAGGAAAACCCCTTCACAAACCGTCGATAATAACCTGCCAAGCCTAGAAAATTTCTGACTTCTGTAACATTTCTGGGAGGCTTCCATTCCACTATTGCTTCAATCTTTTTTGGATCTGCCTTAATGCCTTCTGCTGATACAATGTGACCCAGAAATGCAATCTCATGCAACCAAAATTCACATTTGCTCAATTTGCCATACAGTTGTTTCTCCCTCAGAATCTGCAGTACTACTCTGAGGTGTCTGTCATGGTCTTCTGCCGTCTGTGAGTACACCAGGATATCATCGATAAAGACTACTACAAACTGATCCAAGTATGGTCGGAATATCCTGTTCATCAGATCCATAAAGGCTGCAGGTGCATTAGTCAGCCCAAATGGCATCACTACAAATTCATAGTGTCCATACCTGGTTCTGAATGCAGTTTTCGGAATATCTGACTCTTTTATTCTTAACTGGTGATAACCTGATCTCAGATCTATCTTTGAGAAGACACAAGCTCCTTTCAGCTGATCGAACAGATCATCGATTCTTGGCAGCGGGTACTTATTCTTGACAGTAAGTTTATTCAGCTGCCTGTAATCGATGCATAGTCTCAATGACCCATCTTTCTTCTTCACAAACAGAACTGGGGCTCCCCAAGGAGACACACTGGGTCTAATGAAACCCTTATCCAGCAATTCCTGTAACTGTATCTTCAGTTCTTTCAGTTCTGCTGGTGCCATTCTGTAGGAAGCTATCGATACTGGAGACGTACCTGGTACCATGTCAATCACAAACTCCACTTCTCTCTGAGGTGGCAAACCAGGAAGCTCCTCTGGAAACACATCTGCAAAATCACTCACAGTGGGTATATTCTGAATTTCAGCAGTAACTTTTCTGGAATCAACCACCTGTGCCAGATATGCTTCACATCCCTTTCTAATCAGTTTACAGGCTACAGTGGCTGAAATGACATTGGAGAGGAAATCTCTCCTTTCACCCACCATTGTGATTTCTGCACCATTTACTGTTCTGAGGGTCACTCGCTTCAGTTCATAGTCGATCACCACTTTATGCCGAGTTAACCAATCCATGCCTAGGATCACATCAAACTCATGGAATGGCAACTCCATCAAGTCTCCTGGAAAGTCACACTCCTGTATCCGAATCGGACAATTTCTATACATACGGTTCACAACTACACTCTGACCTATCGGATTACTGACTATCACATCATACTCAGTAGGTTCAGTTTTCAAACTTCTTTGTTTCAACAATGCATCACATATATACGAGTGAGTAGAACCTGGATCTATCAATGCAATAGCTGTAGTATCAAAAATAGAAATAATACCAGCTATCACATCAGGTGCATCTTTGTCTTCCTGAGCTCTAACACCATAAACGCGTGCAGGAGCTCGACTATCGGGTCTGGCCACTGACTCTGACGCTCCTCTGTGGCTACCACCCTCAGGTACTGCCTGACTAGGCCTCCTACCTCTGGAAGTAGTAGGGGCTGATCTCTCTGGCTGTTGGGGTCCCATCTGTGGGCAATCCCTCACGAAATGATCATGAGATCCACACCTCAGGCAGGCTCCTGTAAGCTTCCAGTATTCCCCAGGATGTCTTCTTCCACAATGATCACACACTGCAGGGGCTGGTCCCCTAACTGCACTCCTAGGGGTACTGGCTACAGAAGTTGCAGACTGACCAGGCCTAGCTGTAGGTACAGGCCTCTGTGACTGCACTGGACCACTGGGCTGCGGTCCCTTAAATTTCTTACTCGGGGACTGATATGAGCTGGATGGCCCTGCCCCTCTTCTTTGCTGCCCTCTGTCTCTTCTGGCCTGCTCTTCTTTTTTAATTCTTTCTACATTCAGAGCTGCCGAGACTAGTCTGGTAAAATCTTCAAACTCAAAGGCAGCAACCTGTAACATTCCTCAATTAATTCCACAGTCTAATTATATCAATATCAAAATCAATTACATAGACATTCAGAATGTTACACAACCTGTAGGCGGATGTAATCATTCAGTCCATCCTCAAACCTTCTACATTTATCCGCCTCAGTCGCTACCATCTCTTTCGCATACTTACTCAACCTGACAAACTCCTTCTCATATTCAGTCACAGTCATCTGCCTCTGTTTCAGGTTGGTAAACTCCCTCTTCAGATTATCCAGATAGATGCGACCAATATACTTTCTCCGGAACTCCGTCTGAAAGAAGTCCCACGTTCTATCCTCTGGTCGCACTGTCTGTATAATGGAGGTCCACCACTGATAGGCATCCTCCTGCAATAAGGATACTGCACACTCCAATCGTTCTTCAGGTGTGCAGTGCATCTGCTCTAATATTCTGTTCGTCCGTTCAAACCAGTGTTCTGCGGCAGATGCATCCTCATCCTTCCTACCATGGAAATCCGTAGGTCTGTGTTTAGCCAGTCGCTCTATGGCTGATCTTCGTAGCGCTGCTCTAGCCACATTCTGGAAGAACTCAGCCATCTGTTGCATAAACGCTGGCTGTACAGGATCGCCCACTCTCGGGCTTACGGATTCCCTAGATGCTCCCCCAGCCACGCTGGCGGGACTCTCGGGTCTATCACCACTTCCTTCCATTTCTTTATCCTATATCAGACAGAAGAGAGTTCTGCAGATTAGAGTCACATATTCCTATGGGTAGCTTTAGACAATGCATGCATATACAGACTCTGACTCTTTGGTCCAGAAACGCCTAAACCGCGCTCTAATACCAATAAATGTAACACCCCCCGACCCGACCCGGCTGGACCGACCCAGGGAGCGCTACTCGGTTTTCAAAACTTTCAAAATCAATTTTATACGTTTCAAAATCAATTTAAAACTTTCTAAATTTATTTTTATAAACTGAAAACCAGAGAAATTATAGATTCAAAAATCCTTTTCAAGTGAGCCCAACACTTAAACTTTTTACAAAAATTCGGCAGAGTACCGTTTGTTTTTCGGATTTTTCAAAAACCTGCTTTTACACAAATCAATCCAAAATTCACATTTTTCACAAACACTTCTATAACACTTTCAAACAGTTGCGCACTCTGCCGTTTAGTGCGACTTACCATCACAATTTATAAAATAAAACAAATCATAAAATAATTAATTGCAAAACATATTACAAAATGTATTTACAAATTCCCTGTATATGCATGCTTTCAGAATATATATATACATAACACAATATAGCTACCCAACTGTACAAATCTCTGAGACTCTGTCCGCAACTCTTTATCTCTTCAGTCCTTAGCCTCTTCCGGATCCCTGGTACCTACGCGTTAGAAACAAACTAACACGCTAAGCATATAGCTTAGTGGGTGTACTATAAACTCAATTAAATAAATCACAATATATATATATATATATATAATTTATTTCGAATCAATTTCAAAATCAAATGAATTTCAAAATCAGAGCATTAAACAAATTCAATCACTTTAATTTCAATAATGCGGTCAGCATATAAATGCAATCAATAGAATCATTCGGTTCATCTTTCAATTTCAATCAATTCTGGCCCACTAGAATACTAAACATTCTAGGACTGGAATATGGGTCAATGTGACGTCCGGGGTTGCCCCGCAACAACAGTCACTGATATCACTGTGATTGTCCGAGATTGCCCCGCAACAACAATCACTAGTATCATTGTGATTGTCCGAGATTGCCCCGCAACAACAATCACACAATAATAACGGCGCAAGACTGCTCAGAAAACCCAGCTGGTATACCAACCTCCTATATCCATATCTATGTCAAGTATCCTAGGGCCGTTACAATAAGCAATGTTCACAATCAGTACTCAATAAATATATATTTCGCACAATATTTTTCATGAATATCAACAATAAGCAGACAAAATTATAAATCATGTATTTTTAACAAAATCGACACAATCGAAATACGATCAAAACGCGATCTAACATAAAACCAGTTCGAAATCATCAATAGGTGCATCAATCATCAATTTTTCTTATAAAGCAAACACTTTTCATACAAAAATCGAAATCGAAAATTTTTAACGAAATCGAAAACGAAAACAAAAACGAGAAACGAAATCGAAAACTAAAACGAAAAAGTAAACGAAATACTTCTCGAAACGATTTCGAAAACGAGAGTACACCTACCTCGGTACCGTTTTTCGTTCGAGAAATCGCGGTTCAACGATTTTTTTTTTCTTTCCCTTTTCCTTTTCACTTTCTTCTTCTCTTTCTTCTCCTCTCTTTCTTCTTTCTCTCTTTTTCGCCTCGGCTCTTTCTCTCTCTTCTTGTTGTTTCTGTTTTTCTCGCTTCTACGAGAAGCTTCTCTTTTTTTTATATTTTTTTCGCTACCGCGACCGCTGTCGCGACCTGTGGTCGCGCCACCAGGTCGCGATGCTCACTGGAGTGCGCGCACCGCCTTCATCGCGAGGGCGCCTTGGTCGCGCTCGGGGTCGCGTTGCTCTCTGCCAAACTTTGACAATTTTATCGCGAGCAGTCCATCGCGACCTGTGGTCGCGGTGGCTAGTCGCGATGCTTACTGCCAAAAATCGCGTTTTTCACCGCGAGCGAGCTATCGCGACCTGTGGTCGCGGTGACCAGGTCGCGATGCTCTCTGGTTCAGTTTTCAATTTTTCATACATCAATTTTTCAACCATTCAATCTGATCCGCTGGAAATCATAAAATAAACATACATTTAATTACATTTTCACCCCCCTCAAATAGTAAAATTTATTTTCACATATATAACATTAATTACCCGAAATCCGGGATGTTACATGAAGCTTGAGATCATTTCCGGACAAGGTGAACCTGAAACAAAAGAAAGCACACTAACACAAAACAAAAGACGTTAGTAGACACCGTGCGGTTCATATAAACGCCCGTAGATAAACTTAATCATTAACAACAGACACAAAACGATAAACACAAGTGTCTCCCCCTCAAATTCTCCCCCTGAGTACTACACAACAATACAGACACAAAACGATGAACACAAGTGTCTCCCCCTCAAATTCTCCCCCTGAGTACTACACAACAATACAAACTTCTCCCCCTTTTTGTCATGGGAGAGGCAAAGGAAGAACACAGTAGACAAAGATATGGGAAAATTGCACAAGAGACAAGAAAATATACGTACCAACTCCCCTTGAATGCCATACACAAGTAACATGGGAGTCATATCCTTAAGGAACCAATAGTCACAAATATGCACCACAACAAATATCAAGTCCCATCTCAACTTCAAAAACACAAACACAATCATCACTTCATTAACAGATTAACATTTGCCCACAATAAGTGACCAATATACATGCAAGTACATATATATATATATATATATATATATATATATAAATATATATCATCCTGTGTAGCACTCCCCGACCCGACCCGGCCGGACCGACCCGGGGAGCGCTACTCGGACTTTCAAACTTTTTTTTTTTTTTTTTCAAAACTTCATTTTACATTTTAAAATCATTGTGAGCCCAAAACAAATAATTAAACTTTTTACGAAAATCCGGCAGAGTACCGTTTATTTTTCGGACTTTCCAAAACCTGTTTTTACACAATCAATTCAATACCAATTTCAATAACACTTCAATAACAATTTCAAACAATTGCGCACTCTGCCGTTTAGTGCGACTTATCAAAATCTTGCATCACAATTTATAAAATAAAACAAATCAGACTTTACTATTTACATTTAATTAATAAAAGACAGTAATCATAAAATAATTGATTACAAAACATATTTACAAATTCCCTGTATATGCATGCTTTCAGAATATATATATACATAACAAAAGTATAGCTGCCCAACTGTACAATCCTGTGACTCGATCTGCAATTCTTCCAGTTCTTCAGTCTTTAGCTTCCTCCGGATTCCTGGTACCTACGCGTTAGACACAAAACTAACGCGCTAAGCATAAAGCTTAGTGGGTGTACTAAAAATTCAATTAAATAACTCACAATATAATTGTTCTTTAAAGAAACAATAAACCATCATATATATATTTCAAAACAATTCCATTTCTATTGCATTTCAAAACAATTAAATTCCGAAAGTCAAAGCATTAAACATTTCCAATTACTTTAATTTCAATAATGAAGTCAATAATGAATGCTATCAATAAAATCATTCGGTTCACTTTTCAATTTTAATCAATTCTGGCCCACTAGAATACTAAACATTCTAGGACTGGAATATGGGTCAATGTGACGTCCGGGGTTGCCCCGCAACAACAGTCACTGATATCACGTGATTGTCCGAGATTGCCCCGCAACAACAATCACTAATATCATCGCGATTGTCCGAGATTGCCCCGCAACAACAATCGCTAGTATCATTGTGATCGTCCGAGATTGCCCCGCAACAACGATCACTAAAATCGGTGTGATTGTCCGAGATTGCCCCGCAACAACAATCACACAATAATAACGGCGCAGTACTGCTCAGTAAAACCCAGCTGGTATACCAACCTCCTATATCCATTTCTATGTTTACGTATCCTGGGGCCGTTACAATAAATAAATTTTCAAGTAAGCACAATATATTACAAATCATAAACAATAATCCTGTGAGCAGTATTTTTCACAAATCATAACAGTCAAAATATTCGAAATCGAAATTGAAATACGATTTATCACAAATCAGTCCAAAATCAACAATAATCATACAAAAATATAAATCATGTATTATTAACGGAATCTACAAAATCGAAAGAAAACCAAGATGCGATCTAACATCAACGTGTTCCAAGATCAACCATAAATGCAGCAAATACATATAAAATAGACACTTTACTTATGAAAAATCAAAAATGAAAACTTTAAACGAAATCAAAAACGATAAACTTAAACGAATACGTAATCGAAATATTTCTCCACGAGAGTACACCTACCTCGGTACCGTTTTTTGTTCGACCAACCGCGGTTCCGCGATTTCTTTTCCTTCTCTTTTTCCTTTCTTTTCTCCTTCTTTCTCTTCTTCCTCTTTTTCTTTTCTTTTCTTTCTTCTTCTTCTCTCTTCTTCTTCTTCTTTTTCTTCTCTCTTTTCTCTCCTTTTCTCTCTTTTTTCTCGGTTCTTTCTCTCTCTGTTCTGTTTTCTCGCTTCTGCGAGAAGCTTCTATTTTTTTTATATTTTTTTTTCGCCATCGCGACCGCCGTCGCGACCTGTGGTCGCGGCACCAGGTCGCGATGCTCACTGGAATGCGCGCACCGCCTTCCTCGCGAGCGCGCCTTGGTCGCGCGAGTGGTCGCGCTGCTCTCTGCCCGTTTTTGACATTTTCATCGCGAGCAAGCCATCGCGACCTGTGGTCGCGGTGGCTGGTCGCGTTGCTCACTGCCAGATTTTTGCGTTTTTCACCGCGAGCGAGCCATCGCGACCTGTGGTCGCGGTGACCAGGTCGCGATGCTCTCTGGTCCAGTTTTTCAATTTTTCATTTTTCTCATTTTTCACTATTCAATCCGGTCCGCTGGAAATCATAATTACATTTACACCCCCTCAAATAGTAAAAATTTATTTTCACATATATCAAAAATTCATCACCCGAAATCCGGGATGTTACAATTCTCCCCCACTTAAGAAATTTCGTCCTCGAAATTTACCTCAATGAAACAGTTGGGGATATTGCTGTCGCATCGTTTCTTCACTCTCCCAGGTAGCCTCTTCTACTTTATGGTTCCTCCAGAGGACTTTCACCAGTGGCACTCTTTTATTTCTTAATTCTTTGATCTCCCGATCAAGAATCTGTACTGGTTCCTCCTCATATGACAAATCTGGTCGGATCTCAATGCTTTAGGCCGGAATTCTGTGGGAAGGATCAGATCTGTATCTCCTCAGCATCGATACATGGAACACATTATGAATCTTTTCCAATTCTGGAGGTAAAGCTAGTCTGTAGGCTACTGGTCCCACACGTTCAATGATTTCGTATGGCCCAATAAACCTAGGACTCAACTTACCTTTTCTACCAAATCGAAGCACTTTCTTCCACGGTGATACCTTCAGAAATACTTTCTCACCGACATCATATTCTATCTCTTTTCTTTACAGATCTGCATAGGATTTCTGTCGGTCAGAAGCGACTTTCAATCGATCCTTGATAATCTTCACCTTCTCCTCAGTCTGTCTGATTAAGTCTGGGCCTACTAACCTGTCCTCTCCTAACTCTGTCCAGCACACTGGAGTCTTGCATTTCCTTCCATACAGTGCCTCATACGGTGCCATCGCTATGCTCGACTGGTAACTGTTGTTGTAGGCGAACTCAATCAATGGAAGATGATCCGCCCAACTTCCTTCAAACTCAATAACACAACTCCTGAGCATATCTTCAAGCACCTGAATCATCCTTTCTGATTGTCCGTCTGTCTGCGGATGGAAGGCTGTACTGAAACGCAGTCGAGTACCCAAGGCTTCTTGGAACTTTTTCCAGAATCTGGATGTAAACCTCGGATCTCTATCTGATATTATGGATACAGGCACTCCATGCAATCTGACTATCTCTCTGATATACAATTCTGCCAGTCGATCCAGGGAGTAGTCAGTTCTGACAGGTAGAAAATGTGCTGACTTCGTCAACCTGTCCACTATAACCCATATTGCATCGTGTTTGCTCCGGGTAAGTGGCAATCCAGTAACAAAGTCCATTGTGATGCGATCCCATTTCCATTCAGGTATTGCTATTGGTTGTAACAATCCCGATGGAACCTGGTGTTCAGCTTTCACCTGTTGACAAATCAAGCATCTGTTCACAAATTCTATCACATCCTTTTTCATACCAGACCACCAGTACTGGGTTTTCAAGTCTCTGTACATTTTCGTGCTACCTGGGTGCATTGCATATGAACTGCTGTGTGCCTCTGTCAGGATCATTTTTCTTAATTCTTCATTTTCTGGAATACAAATCCTGTCTCTGAAACACACAATACCATCAGTTCTGATTGAGAAGTCTGGATGCTTCCCCTCTGGGATCTGTTCACATATCATCTGAATTCTAGCATCCTGCTTCTGTTTCTCTGCAATTTGCTTAATCAAACTGGGTCTGCATATCAATTCAGCTACTACTGCACTATCTGGATTCAGCTGCAAATGCACATTCATGGCTTTCAGAGCAAACAATGCTTTTCTGCTCAATGCATCAGCGACTGCATTCGCCTTTCCTGGATGGTAGTCAATTATACAGTCATAGTCTTTAATCAACTCCATCCATCGTCTCTGTCTCAAATTGAGCTCTCTCTGGGTAGGCAGATATTTCAGACTCTTGTGATCTGTGTATATATAACACTTCTCACCATATAAGTAATGCCTCCAGATTTTCAGTGCGAAGACTATGGCTGCAAGCTCCAGATCATGAATCGGATAGTTCAACTCATGATTTTTCAGTTGTCTGGACGCATATGCAACCACCTTGCCTTCCTGCATCAATACACATCCCAAACCATGATGTGAGGCATCACTATAAATCACATAGTCTTTACCTGAAACAGGCTGAATCAGGACTGGAGCCTCTACAAGCATTGCTTTCAATCGGTCAAAAGCTGCTTGGCATCTATCAGTCCACTCAAATCTGACATTCTTATGCAGTAGCTTGGTCAACGGACTTGCTATGGAGGAAAACCCTTTCACAAACCGTCGATAGTAACCTGCCAAGCCTAGGAAACTTCTGACTTCTGTCACATTTCTGGGAGGCTTCCATTCCACTATCGCTTCAATCTTTTTCGGATCTGCCTTAATTCCCTCTGCTGACACAATGTGACCCAAGAATGCAATCTCAGGTAACCAGAACTCACACTTGCTCAGTTTTCCATACAGTTGCTTCTCCCTCAGAATCTGCAATACTACTCTGAGGTGTCTGTCATGGTCCTCAGCTGTCTGTGAGTACACCAGGATATCATCGATAAAGACTACTACAAACTGATCCAAGTATGGCCGGAATATTCTGTTCATCAGATCCATAAAGGCTGCAGGTGCATTAGTCAGCCCAAATGGCATCACTACAAATTCATAGTGCCCATACCTGGTTCTGAATGCAGTTTTCGGAACATCTGATTCTTTTATCCTCAGCTGGTGATATCCCGATCTCAGGTCAATCTTTGAGAAGACACAAGCTCCTCTCAGCTGATCGAACAAGTCGTCGATTCTCGGCAATGGATACTTGTTCTTCACAGTCAGTTTATTCAGCTGCCTGTAATCGATGCATAGTCTCAGGGTCCCATCCTTCTTCTTCACAAACAGGACTGGGGCTCCCCAAGGAGATACACTGGGCCGAATGAAGCCCTTATCCAGCAATTCCTGTAACTGTATCTTCAATTCTTTCAGTTCTGCTGGTGCCATTCTATAGGGTGCTATCGATACTGGAGACGTACCTGGTACCACATCAATCACAAACTCCACTTCTCTCTGAGGTGGCAAACCAGGAAGCTCCTCTGGAAACACATCTGCAAAGTCACATACAGTGGGTATATTCTGAATTTCTGCATTCACTTTTCTAGAATCAACCACCTGTGCCAAGTACGCTTCACATCCCTTTATGATCAGTTTACAGGCTACAGTGGCTGAAATGACATTGGAGAGAAAATCCCTCCGTTCACCCACCATAGTGATTTCTGCACCATCTACTGTTCTGAGGGTCACTCGCTTCAGTTCACAGTCGATCACTACTCTATGCCGAGTTAACCAATCCATGCCTAATATTACATCAAACTCATGGAATGGCAACTCCATCAAGTCTCCAAGAAAGTCACACTCCTGTATCCGAATAGGACAATTTCTGTATATACGGTTCACAACGACACTCTGACCTATCGGATTACTGACTAATACATCATATTCAGTAGGTTCAGTTTGCAAACTTCTTTGTTTCAACAATGCATCACAGATATATGAGTGTGTAGAACCTGGATCTATCAATGCAATAGCTGTAGTATCAAAAATAGAAATAATACCAGCTATCACATCAGGAGCATCTTTATCTTCCTGAGCTCGAACACCATAAACGCGTGCAGGAGCTCTACTATCTGGTCTGGCCACTGACTCTGACACTCCTCTGTGGCTACCAGCTTCAGGTACTGTCTGACCAGGCCTCCTACCTCTGGAAGTAGTAGGGGCTGATCTCTCTGGCTGCTGGGGTCCCATCTGTGGGCAATCCCTCACAAAATGATCATGGGAACCACATTTCAGGCAGGCTCCTGTAAGTTTCCAGCATTCCCCAGGATGTCTTTTGCCACAATGATCACATACGGGAGGGGCTGGTCCCCTACCTGCACTCCTAGGGGTACTGGCTATAGAAGTCGCAGACTGACCAGGCCTAGCTGTAGGTACTGGCCTCTGTGACTGCACTGGACCACTGGGCTGCGGTCCCTTAAATTTCTTACTCGGGGACTGATATGAGCTGGATGGCCCTGCCCCTCTTCTCTGCTGCCCTCTGTCTCTTCTGGCCTGCTCTTCTTTCTTTATTCTCTCTACATTCAGAGCTGCCGAGACGAGACGGGTAAAATCCTCAAATTCAAAAGCAGCAACCTGTAACAGTGCTTAACTCATTAACATACTATTCATATATTCACAATTCATTATGCAAACAGTAGGAATTTCACACAACCTGTAGGCGGATGTAATCATTTAGTCCATCCTCAAACCGTCGACATTTATCCACCTCAGTCGCCACCATCTCTTTCGCATACTTACTCAACCTGACAAACTCCCTCTCATATTCAGTCACAGTCATCTGCCGTTGCTTCAGGGTGGTAAACTCCCTCTTCAGATTATCCAGATAGATGCGACCAATATATTTTCTCCGGAACTCCGTCTGAAAGAAGTCCCACGTTCTGTCCTCTGGTCGCACTGTCTGTATAATGGATGTCCAACACTGGTAGGCATCCTCCTGCAATAGGGATACTGCACATTCCAATCTCTCCTCCGGTGTGCAGTGCATCTGCTCTAATATTCTGTTCGTCCGCTCAAACCAGTGTTCTGCGGCAGATGCATCCTCATCCTTCCTACCATGGAAATCAGTAGGTCTGTGTTTAGCCAATCGCTCGATGGCTGATCTCCGTGACGCTGCTCTTGCCACATTCTGGAAGAACTCAGCCATCTGTTGCATAAAAGCTGGCTGTACAGGGTCCGTTCTCGGACTAACTGATTCCCTCGATGCTCCCCCAACCACGCTGGCGGGACTCTCAGGTCTATCACCACTTCCTTCCATTCTTTATCCTATATCAGACAGAAGAGAGTTCTGCAGATTAGAGTCACACATTCCTATGGGTAGCTTTAGATAATGCATGCATATACAGACTCTTTGGTCCCGAAACGCCTAAACCGCGCTCTGATACCACTAAAGTGTAGCACCCCCCGACCCGACCCGGCCGGACCGACCCGGGGAGCGCTACTCGAACTTTCAAACTTTTTTTTTTTTTTTTCAAAACTTCATTTTACATTTTAAAATCATTGTGAGCCCAAAACAAATAATTAAACTTTTTACGAAAATCCGGCAGAGTACCGTTTATTTTTCGGACTTTTCAAAACCTGTTTTTACACAATCAATTCAATACCAATTTCAATAACACTTCAATAATCATTTCAAACAATTGCGCACTCTGCCGTTTAGTGCGACTTATCAAAATCTTGCATCACAATTTATAAAATAAAACAAATCAGACTTTACTATTTACATTTAATTAATAAAAGACAGTAATCATAAAATAATTGATTACAAAACATATTTACAAATTCCCTGTATATGCATGCTTTCAGAATATATATATACATAACAAAAGTATAGCTGCCCAACTGTACAATCCTGTGACTCGATCTGCAATTCTTCCAGTTCTTCAGTCTTTAGCTTCCTCCGGATTCCTGGTACCTACGCGTTAGACACAAAACTAACGCGCTAAGCATAAAGCTTAGTGGGTGTACTAAAAATTCAATTAAATAACTCACAATATAATTGTTCTTTAAAGAAACAATAAACCATCATATATATATTTCAAAACAATTCCATTTCTATTGCATTTCAAAACAATTAAATTCCGAAAGTCAAAGCATTAAACATTTCCAATTACTTTAATTTCAATAATGAAGTCAATAATGAATGCTATCAATAAAATCATTCGGTTCACTTTTCAATTTTAATCAATTCTGGCCCACTAGAATACTAAACATTCTAGGACTGGAATATGGGTCAATGTGACGTCCGGGGTTGCCCCGCAACAACAGTCACTGATATCACGTGATTGTCCGAGATTGCCCCGCAACAACAATCACTAATATCATCGCGATTGTCCGAGATTGCCCCGCAACAACAATCGCTAGTATCATTATGATCGTCCGAGATTGCCCCGCAACAACGATCACTAAAATCGGTGTGATTGTCCGAGATTGCCCCGCAACAACAATCACACAATAATAACGGCGCAGTACTGCTCAGTAAAACCCAGCTGGTATACCAACCTCCTATATCCATTTCTATGTTTACGTATCCTGGGGCCGTTACAATAAATAAATTTTCAAGTAAGCACAATATATTACAAATCATAAACAATAATCCTGTGAACAGTATTTTTCACAAATCATAACAGTCAAAATATTCGAAATCGAAATTGAAATACGATTTATCACAAATCAGTCCAAAATCAACAATAATCATACAAAAATATAAATCATGTATTATTAACGGAATCTACAAAATCGAAAGAAAACCAAGATGCGATCTAACATCAACGTGTTCCAAGATCAACCATAGATGCAGCAAATACATATAAAATAGACACTTTACTTATGAAAAATCAAAAACGAAAACTTTAAACGAAATCAAAAACGATAAACTTAAACGAATACGTAATCGAAATATTTCTCGTAACGGTTTCGAAAACGAGAGTACACCTACCTCGGTACCGTTTTTTGTTCGACCAACCGCGGTTCCGCGATTTCTTTCCCTTCTCTTTTTCCTTTCTTTTCTCCTTCTTTCTCTTCTTCCTCTTTTTCTTTTCTTTTCTTTCTTCTTCTTCTCTCTTCTTCTTCTTCTTTTTCTTCTCTCTTTTCTCTCCTTTTCTCTCTTTTTTCTCGGTTCTTTCTCTCTCTGTTCTGTTTTCTCGCTTCTGCGAGAAGCTTCTATTTTTTTTATTTTTTTTTTTCGCCATCGCGACCGCCGTCGCGACCTGTGGTCGCGGCACCAGGTCGCGATGCTCACTGGAATGCGCGCACCGCCTTCCTCGCGAGCGCGCCTTGGTCGCGCGAGTGGTCGCGCTGCTCTCTGCCCGTTTTTGACATTTTCATCGCGAGCAAGCCATCGCGACCTGTGGTCGCGGTGGCTGGTCGCGTTGCTCACTGCCAGATTTTTGCGTTTTTCACCGCGAGCGAGCCATCGCGACCTGTGGTCGCGGTGACCAGGTCGCGATGCTCTCTGGTCCAGTTTTTCAATTTTTCATTTTTCTCATTTTTCACTATTCAATCCGGTCCGCTGGAAATCATAATTACATTTACACCCCCTCAAATAGTAAAAATTTATTTTCACATATTTCACATATATCAAAAATTCATCACCCGAAATCCGGGATGTTACATCCTGTCTCAAGAAAGTCACAAAATTTCAAAAATAAGCTTTTGAAGGAAATATTTTGATATCAACTACAAAACAGCTTTACATTATCATTCAACACAAGCTCGTCTCTTTCTCTATTTGTTTTTTTTTCTTCTTCTTTTGCTTCTTTTCTTCCTTTTCTTGTATTTCAACTTTAATTTTAATTTCCAAAGGCATTGGCGGCTTTCATTGCACCTAAGGAGGTAGCCTTCTCCTCTAACTTGGAGATAAAGATATTGTTTCAAGCACATTGTAGAGGTAGCTTTCACTCTTCCAGAGGGCATAGCCATTTCCAAGCCTTTGTTTACCAAGCCATTATTAATCAAATTATACATTTCTCAATAACAAAACTATTTTCAAAAACAGTTCAGAGCAATGAGAAATCTTTTGACATTCAGAAACTGGATGAGCTTAATAGACACACAACATTCACACAATTGCTTATACAAGTCCAAATATGGGCATTTTATCAATTGCAACAAAGATCTGAAGGGCTAATGTCAGGAATTTAAGAGTAGATAAATGATACAGATCATTTTACACAAATATGACACTAGTCCACTCTTAGACATGAATAACACATGTTACAAATGACATGGCACAATCAATGAAGAGAGCATACACCAATGGATTTACTAAGTGACTGAAACCTAGCATGATCCAAAGGTTTGGTAAACAAATCAGCAAGTTGATTTTCTGTAGACATATGCTCTAAGGACACTACTTTGCTTTCGACTAATTCTCTAATGAAATGATGTCAAATGTCAATATGCTTAGTCCTAGAGTGTTGAACAGGATTTTTGGAAATATTTATAGCACTGGTATTGTCACAATAAATTGTCAGAGTACCTTGTTTCAAACCATAATCCTCCAACATTTGTTTCATCCATAGAAGTTGTGTACAACCACTACCTACTGCAATGTATTCTGCCTCTGCAGTTGACAAAGAGATAGAGTTTTGCTTTTTGCTATACCAGGACACAAGATTGTTTCCCAGATAAAAGCATCCTCCAGTTGTGCTTTTCCGATCATCACTGCATCCTGCCCAATCTGCATCACTAAAGCCAACCAAGTTAGGGTTAGTGTCAAAAGAGTACCAAATTCCAAAGTCCGAAGTTCCATTGACATATCGAATTATTCTTTTCACAGCTGTGAGATGTGACTCTTTCGGATTTGATTGATACCTGGCACACAAACCAACACTCAAAGAAATTTCAGGTCTACTAGCAGTTAAGTACAACAAACTTCCTATCATGCTTCTATACAGACTCTGATCAACACTTTTTCCATTTGAATCTTTACTCAATTTCAATGAAGTGCTCATAGGTGTGTTATAGTGTTTTGCCGATTCTAACCCAAACATTTTCACTAGGTTTTTAGCATATTTAGCTTGGGAAATGAAAATCCCATCACTCATTTGCTTGATTTGTAAACCTAAGAAATAAGTTAGCTCACCTACCATGCTCATCTCAAACTCACGAGTCATCACATTAACAAAGTCACTCACTCGCTTTTCATTAGTGGAACCAAACACAATATCATCAACATAAATTTGAGCTATGAATAACTCACCATTTTCACATTTGATGAACAAGGTTTTATCAACACTACCTCTTATGTATTTATTTTCAAGCAAGTAGTGGATGAGACGTTCATACCATGCTCGTGGAGCTTGTTTCAATCCATAGAGTGCTTTCTTTAATTTGTATACATGCTCTGGATGATGTGGATCTACAAATCCCTTTGGTTGCTCAACGTATACTTCTTCTTGAAGAACTCCATTTAGAAATGCACTCTTCACATCCATTTGATGTAGTTTGAACCTGCACACACAAGAAACACATAATAAAAGTCTAATAGATTCCAATCTAGCTACTGGAGCAAAAGTTTCATCAAAGTCTACTCCATCAAGTTGTGTGTAGCCTTGAGCAACTAGTCTTGCTTTGTTCCTTACTACATTTCCATTTTCATCCGATTTGTTCTTGAAAATCCACTTTGTACCAATGACATTGGTACTCTTAGGTCTAGGGACGAGAAACCACACATCATTCCTTTGGAATTGATTGAGTTCTTCTTGCATGGCACCAATCCAGAACTCATCTTGAAGTGCTTCTTCAACTTTCTTAGGTTCGAACTGAGACGTGTAGCAAACATAGCTCACTTGATTAGCTAGTTGTCTTCTTGTTCGTACTCCTTCACTCACATCTCCTATGATGTCATCCTTTTTATGAGACCTTCTAACCCAAGAAGCAGGATCTGTTTGATTTGGCATTTCTTCAGTCTCCTTTTCTTTCACATTTGAGTCCAAACCTGCACATTCAGAATTCTCAACAACATACTCATCATCAATATTAGACACAATTCTTGCATCATCCACAACTACATTAGATGATTCCATAATAGTATGAGTAGTTGAATTGAATACCCTATATGCTCTACTGTTAGAAGAGTATCCTAGAAAAATACCTTCATCACTTTTAGCATCAAACTTACCAAGTTGGTCACGATCATTTAAAATGTAGCACTTACTCCCAAATGTGTGAAAGTAGCTTATATTCGGCTTCTTTCCTTTCCATAACTCATATGGAGTTTGTCTAGTACCGGGTCTCAAGAAAACATGGTTTGAAATGTAGCATGCAGTATTGACAGCTTCAGCCCAGAAATTCCTTGGAAGTTTCTTGCTATTGAGCATAACTCTAGCCATCTCTTGCAGTACCCTATTCTTTTTCTCAACAACACCATTTTGTTGAGGAGTTCTAGGAGCAGAAAACTCATGAAAAATACCAAGGTTATTACAAAAATTACCGAAGCTAGCATTTTCAAATTCCTTTCCATGATCACTCCTAATTCTTTGAATGTTCTTGATTTTAAGATCTTTTTCATTCTGAAGTTTAATGCAAAGTGATTTAAATTTTTCAAAAGCGTCTGACTTTTCTCTAAGAAAATCAATCCAAGTGAATCTAGAAAAGTCATCAACACACACAAAGATATACCGCTTACCTCCAAGGCTTTCGGTTTGCATAGGACCCATGAGATCCATGTGAAGAAGCTCCAAGGGACGTTTGGACATTGTACCTTTATTTTTCTTGTGTATCCCCTTTGTTTGCTTCCCAATTTGACATGGTCCACATACACCTTCCTGTTTCTTTCCTAGCTCAGGAAGACCTCTCACAGCCTTCATCTTTCCAAGTTTCTTTAGGTCCTTGAAATTCAAGTGACCAAGTCTTTGATGCCAAAGTTCAACCTGTTCATGGTTAGTCAAATTGCATTTAAGAGTTTTAACATCAATACAATAACAATTATCATCAGTTCTCTTTCCCTGCAAAATAGTATTTCCTTTAGAGTTCAAGATTGTACAAGTATCTTTAAAAAAGCTGACAGCATGTACACTTTCACACAAGTGTGTAATGCTAATCAAGTTTGCCTGCAATCCATCAACAAGAAGAGCATCATTAAGACTAGGTAAACCAGAAATTTTAATTGACCCTTTACCTATCACTTTCTTCTTAGAACCATTACCAAAAGTGACCCATCCTCCATCCTTCATCACAAGATTTTCAAAAACATTTTTATCTCCGGACATGTGCCTAGAACAACCACTATCAAGGTACCAAGAATTTGCATTAATGGCTTTCAAGGCATAATGAGCAGCATAACATATGAAATCATCTTTTCTAACCCATGCTTTTCTCATTTTCTTTTTCAAGTTCTTTTCTTGTGGTTTAGAATTAACAACATTATTAGGCATTTGTCTAGAAAATCTTTCAAAGTGACAATCCCTAGATTCCATTTCATTATGGCACAATTGAATGTAATCAAAACATCTAGGTCTAATATGCCCTTTCCTACCACAAAAATGACAAATAGGAATGAAGTTAGAAAATTTACCTTGATGATTTGGTTGCCATTCATTTCTTTGGCGTCGGAATGATGTGGTGTTAGAAACTTTACCTTGTGCTTGTGGTTGTCTAAGAGGTGCCTTCTTGGGGTTGCTTGTTATCCTTGGTTGTTCAAGTGTTTGCTTCAAATTTTCTCCCTTGAAACATGTTGTCTTGCTTGACGAATGAGTGATTTCTTCAATTTCATAGCCTATGCCTCTCTTGTCTCCATAAGCCTTGCCAAGATTAATTACTTGATCAACCTTTAGTGCACCCAAAGTCAGCCCCTCGATTGATTTCCTTGCATCCTCCAATTCCTTGAGACATTCTTGTTCCCTATGTCTCACAATTTGCAAGGTCTTCTCTTTCTCACTCAGTTCCTTCTTCATTAGAATAATTCTTTGATCATCATCTTATTTTTCTTTCTTGAGTTTTTGGATGGCTTCTTCAACAATCTGAGCCCTTGATAATGCCTCTTGCTTCTCTTTCTCAAGAATCTTGAGTTTGACCTTGTAAGAAACATTTTCCTTCTTTATCTTGAGGCTTTCTGCATATAACTCATTAAAAGCTTCCTCAAGGCTTTCTTCATCTGATTCCTCTCTCTCACTCATGCTCGTTTCACCTTCACTAGCTTCTTTCTCATTGCTATGATGACTTGCAACAAAGGCAGTGAAGTTACTCACTAGCTCCTCTAAACTTGTAGAGCTTGTATCATCTTCTTCATCACTTTCACTCCATGATACCTTCATTGCCTTACCTTTCTTATTTTTCTTAAAATTGTTGGCATATTCGGTTGAGATATGCCCATAGCCTCCACATTCATAACATTAGACGCCTCTCTTGTTGATCTTTTCTTTTGAGGTGTCAACTTTCTTTGGAAAGCTTTTCTTTGTATCTTTGGTTCTTGTGGAGTTCTCACCCTTCTTTTTGTTTGTCTTGAGGAATTTTTTGAACCTTTTGGCAAACATGGCAATCTCAGCTTCATTGAGATCATTATCATCTTCTGAATTTTCAGCTTCCTTGATTGCTTTGAGGGCTATACTCTTGTGTTTCTTGACTGGTTTCAATCCCATTTCAAAAGTCTTCAAGGAACCAACAAGTTCTTCTACTCTCATGGAATCAACATCCTTGCTTTCTTCAATAGCTGTGACTTTAGCTTGAAATCTTTCGGGCAAGGATCTTAGAATCTTCCTAACAATCTTCGAGCTAGAATAGACTTCTCCCAACATATAACTCTTGTTGGTGATGTCTGTGAGCTTGGCTTCAAATTCTGCAAAGGTCTCATTTTCTTCCATTCGAAGACTCTCAAATTAAGATGTTAGCATTTGAAGCTTGGACCTCTTGACAGCTGTAGTTCCTTCATGTGTGATTTGGAGGATTTCCCATGCTTCCTTGGCACTTTCACATTTTTGAATATGCCTATATTGACTGTCATCAACGCCACAGAAAATAGCGTTCAACCCCTTTGAATTCCAAGTTGCCAAACTGTAATCTGTAGGTGTCCAAGTTGACTTGGGTTTCAATGTTCTTCTCCCATCTTCACTTGTGGTTGTGGGAGGTGTGTACCCCTCTTCGATGCTTGTCCATACATGTTCATCTATGGACTTCAAGTAAGCTCTCATGCGGACTTTCCAAAATGAGTAGTTTGTGTCATTTAGAAGTGGAGATTTGGTATGGGATGCACCCTCTCTTACTACGGAGTCCATGGGATCAAGAATAGACAAAAATTGCACACAAATAGCAAACAAGCAAATAAACACCCAAAGATCTAGCTATGTATGTCTAGCTACCAGCTCTGATACCAATTGAAAGTTTAAGTGCAACGGTCTATATGAACCTAGAGGGGGGGTGACTAGGTTCTTACCCAATTTTTTGATTACCAACAATTTAATTAGATCAATTCAACAATTATAAACACATAACAAATGCGGAAGAGATAAACAAAATCAACACAAGGATTTTAGCGTGGAAAACCCCTTCCAACAAGGGATCAAAAACCACGGGACCACTCTTGGCCACTTAACGGACAATCCACTAGTGATAAATGCAGTACACCCTCAAGTTGAAATTAAAATGACTCACTCCTCTTGGACTATCCCGCTCTAGTCTACCCGCAGGCCTTTTCCCTAATGATCTCCCAAGATCCACTAGGTGACTAAACGTATATCCTCAAGCTATCCTAGAATTCACACTCCTATTGGCGTGAGCCTACACCTATCGTCTCGCAAGAGCCAACTAGTGAAATTCCACACAAATGCAACTTTTGCACAAGAAGCAAACCTTGAGCTTGTTCATAAGACTTCACCAAAGTCACACAAGCTCTTCCAATAACACAAAGGATTATAGTCTAAGTGTTCAATGATGCATGAACATACAATTAGGATGCATGACTAATACAACCTATGATGCTAAGTGAACTAGTGCACACAATCTACTAAAATAACACTTAGCATAAACACATTGCAAGACCTAACAATTTTTACAACAAATTCAACACTTTCAAATCATGAAACAAACATATTCAATGCATGAACTCTACAAGGCAGCCAACATGTTTATATGAATGTGATTCTAACAACAAGTAAATTATTATAACAACAACTAACAGTCTTGATCCAACCTAGATTAGTACCAATCCACTAAACACATGTGAGATAGATGCTTAATTCATTCAAGCAAGATAAATGCATTCTAAATCACAACATCAAGTTATCTAGGTACTAATTTAACTTCCTAAATGCCTTATCATGCATTAAACACAAAACACACAAGCTTTCATTCAATTAATATCTATAAAACTCCATTAACTCTCATTCAAGAACAACAAAGAGATTCAAATGAAATGAATCATAAAACAACTTGAACAAACAAGAAACAAACTTACCACAAGTCTCTAATTTGATTCCATGGACATACAAGAGAGATTGGGTGAGTTTTGAGAGATTGGAGTTGAGAGAGTATGAAGAGAGGGAGCTGCTAGGGTTCTTCTTTCTGGATTCCTGATGAAAAAGACGAAGTGGCATTTATATATAGGAAGAGCCACGGGTCGGGTTGCCATACAAAATGGGTCGGACACACATGTTGGGTCGGGTGCAGTTTTCTGCACTGACCTATGTTCGGTTTCAAGCTAATATCTAGAGAAACGCCACCCATAAAATTCTGAAAAAATAACTGAAGAAATTAGACACATATATGAACAACTTTCATGGAGAACACCATTTAAAATTCGGACATTAAGGGTGCCATATTGGACCACATACATGACACACAAAAACTGTCTCCCCTGTTTTTTTAGCACTGACCTATGTCTGGTGTTTAGCTATTATCTAAAGACGTGCCATCCAGAAAATTCTGAAAAACTTAGAGAAGAAGGTAGAGACATAGATGAACAACTTTCATGAATGACACCATTTACAATTCGGACAGGAAGGGTGACATATTGGACCACATACATGTCAAACAAAAACTGTCTCCCCTGTTTTTCCAGTACTGACCTATGTCCAGTTTCTATCTAATATCTAGCGACGTGACACCCAGAAAATTCTGAAAAATTGATAGAAGTAAGTACACACATAGACCAACAACTTTCATGAAGAATACACTTTGAAATTCGGATAGGAAGGTAGAGATATGGGACCATCTATAGGATGCATCTGCAGAACATAACATATGAATGCAATACAATGAACTATGCATCATAGACCATGTCAATGATGAATGAGATGCCTAGAAACATAATGAATGATATGTTGTGAGTGTGTGAGATCCTAAAAACCTTTGTGAGATTGAGAGCAACTTACCAAATGAATCGATGATCTTGATGCCTTCAACGAAAGCTCCTAAACACAATTACAACCAAAGAGTGTTTTGCACGGAATTAGCCAACCTAGAAAATACTCGACCTAACAACAAGGAAATGGTATCGGTGTTTAACAGTCGGTTTCCCATTTCACGAGAAAATGGTATCTGTATAATCAACATCAGAGGCATCATAAATCACGGTGCAGTACTGCCATATATTCACCCAATTGACATGTGTAACACCCCCCGACCCGACCCAGCCGGACCGACCCGGGGAGCACTACTCGGTTTTCAAACTTTCTAAATTCATTTTTATAAACTGAAAACCATATAAATTATAGTTTCAAAAAAAAAATCTTTTTCAAGTGAACCCAACACTTAAACTTTTTACGAAAATTCGGCAGAGTACCGTTTGTTTTTCGGATTTTCCAAAACCTATTATTACACAATTCAATTCAAACACAATTCTCAATTTCAACACTTCTATAACATTTTCAAACAGTTGCGCACTCTGCCGTTTAGTGCGACTTACCATCACAATTTATAAAATAAAAACAAATCAGACTTTAATATTTACAGACATTTTAATAATAAAGGACAGGAATCATAAATAATTAATTACAGAACATATTTACAGACTCACTGTATATGCATGTTTACAAAGTACATATATAACAATAGAACTACCCAACTGTAATAATTCTGTGACTCGGTCTGCAACTCTTTCTTCCTCAGTCTTTAACTTCTTTCGGATCCCTGGTACCTACGCGTTAGAAACAAAACTAACGCGCTAAGCATAAAGCTTAGTGGGTGTACTATAAACTCAAATATAAATCATAAATATCTTTTAATCGGAAATCATATCACAATGTATATATATTTCAATTCAACTCAAGGATGAAAATAATCATGTTAATCTCAAAACCAAACCTTAATGCAGTTTCGATCACTTTGATTTCAATGATACTGTCAACATTTACAATCAATTAATAAAATCATTCAATTCATTCAATACTGGCCCGCTAGAATACTAAACATACTCGGACTGGAATATGGGTCAAACTCCCAACCCCCAGGACGAATCCTGAGGAGGTACGTGTCTCCCTACTCTAGGACCGTAGGTACGGAACCTAGAGAGGTACATAACTCCCTATCCCAGGAACGAATCCTTGGGAAAGTACATGGCTCCCAACCCCCAGGACGAATCCTGAGGAGGTACGTATCTCCCAGCCTCTGGACGAATCCAAGAGGAGGTACATAATAATCATCAGTATCAATCAGTAGCGGCGCAGTACTGCTCAGTAAAACCCAGCTGGTATACCAACCTCCTATATCCATCTCTATGTCTAAGTATCCTAGGGCCGTTTCCGATAAACTAAATTCACAATCAGTTACAAATCAATATATACTCAATAAATTTACAATTTTACACAATATTCTTCGAGAAAATGAACAATAGGCATATAAAAGTCTGAATCAACTATTTAAAACGAAATCGGAATATTCGAACCACAAACAAATGCGATCTAGTATAAAATCTTTCCATAATCAACCATAAGTATATCAATCATCAATTTTTACACATAAAGTGAACACTTTTCATACGAAAATCGAAATCGAAAACTTTTAACGAAATCGAAAACGAAACGAAAACGAGAAACGAAAACGAAAATGAAAACGTAAACGATAACGAAATACTTTTCGTAAAGATTCCGAAAACAAAAGTACACCAACCTGGAATCCTTGTTTTCGTTCGACAATCCGCGGTTCTACGATTTCGTTTCCTTCCCTTTCCTTTTTCTCTTTACTTTTTCTTTCCACTTTCTTCTTCCTTTTCTCCTTTCCTTTCTTTCTTCTTCTTCTTCTTCTTCTTCTTCTTCTTCTCTCTTTTCTCTCTTTTTTTTTTTTCCTCGGCTCTTTCTCTCTCTTCTTGCTGTTTTTGTTTTTCTAGCTTCTGCGAGAAGCTTCTCTTTTTTTTATATTTTTTTCGCTACCGCGACCGCCGTCGCGACCTGTGGTCGCGCCACCAGGTCGCGATGCTCACTGGACCATTCCCACCGCCTTCATCGCGAGCGCGCCTTGGTCGCGCTGGAGCTCGCGTTGCTCACTGCCCGAATTCGACGTTTTCATCGCGAGCAGTTCATCGCGACCTGTGGTCGCGGTGACTGGTCGCGATGCTCACTGCCAGAAATCGCGTTTTTCACCGCGAGCGAGCCATCGCGACCTGTGGTCGCGGTGACCAGATCGCGATACTCTCTGGTTCAATTTTCAATTTTTCATACATCAATTTTTCAACCTTTCAATCTGGTCCGCTGGAAATCATAAAATAAACATACATTTAATTACATTTTCACCCCCTCAATAGTAAAATTTATTTTCACATATATAACATTAATTACCCGAAATCCGGGATGTTACAACATGTCAATCTCTTATATCCATATTTCCCTATACATATATCAGGGCCGTTCAATTATCATAACAAATTAGTTCTTTGTTTTCAAGAATCAACGAATATAAATTTCAATCAAAATCCATAAGTAGGAAAACCAAACAATAGTTGTAAACCAGGTTTTGAAAACATACGCTTTTATTCGAATTTCCATAATATCAGAATATTGCACAAATAGTTCCAACAATATTTAAAATGAAATACGAGTATATAAAAAAATCAATACGAGAATATAAAATCTATAACTATATTTCCAGACTTACTAAATCAAAACATCTATCGAAAATAAGTTCAGAAACGTGTGTACACCAACCTGGATACCGTTTTCCGACAGTTTTCTTTTTGAATTTTCCTTTTTCCCTTTTTCCTTTCTTCCTCATTTTTCCTTTCTCCTTCTCTTTTCTTTCTTTTCTTCTCTTCTTCCTTCTTTTCTCTTCTTCCTCTTCTTCTTCTTCTTCTTCTTCTTCTTCTCCTCTTTTTCTTTCTTTCTTTTCTCTCTTTTTTTTCTCTCTTCTCCCGGTTTCTTCTTCTTTCTGTTTTTGGCTTCCGCGAGAAGCTTTCTTTTTTTATACAAATTCGGTCATCGCGGCCTGTGGTCGCGCCACCTGGTCGCGGTACTCTCTGGAGAAGTTCCACCGCTTTCATCGCGATCACACATCGCGGTACCATGGTCGCGTTGCTCACTGCCCGAATTTGATCTTTTTTACCGCGAGCTAGTCAGCGCGATCTGTGATCGCAGTGACTGGTCGCGGTGCTCACTGTAAGAAATTTTATTTTTCACCGCAAGCAGCTCATCGTGATCTCTGGTCACGGTACTCACTGTCACTTTTTCTTCACTTCATGCAATCTTTCTGGACCGCTCCATCTGGTCCATCTGGAAACCATAAAAATAAACATACATTTAATTACGTTTTACACTCCTCTAATCATAAATTTGTATATCCACATTTTCAAAATTAATTATTCGAAATTAGGGATGTTACAAAGTCGTTGACATTATAGCAATTACAACAGTCGACCCCCGAGCTCGAATAATATAGCCCACAAATGGAAGAGCTTGGTGAAGTACAAATCCATCCTGACTACCCCGAGCATAATGTCCAAATCGAATCACTACTCAAATCAGAAATAAGAGCTCAATTGATCGAGTTCTTAGCTCGACATTATGACTGCTTTACCTGGTCACATGCCGACATAACAAGCATTGACCCAAACATCAATGTTCACGAGCTCCAGGTCGACCCAGATTTCAAACCAATCAGACAAAAGCGAAGAAAATTCGCCCCCGAGCGAAACAAAGTGATCAATGAAGAAATACAAAAGCTTATCGACATCGGCTCCGTTAGGGAAGTCCATTACCCCGACAGGTTAGCAAATGTCGTTGTCATGCGAAAGAAGAATGATAAATTGAGGGTATGCAACTTCACAGATCTCAACAAAAACATGTCCCAAAGATTCATTCCCTCTACCATACATCGATATGTTGGTAGACACAACAGCGGGTCAGGAACTGCTCAACTTTATGGACGCCTTCTCGGGATATAATCAGATCTTAGTGCACCTAAAAGACCAGAAAAATACTGCCTTCGTCACTGAGCATGGCATCTTCTGCTACAAAGTGATGCCGTTCGGACTCAAAAACGCTTGGCAACTTACCAACGTCTTATCAACAAAATGTTCAGGGATATGTTAGGTTCGACAATGAAGGTCTATATAAACGATATGCTTGTCAAATCTCTTCAAGCCAAGTAACACCTCAAGCACCTATAACAGTCATTTAACATACTCTGAAAATACAGTATGAAACTCAACCCTTCTAAGTGTTCGTTCGGAGCGTCGTCTAGAAAATTCTTGGGTTACTTTGTCACACACCGAGGTATCGAAGCCAACCCAAATTAGATCCAGTCGATCATGGGGATCCCTTCCCCTCGATCAGTAAAAAAAAGTCCAAAAGCTTACTGGTCGAGTAGCTGCACTGAACCGCTTCATCTCAAAATCCTCAGAGAGATGCCAACCTTTCTTCGACACTTTAAGAAAAAATAAAAACTTTGAGTGGACGGAAAAGTGCGAAACAACTCTACAGCAGTTGAAGTCATATCTGTCGAGCCCACTATTGTTGTCTAAACCGACCAATGGAGAAACGCTCTACATCTACTTGGCAGTATTAGAAACAGTCGTAAGTACAATACTAGTAAGGGAGGTCGAGCAAAAACAGCTGCTAGTTTACTACACTAGCGTATCCCCGCTCGACGTCAAGAAGCGCTATAGCCAGATAGAGAAGCTAGCCTTAGTACTTACCTCAGCCGCTCGAAAGCTTCGACCAAACTTCCAATGTCATCCCATTATAGTACTTACGACTTTTCCACTCAAAAACATTCTTCATAAACCCGAGCTCTCCAATCGACTAACCAAGTGGGCAGTAGAATTGAATGAATACGACATCTCCTATCAACCTCGGACCGCCATCAAATCTCAAGTCTTGGCAGACTTTGTTGCCGATTTCACTCCAAACATTCTCCCACAAGCAGAAGAAGAATTACTCTCTCTAACCGAGGGATCGACATTTACATGGACTCTTTCGGTCGACGGGTCAAGCAATTCAAAAGGAAGCAGATTAGGCTTAGTCCTTCGATCACCCGAGCACGACATTATCGAGCAATCAATCAGATATGGCTTCAAGACAAAGAATAATGAAGCTGAGTATAAAGCACTTATAGCCAGACTACGCTCTCCAAGAGCATGAATATCAAACGAATTAAAGTAAGGTCTGACTTCCAACTAATAACACGATAGCTCGATGGATCCTATTAAGCCAAAAATCCCAAAATGGTCACTTATTTGGCTATAGCCACACAACTTCGTTCGACATTCGAACACTTCAAGCTCGAACAGGTACCAAGATCAAAGAATATACACACCGATGCTTTGGCAAATCTCTACTCGGCTATAGAAACAATCGAACCCAAGACTATACCCATAGTCTATCTACAATGGTCAGCCATGTGGGCTAATAAAGAAGAGGTTACTTCCATCGAGCTCGATAAAACATAGATGACTCCACTACTGGATTATCTCATCAATGACATCCTTCCTGTCGACCACAATAAAGCCCGTAAATTCCGAGCCAAAGTCGCCCATTTCAGCATTGTTGAGGGCAAACTTTATAAAAGGTCACTCTCGGGACCTTATCTACGATGTGTCGACCCTATACAAGCAAGCCTTGTGCTTAAGGAAATTCACGAGGGTAACTGTGGGAATCATTTCGGAGCCAAAAGCTTAGCAAGTCGAGCCTTTGTGGCAGGATACTACTGACCTACGATAAGATCCGACTTGACCAACTATGTCAAAAATGCGACAAGTGCTAAAGATTCACACAAGTCTCACACTAACCTCCAGGTCGACTCATCCTTCATGAAGTGAGTAATGGATATCATTGGCAAAATACCAACAGCAGCAGTAAGGAAGGTTTATATACCCGTTCTCACGGACTATTTTAGTAAATGAGTCAAAGCCAAAGCCTACCAAAGAATCAGAGACTTTGAAGTGAAGAACTTTATCTGGAAGAACATCATGTGCAGGTTCGGCATACCAAAAGAAATAGTCACCGACAACGGATTGCAATTCATTTTGTTCGACCTTTAGGACTTCTACAAGAAATTGGAAATTAAACTAAGCTTCTCAACTCCCTATTATATGCAATTGAACGAACATGCAAAGTCGACAAACAAAATAATTGTTGGAACACTCAAGAAGAAGCTCCACGCAGTAAAGGGTTTATGGGTCGACATGCAACCTGAAGTTCTCTGGTCATACAAAACTACTCCTCAAGTGTTGACCGGACAAACACCCTTTTTCCTTAACATACAGATTTGAAGTCGTAATGCCAGTCGAAGTAAAACTTCATGCAGCAAGATACAAGCATACTACAGAAGAATCGAACTCACAAGTACTTTCATGCGAGCTTGACACACTCGACGAACGTCGAGATCAGGCTTCAATCTGACTAGCTAACTATCAACAAATGGTCGCTCAACATTATAACAAAAAACATATGCATTTGAGCGTTCAAAGAGGGAGATTGGGTTCTACGTCGAGTGTTCCAGAACACCAAAGAACAAGGTGCGGGAAAAATTGGCCCGACATAGGAAGGACCCTACGAGATCAGGAAAGTAGTTGAACAAGGGGCATACACACTGCGCGTTATCGACAACTGGGAAATCAACAACAGCTGGAATGTCATACATCTAAAACAATATCATTTCTAAACTCTTAAATATTTTCCTTATGATTTTATTAAATAAAGTTACTGACTTGAGCATCGGAAGGCCGTGGGCCACAACGGCTAACGACAGATCTATCGATCGACAGGTTAAAGCCACTACAACAATCTTGCACTCAAGGCAAGCTAAATGGGCTCGACCACCAACGCTCAACAATTATAAGTTTTCCTCTGCACACGAGCGCACCATGTTTAGACGACAATACGACTCAATGACAAT
This sequence comes from Xanthoceras sorbifolium, assembly GCA_003430845.1. NCBI lineage: Eukaryota > Viridiplantae > Streptophyta > Magnoliopsida > Sapindales > Sapindaceae > Xanthoceras > Xanthoceras sorbifolium. The sequence continues at coordinate 24,118,148 of CM010609.1, forward strand.
CTCCAAATCTAATAAATAATTCATAGACTTGAAGACTGGGGAGGAATAACCATTACGATTACGATTCGACTCGACAAGTTAACCAAAACATTCTGTTAGTATATTGGAATACGCTCTACACATAAGTCAGTTAAAATTTGGATTTATATTAGACATACGAATTTATGTAGTCAGCTCTACATATGAGCCAGTCAAATTTATACAAGGTTGGATTATTTGATTACACTAGAGTACAAGTATATGTTCAAAAATTCACGTTCGACAAATTTACATTACTTGATCAAATTTATCAAGTGTCCAAAATTGTTATTTGGCATTATGCTCGACAATTACTCCATTCGACACCTGGTCCAAAAATTTTAACTTGTTTAAAATGTCAAGGATACTATTGCATTTGACGAAAGTTACTTGGGGCAGTCGATCTATTTTGATCGACAAGTATACATTTGACATTCAAAATACTTAAGCAAAATTATATTCATAGTCAAGATAAACAAAAGGAAATGGGCAAAAACCCAGTTCACAGGGCAATTCTCGGTCCAAACAAATTCAAAAACAATTAAAGGGCATAAACCCGGTTCGATAGGGCAAATTCTCGACTCAAAGCACTTTAAGGCACATAGCCACGTTCAATAAAACGGTACTTGGCCAAATATTTAAGCTATTACGAAGCTTTTTCTTGCTACTATTCCTGACCGACCCCGTCCTGCTGCTCGCCTCGACCTGTCTCCGCCTGGTTATTTCGCGTATCTTCGACAGGGCGACGTCACAAGAGCTTGATCACCGACTGCACCCTCGGACTCTACCTTTTCTATAGTCGCCAAAGCCTTAAGCTCCTCCCGTGCAATAATCGCTTCATCTGATCGCCATTAATCGACCTTTCCATCTTTGTACTCCTGCATGAGCTCAGTTTTAGTTAAGACGACCGCATCTCCAGCTATGGTCCCCACTTTTTCCATCAGGACACTAACTTGCTCGACCAGGTTATCAAGCTTGCCTTTATGCTCCATCTTTAGCCGAACCTTCATTTTCCTGCAGCTCGACCACCTTCTTCTTCAACTCTTCCATCATCGCCAAGTTCTCGCGCTTGGCTTTTTTCTTCTTCAACTATGCGAGCTTTAAAGAGTTGTTCTCCTTCCTTAAGACATTGTTCGACTCTTTGAACTCTTTGAGCAGACACACACACGACGATAATTCATTCTTTAAATAGACTTGGACTTCTAGAGCCTGCACAAAAGAAAAATAAATTAGTCAATTTAAAAATTGTCGATATCTTCGATTGACAGACGAAGAGAAGATAACTTACGTGGAAAGCACTAGTTATCCCCCAATCGATCGTCTTTAGCACACCGATCTCCCTCAGATATTGAGCGTCATCGGGAAAAACGAACTGTCGATCAAAAGCTTGAAGTCCTTGATAGTAGAGGTCCCAGCTGGGAATGAGATGTTGATGTTAGGCTCCGAGTTGGTGACATCCACCGTTTTCTACTTCTTCTTGGCCTGCTTAGAGGCGGTCACCTCAGGAGTTGAGCTCGACGTATTTAGAAGCTGTTGAGTCAACGCCTGTGGAGAGGCTGATATCGCAGCCACGCTCGGCTGCTTCCTCTTCTGGGCCAAGGCCGTTGCTTTCTCACGCCTCTTTCCCAATGCCTCATCGGTAGTAAGGATGTTGACTTTCAAATTAGACATCGAATCTCAAGTGAATTTTCTCTCGGCTTCAGAAATAGGGGTAAGAAACTAAGTTCCACAAAATAGCTCGAAGCCGTGTCGAACCCAAGAGTATGTAATTAAATCCCTAAGCTTAGGAAAGGGAGTACCTTCGATGTTGATCTCTACTCGAAACCACAGACGACTAGGTCATAGGCTCTTTTCGCTCAGCAGCTTCCCCCAACTCTGCTCGGCCGAGTCGAATGAACTAATTAACTTCGTGTGTTCCTCACTGTTGCAACCTTCCATGCTTTGAGAATGGGCCACGAACTCTACAAAAAAATACAAAGAAAAACTTAGCAACAGTTAAATTGGTCGACCAAAACATATGAGATAGATACAAATCCCACAAGGGATGTTCTACGTCTAGCGAATATAACCCCTATCATCGAACGAACCAGTCACCAATTGACCCCTCGCAAAAAAGTATTTATCCTTCCACCCATGATCATTTGTTGTGAGGTGAGGAATCAAATGCGACCGATAGGGTCGAGCAGAGAGAGCGTATCGACCAGGTTCATCTTCATGACCCTTCATGTAGTATGAGTAAAAAAGATTCCCTAGTGTAAAAAAGAAGTCATCTTTTCTCATGGAGACTTCGATCGATAGTAAAAGCCTCCATACATTTGGAATCAACTAACCCGTAACTAAGTCAAAGAATCTCAAAAGCTCACGACTCAAAAACGGCACCGGGAATCTCAAGCCTTGTCGAAAAGGCAGCTCATAGAAACAAGTCCATTCTGGAACGATCGAGTCCGCTCTTTAGGTCAATGTCGACAATCTTAGCTCGATAGACTTCAGTAAGCTTAAAAACTGGACTTAATGATAACGACAGTATCTAAGGATCCTGCAATATCGAAGCCACGACATCAATCACCTGGTCACTCGACCTAACGTCGACTACAATGGTAGTAAGAACAATCTCAGGCTCGGCCTCTAAATCTATAATCCATGTAGGAGTCATGACTGCCAGAGGGCGTGGTCTACTATCTGTCGACTCTCCACTCGACGAATGTGACCCTTTATACAAATCGATCTCCTTCAACACATTAGCGATTGGGCTTGACATGGCTCCAAACACTGTCAAACAAAAATAAAAGCTTAGCAAATGAGATCGAATCTATGTACCTACGCCTTGTAACATCCGTAATTTTCATTAATTATGAAAAGTGCCCAAAAGTATTGTTAATTATGTGAAAATAACGTAATGGGTTTATTTTGATTAATTTTTAGGTATACAAGTGGACCAGGCGGAGTGGTCCAGAATGAGTGCATAAAGAAAAAGGAAAAAGTTGGCAGTGAGCACCGCAACCAGGGATCGTGATGAGCAGCTCGCGGTGAAAATAATGATTTTGGACAGTGAGCACCGCGACCAGTAATCGCGACCAGGGATCGCGATGAGCAGCTCGCGATGAAAATGTTGATTTTGGGCAGTGAGCAACGCGACCAACATAGCGGCCAGACACCGCGATGGTTGATCGCGATGAAGATGGTGAAAATATTCCAGTGAGCAACGCGATCAGGTGGTGCGACCACAGGTCACGATGACCAATGTTTTATAAATATATGGCGGTGGAAGCTTCACGAAGAAGTAAGAGGAAACAGAAAATAGAGAGAGACCGGGAGAAGAGAAAGAAAAAGAAAAAGGAAAAGGAAGAAGAAGAGAAAGAAAAAGAGAGAGAAATGAAGAAGAAAGAAGAAAGGAAGAAGAAGAAGGGAAGAAAAAGAAGAAGAAGAAAGGAAGAAGAAAGGAGAAAGAGAAGGAAAAGAGAAGGAAGAAAGAGAAGGAAAAAGAAAAAGGAGGAAAAAGATAAATCCAGAAAAGAAACTGTTGTAGAAACAGTATCCAGGTTAGTGTACACGTATTTATGAAAACCTTATGAATTTCTTTATATGATTTGATTTGAATTTCTATATTTTTGATTGAATAAATTGAGAATTTATTATTGATTTGGAAAATTTATTATGGATTTGTGATATTGTATGTTTTTGAACACGTTTTACGAATATTGTTTTATGATTATTGCTGTTGTTGGATTAATGGAATTTTTGTAAAATAAAGTGGTTGATTTCGAAATAAATAAAATGAATTGATAGGAAAATTGGAAAATTTTATATTAATACGGCTCTAGGATACTTGAACATAGAAAACGGATACAGGAGGTTGGTATACCAGCTGGGTTATTTTCAACAGTACTGCACCGTTATTATTAGTGACTGTTGGATTTCGCGGGACAAACCTGGTATAGACCAGTTTAGGCGAATCCCGGAGGTGGACGTCACACCGATATTGATATTATGTACCTCTCTAAGGATGGTTCAGGCCCTCACTGCCGGTCTTAGGGTAGGGAGTTATTTCAGCCCATATTTCAATCCATAAAATTATGTTGAGTATACCAAAGGGGCAGGATTGAAATAAATGGAATAAAATGTTTATGAAGGAATTAAAAAGTTGAATTCTTATGATTTATTAATTTAATTGAGTTGTTTTAATAAGTTGCTTATTGATAATATTGTTTGAATTTAATATGACATTTTACTTGAAAGGTTATTTTATGAATTTTTAAATTATTTATTTAGTGTACACCCACTAAGCTATATGCTTAGCGCGTTGATTTCATCACGCGTAGATAACAGAGATACAGAGGGAGAAAAAGACTAGAGAAGAGGTAACTGCAGATTGAAGACTCAGAGTCACCATACTTTTTGGGTAGCTATATATACATGTATTTTGGTTATATGTATCATTTAGTTATGCATGCATACACAGGAGTTTGTAAATTTGTTATAAAATGTGTTTTGTAAATATTTGTTTAATAGTTTACATTTCAAAGGGTGTAAATATCAATTATGAATTGTTTTATTTGAAATGTTTGGAAAGTCGCACTATACGGTAGAGTGCGCATATGATTGAGAATTTGATTCTGAAGTGTTGAGATTATATAGTTTGAATTTTTGTTGAAAACAGGATTTTTGGAAAATCAGAAAAACATAGGAAACTCTGGCAAAATTTTTCAAAATTGTTTTGGATGGGCTCACTATAAAAAGGATTTTAAATTATAACTTATTTGGTTTTCAATGGTTTTTTCAATTATAAAGTGAGTCAAGTCAAGTTTTGAAATTAGGTAGCGCTCCTTGGGTCAATCCAGACGGGTCGAGTCAGGGGGTGTTACATTAAAGTGGTATCAGAGCGCGGTTTAGACGTTTCTGGACCAAAAGAGTAATAGTCTGTATATGCATGCATTGTACAAATACACCTATAGAAGTATGTGACTCTAATCTGCGGACCTCTTTTCTGTCTTATATAAGATAAAAATGAATGGAAGGAAGTGGTGATAGACCTGAAAGTCCCGCCAACGTGGCTGGAGGAGCATCTAGAGAATCAATAAGCCCAAGGTCGGCTGAACCAGAAGTTCAGGGTCAGCCAGCATTTATGCAGCAAATGGCTGAATTCTTCCAGAACGTGGCCAGAGCAGCGCCACAAAGGTCAGCAATTGAATGCTTGGCCAAGTACAGACCGACTGATTTCCATGGTCGAAAAGATGAGGATGCATCTGCCGCAGAATATTGGTTTGAACGGACGGAAAGAATCTCAGAGCAGATGCACTGTACACCTGAAGAAAAACTAGAGTGTGCAGTATCTCTATTGCAGGAGGATGCCTACCAATGGTGGATCTCCGTTATACAGTCAGTGCGGCCGGAAGACAGAACTTGGGAGTTGTTTCAGAAGGAATTTCAAAGAAAATATGTCGGTCGCATTTATCTGGATAATATGGAGAGAGAATTTACCAACCTAAAACAGAGACAGCTGACAGTGACAGAGTATAAAAGAGAATTTGTCAAGTTGAGTAAATATGCTCGTGATATGGTGGCTACCGAGGCGGACAGGTGCAGGAGGTTTGAAGATGGGTTGAACGATTATATCCGCCTACAGGTTGCTGCATTTGAGTTTGAAGATTTTACCAGACTTGTCTCTGCAGCCTTGAATGTTGAAAGAATCAAGAAAGAAGAGCATGATAAACGAGATAGAGGTCAACAGAGAAGGGGAGCAGGGCCATCAAGTTCATATCAACCACCGGGTAAGAAGTTTAAAGGACCGCAGTCTAGTGGTCCGACGTAATTACAGCGGCCCATACCCACAGCTCGGCCGGGACAGTTTGCAACATCAATAGCTAGTACCCCTGGGACCATCCCCGACACTGTGTGAGCATTGCGGAAGAAGACATCCTGGGGAATGCTGGAGGATCACAGGAAATTGTTTGAGATGTGAATCCCGTGATCATTTTTAGAGGGATTGCCCATAGGTTAGAGCTATTCCTGTTCAGCAATCAGATAGACTAGCTCTTACTACTTCCAGAAGTAGGAGGCCCAGTCAGGCAAGAACTGAATGTGGTAGCCACAGAGGGGTGTCAGAATCAGTAGCAAGATCAGATAGTCGTACACCTGCACGAGCCTATGGTATTAGGGCTCAGGAAGACAAGGATGCGCCAGACGTGATTGCTGGTACTATTTCTATCTTTGACACCACAGCTATTGCATTGATAGATCCAGGTTCTACTCATTCTTATATATGTAATGCATTGCTGAAACAACGAAATTTAAAAACTGAACCTACTGAGTATGACGTAATAGTCAGCAATCCGATAGGCCAAAGTGTAATTGTGAACCGTGTGTACAGAAATTGTCCTATTCAGATTCAGGCGTATAAATTTCCAGAAGATTTGATGGAGTTGCCATTCCATGAGTTTGACGTTATTCTAGGCATGGATTGGCTATGCAGACACAAGGTAGTGATTGACTGCAATTTGAAAAGAGTAACTCTCAGAACAGCGGATGGTACAGAAATCACGATGGTGGGTGAAAGGAGGGATTTTCTCTCCAATGTTATTTCAGCCACTACAGCCTGTAAACTGATCAGAAAGGGTTGTGAAGCTTATTTGGCTCAAGTGGTTGATTCTAGAAAGGTTGATTCTATAATTCAGAATATACCCACTGTGTGTGATTTTCCAGACGTATTTTCAGAGGAACTTCCTGGTTTGCCACCTCAGAGAGAAGTGGAGTTTGTGATTGATGTGGTACCAGGTACTTCTCCAGTATCAATAGGTCCTTACAGAATGGCACTAGTAGAATTGAAAGAACTGAAGATACAGTTACAAGAATTGCTGGATAAGGGCTTCATTAGACCCATTGTATCTCCGTGGGGGGCTCCAGTATTATTTGTGAAAAAGAAAGATGGGTCACTGAGATTGTGCATCAATTATAGGCAACTGAATAAACTCACAATCAAGAATAAATATCCGTTGCCTAGAATCGATGACTTGTTTGATCAGTTGAAAGGAGCCTGTGTCTTCTCAAAGATAGATCTCAGATCGGGGTATCATCAGTTGAGAATAAAAGATTCTGATATTCCAAAAACCGCATTCAGAACGAGGCATGGACATTATGAGTTTGTAGTGATGCCATTTGGGCTGACAAATACACCTACAGCCTTTATAGATTTGATGAACCGGATATTCCGACCATACCTGGATCAATTTGTGGTTGTATTTATTGATGATATCCTGGTATACTCACAGACGATAGAGGACCATGATAGGCACCTCAGAGTAGTATTGCAGATTCTGAGGGAGAAGCAATTGTATGGAAAACTGAGTAAATGTGAGTTCTGATTGTCCGAGATTGCATTTCTGGGCCATATTGTGTCAGCAAAGGGTATTAAAGCAAATCCTAAAAAGATTGAAGCAATTGTGGAATGGAAGCCTCCCAGGAATGTTGCAGAAGTCAGAAGTTTCTTAGGCTTAGCAGGTTATTATCGACGGTTTGTAAAGGGATTTTCATCCATAGCAAGTCCGTTGACCAAACTACTGCATAAAAATGTCAGATTTGACTGGACTGATAGATGCTTGGCAGCTTTTGAAAGATTGAAGACGATGCTAGTTGAGGCTCCAATCCTGATTCAACCAGTTTCGGGTAAAGATTTTATGATCTATAGTGATGCCTCACACTAGGGTTTAGGTTATGTATTAATGCAGGAAGGCAAGGTGGTTGCATATGCGTCCAGACAACTGAAAACTCATGAGCAGAACTATCCTGTACATGATCTGGAACTATCCCTAAAAAAAGGCGATAAACATTGAAGAGATTTCAAGAGAAATAAATGACTCAAAAATCTGACAAATAATATTACTATGGTTCGAGAGAAAGTAAAAGTATCTACTCGGACACTACAGTGGAAATGTGTTGAATCAAGAGCAGACAGTAAGCATCTTTATTATGGACGCTTTATTCTGTCTCCACTTATGAAAGGTCGAGCCGACACAATAGGCATTGCGATGCGAAGAGCTTTGCTTGGAGAAATCGAAAGAACATGTATTACATGTGCAAAATCTGAGAAAATCCAGCATGAATATTCTACCATAATACATTACTTGTATGGTGAGAAGTGCTACATATACACATATCATAAGAGTCTGAAATATCTGCTTACTCAAAGAGAGCTCAATCTGAGACAGAAACGATGGATGGAATTAATCAAAGACTATGACTGTGTGATTGACTACCATCCAGGAAAAGCAAATGTGGTAGCAGATGCTTTAAGCAGAAAAGCATTATTTGCGCTAAAGGCCATGAACGTTCATTTACAGTTGAATCCAGATAATGCATTGGTAGCTGAATTGAGATGCAGACCAAGTTTAATTCAGCAGATTGCAGAAAAACAGAAATAAGATGATAGAATTCAGATGATATGTAGACAGATCCCAGAGGGGAAGCAACCGGACTTCTCAGTTAGAAATGATGGTATTATGTGTTTCAGAGACAGGATTTGCATTCCAGATGATGAAGAGTTGAGAAAGATGATCCTGACAGAGGCACACAGTAATCCGTATTCGATGCACCCAGGTAGCACAAAGATGTATAGAGATTCGAAGATTCAGTATTGGTGGTCTGGTATGAAGAAAGATGTGGATTTTGTGAATAAATGTATGACCTATCAACAGGTAAAAGCTGAACACCAGGTACGATCAGGATTATTACAACCAATATCAATATCTTAATGGAAATGAGATCGTATCACGATGGACTTTGTCATAGGGTTACCACTCACCCGGAGTAAACATGATGCAATATGGGTAATAGTGGACCGACTGACGAAGTCAGCACATTTTCTACCTGTCAAAACTGACTATTCACTGAATCGGCTAGCAGAACTGTATATAAAAGAAATAGTCAGATTGCATAGAGTACCTGCATCAATAATATCAGATCGAGACCCAAGGTTTACATCCAAATTTTGGAAGAAGTTTCAAGAAGCTTTGGGTACTCGATTGAGTTTCAGTACAGCCTTCCATCCGCAGACGGACGGACAATCAAAAAGGGTAATTCAGGTGCTAGAATATATGCTCAGGAGTTGTGTAATTGATTTCGAAGGGAGTTGGGCTGATCACCTCCATTGATCGAATTTGCATACAATAATAGTTACCAAACAAGCATAGCTATGGCACCATATGAAGCACTGTATGGAAGGAAATGCAGGACACCAATATGCTGGACAGAGTTGGGTGAAGACAGATTAGTAGGCCCAGATTTGATCAGACAAACTGAAGAGAAGGTAAAGATCATCAAGGAAAGACTGAAAGTTGCTTCTGACCGACAGAAATCATATGCAGACCTGAAAAGAAAGAAGATAGAATATGAAGTCGGTGAAAAAGTTTTCCTTAAAGTATCTCCATGGAAGAAAGTGCTCAGATTTGGCAGAAAAGGGAAGTTAAGTCTTAGGTTTATTGGCCCATATGAAATCATTGAACGTGTGGGACCAGTAGCCTATAGACTTGCTTTACCTCCTGAACTAGAAAAGATTCATAATGTATTTCATGTGTCTATGCTGAGGAGATACAGATCTGATCCTTCCCACAGAGTTCAAGCTGAAAGTATTGAAATACAACCAAACCTGACATACGAAGAGGAACCAGTACAAATCCTTGATAGGGAGATTAAAGAACTACGAAATAAAAGAGTTCCACTGGTGAAAGTCCTTTGGAGGAATCATAATGTAGAAGGGACTACCTGGGAAAGCGAAGAAACAATGAAACAACAATATCCTCCTCAACTGTTTGACTAAGGTAAAATTTCGAGGACGAAATTTCTTAAGAGGGGAAGAATTGTAACATCCGTAATTTTTATTAATTATGAAAAGTGCCCAAAAGTGTTGTTAATTATGTGAAATTAACGTAATGGGTTTATTTGGATTAATTTTTAGGTATACAAGTGAACCAGGCGAAGCGGTCCAGAATGAGTGCATAAAGAAAAAGGAAAAAGTTAGCAGTGAGCACCGAGATCAGTCACCGCAACCAGGGATCGCGATGAGCAGCTCGCAGTGAAAATGATGATTTTGGACAGTGAGCCCCACGACCAGTCACCGCGACCAGGGATCGCGATGAGCAGCTCGCAGTGAAAATGTTGATTTTTGGCAGTAAGCAACGTGACCAACATCGCGACCAGACACCACGATGGTTGATCGCGATGAAAGTGGTGAAAACATTTCAGTGAGCAATGCGATCAGGTGGCGCGACCACAGGTCGCGAGGAGCGGTCGCGATGGCCAAAGTTTTATAAAAAAATATATGGCGGTGGAAGCCTTACGAAGAAGCAAGAGGAAACAGAAAATAGAGAGAGACTGGGAGAAGAGAAAGAAAAAGAAAAAGGAAGAAGAAGAGAGAGAAAGGAAGAAGAAAGAAGAAAGGAAGAAGAAGAAGGGAAGAAGAAGAAGAAGAAAGGAAGAAGAAAGGAGAAAGAGAAGGAAAAGAGGAGGAAGAAAGAGAAAGAAAAAGGAGGAAAAAGAGAAATCCAAAAAAGAAACTGTTGTAGAAACAGTATCCAGGTTGGTGTACACGTATTTCTGAAAACCCTATGAATTTCTTTATATGATTTGATTTGAATTTCCATATTTTTGATTAAATGAATTGAGAATTTATTATTGATTTGGAAAATTTATTATGGATTTGTGATATTGTATGTTTTTTAACACGTTTTATGAATATTGTTTTATGATTATTACTGTTGTTGGATTGATGGAATTTTTGTAAAATAAAGTGGTTGATTTCGAAATAAATAAAATGAATTGATAGGAAAATTGGAAAATTTTATATTGATACGGCCCTAGGATACTTGAACATAGAAAACGGATATAGAAGGTTGGTATACCAGCTGGGTTATTTTCATCAGTACTGCACCGTTATTATTAGTGACTGTTGGACTTCGCGGGGCAAACCTGGCATAGACCAGTTTAGGCGAATCCCGGAGGTGGACATCACACCGATATTGATATTATGTACCTCCCTAAGGATAGTTCAGGTCCCCGGTGCCAGTCTTAGGGTAGAGAGTTATTTCAACCCATATTCCAGTCCAGAAAATTATGCTGAGTATACCAAAGGGTCAGGATTGAAATGAATGAAATAAAATGTTTATGAAGGAATTGAAAAGTTGAATTCTTATGATTTATTAATTTAATTGAGTTGTTTTAATAAATTGCTTATTGATAATGTTGTTTGAATTTAATATGACATTTTACTTGAAAGGTTATTTTATGAATTTTGAAATTATTTATTTAGTTTACACCCACTAAGCTATATACTTAGCGCGTTGATTTCATCACGCGTAGGTAACAGAGATACAGAGGGAGAAAAAGACTAGAGAGGAGGTAAGAAGACTCAGAGTCACCATACTTTTTGGGTAGCTATATATACATGTATTTTGGTTATATGTATCATTTAGTTATGCATGCATACACAGAAGTTTGTAAATTTGTTATAAAATGTGTTTTGTAAATATTTGTTTAATGGTTTACATTTCAAAGGGTGTAAATATCAATTATGAATTGTTTTATTTGAAATGTTTGGAAAGTCGCACTATACGGTAGAGTGCGCATATGATTGAGAATTTGATTTTGAAGTGTTGAGATTATATAGTTTGAATTTTTGTTGAAAACAGGATTTTTGAAAAATCAGAAAAACAGAGGAAACTCTGGCAAAAATTTTCAAAATTATTTTGGATAGGCTCACTATAAAAAGGATTTTAAATTATAACTTATTTGGTTTTCAATGGTTTTTTCATTATAAAGTGAGTCAAGTCAAGTTTTGAAATTAGGTAGCGCTTCTTGGGTCGATCCAGACGGATCGGGTCAGGGGGTGTGACACGCCTACTACAAAATTTTTATGCATTCGACTTCGACCACTCAACAATGCTTAAACGCTTGACACTATTGTTACGCCTTTTTGTACCCGCAAGTATAAGGGGTCGGCACAAGTAATACAATGATGAATAAATTATCGTCTCCACAGGAATATTTAGGCGTTGAGTACTAAAAATAACTAAGCCTACTTCTATTTGGATAATCGAAAGGTTTAAAAGAATGAATTAAAAGATAAAAATATAAAAACATAAAAATAATTCAAACGACTAATATGAGAGATTAGTTAGGGTATTTGATTCACCTAATCCATCCAATTGAGTTTCATGATAACACATTATTGTAGTTTAATTATTCATGTTGATGACCGTGTTTATCTAAATTATCCAAAGTCCCCTCTCGAGATAAATCGGACCTATTACCACATACACTAATATCTTATTTCTCGATAGTATATCCAAGTGCATGAAAATGCAGTAGTCACAATAAACACCATATATGATCACACAAGCAAATTAGTATATCTCTATCTAATTCTACTTATGGTGAACATTACATCGAGCACGTTGTAGGCGTTTCCTCTCAGTACATAACACACAACCAAAATATCAACTAAATGCAGGCCTTATTAAGCATAATAATACCACTCAACAACATAATAATCAACCATAATAAATTAAACAATCGATTCATCCAAGTTTCATAGAATAAGATCTAACAAAACCCTAACTTACAAGTTTAGTTCATAATCAAATATTTACAACCAAACATGTTTTTTAATTAATAAAGAGAGTTACAAAAAAGAAAATAAAGAAGGAAAGAGATTGAAAAACTCTAGGTGTGATGAACTCTCGTCCTCCTCCTGTTGTGAATTCTTCTAGCTTCTACTTTCTCCAAATCCAAGCTTGATGATAAGACTATGGCTCAAGGATTGAATCTGAATTCTCTTGTTTCCAAGGTGATCTTCTTCTCCCCCTTTGCCTATTCTTCTCTCTCTTTTTCTCCTCTTGGTGGTCTGTATTGAGCCCTAGCCGAACTCTGATCGAACTCTCTGAACTCTCTCTGTTTGATTTCCCTTGAATATCACAAATGAAGAACTATTTATAGGAGATGTCTGGTTACTATTTATGGTACTGTTCACGCGTATACGACTGTTCACTTGGTACTGTTCATGTGTACGGTACTATTTATTATGTACTATTTACGTGTATGGTACTGTTCACAGGCGGCACTCATATCTTCAATTTAATTCACCAAGACTCTTCAATTATGCACAAACTCTTATTACCTGCACACTTGCATAAAAACATTAAAAACAACCGATAATTACTCGAGAATGGAACACAAATAGGTAAAGAAAGGTACTAGTGGAGGTCCATTTTTTATCAAAAAATGGAGCCAACAACTATGCTCGACATCGACTTCTCCGCCCAAGTATTTTTTTCGCAAACAAGTTTTTTTTCCTTGAAAAACTTCCTAACAAGATCTAGAGGCAGTTTTATCTATTATTTGAAAAATAGAACCAAGAACAAAGCGGGGGAAACATGGCAGTTCTATCTTTCCAAATCAAAAAAGCTAGAACCCAATCAAAATCATTCAAGCAAATCGGGAAAGTATGTATTAGAAACTATACCTCAAAGATTTCGGCAAGAAAATCGAAGAAAAAGGCCTTGAAATCCTGCGAAGATACTCTGAAATGAAGGATGTATGCTCTTGAAAATCCTTGCTTTACGAGTTCTTGAAAAGAGAATGAAAGTAGAGAGAGAAATGGTCAAACATAAGTCTTATAAATGGCTCTAATGACCATCTGAATGATTGATATGTGTTACTCGTTCATTGGCTAGCACGCGTATCAAATAGACCCCTAGTCATTTCAAACGTTTATTCTCCTTCGAAATGACGCCTTACATAAATGCAACACGTTAGCCCTAGTTTATTACCTCGGGCAGTCTAAACGGCATCATTAAAATATACATTTGGTTGACACCACTGCCTCATATCACCTTGTGTGATAAAATTACGACCGACATATATTGTTCCCTCTTATATCACCTTGTGTGATTAAAACATCATCCAGTGTGATAAATTACGATCGATACATGTCGATCTCTCTAGCATCACCTTGTGTGATTAAAACATCACCCAGTGTGAGAAATTACGATCGACACATGTCGATCTCTCTAACATCACCCAATGTGATAGATTATGATCGACACATGTCGATCCCTCTTATATCACCTTGTGTGATTAAAACATCACCCAGTGTGATAGATTACGATCGACATATGTCGATCTCTCTAATGTCACCTTATGTGATAAATTACCATCACTTTGTGTGATAATTTACGAAACACCTTGTCTATAATTAAACATCACTCCGTGTGGTAGAATTCGGCCGACATTTTCGATCGACTGCGTGATATCCAAGCTCTCATACTACTCTTTAAGTTTAAGAAAAAACTAAGAGAGTATGGGGCAAACTGTAGTAGTCAAAAATAGCCTAAAAGACTTAGACCCATGAACTAGCCCATATAAAGAAATAAGGCACGGCCTAAAATAGGCCCAACGGACTACTAAGTCCAATATTCATTCACTGGTTGATAAGTCACGAGTGACTTAGTCAGGATTTGTCATTCAAGTCAGAACTGACCCAGTAAACAAGCCCTCTACACCATCCCAACAACTCCAAGATAATAGGGATCCCTAATATCTCGGAGCAGGATTCTCTCGATTGACCTCAACAGTCATCAATCACACCCTATAAATAGATATCCAAGCTTCATAAACAGGGGACAGACACTTTTGACAAGAAGCCATTACTCTGCTCAAAGCAATCCAGCCTTCACTCGACATAGTCAGTGACAAAGCCCAAGCACTCTTGCTCGACAATATTCACATCAGCACCTTTGTTTATTGTACGTTCTATGTGTAATTAACCACCATACGCTCGACATTCAACAATTTTAGGTTATATTTTTCTTCTATTATATTTATTCCACTCGACTTCATTATCTAACTTGGGCGTCGGAGACTGTTTGGCTGATACCACCCCCGGTGTCCCAAAGAGTTCGACCTCGTTGATCTCTTTTTACAGGTTATTGGCTATATCCCAACCTCACTGTAGGTTCCGTATCCAACTAGTAGATTCTAGCATCTACAAGCCTCCCCTAGTTTATGCAAAAAGGAAGACTGAGGCCTCCATCTCCTTCCTATCGCCACCAAATCCTTAATTATTTTTAATTTTTCTAAAAGATATATCTTCAGATGAACGGTAAAGATCTTATATTTAATTTTATTTAATTTTTAATTTTTTTCATGAATCGATGAAGATTCATAATATATTTATTTTTATTTGTTTTAGGTTTTTTTTTAATTAGGGGATTTTTTTTTTTTTTTTTTTTTTACATATTTATAGCAGTTAACTGTCTTT
This sequence comes from Xanthoceras sorbifolium, assembly GCA_003430845.1. NCBI lineage: Eukaryota > Viridiplantae > Streptophyta > Magnoliopsida > Sapindales > Sapindaceae > Xanthoceras > Xanthoceras sorbifolium. Next base: position 24,133,470 of record CM010609.1, read on the forward strand.
TTTTACAATTAACGCTAACGGTACGAGAGTCTGCAGTCAATTGCCCTAAAAGTTGATTCCGTCTATAATTAAGAATACCTCAGGTAGGTGAGTTGTAATTTGCCATAAAATTTATATGTTTTTAAGGGTTAACTGTCTTTTTTTACGGTCAACGTTAACAGTAGGGGGTCTGCAGTCAATTTCCCTAAAAATTGATTTCGCCTGTAATTAGGGATACCTCACATAAGTGAGCTGTAATTTATCCTATTTTAAATAAGTAAAAGATAGCCTGTAATTTGGGATACCTCACATAAGTGAGCTGTAATTTATCCTATTTTAAATAAGTAAAAGATATATATATATATATATATTTATAAGATAAGGTTAGCTATCGATATGTCCCTCACACTTACACCTCGAGATTAGTCTTTAAATATGTAGTAACTAAATGAACAGATAACAATGAATCTACCTGAAGTTTGTTGAATTACACTTGAAATTAAAGTTTACAAAAACTCACACTGAACTCCCGTAATGTTAAGTTTGACTGTTAAAAAATAAAATTGACCGTTAAAGAAAAAAAGAAAAGTAGAAGAAGAAGCAAGAAATCTATAGTGAATTTATCATAAATCCATCATCAAATCGAGAATTAGAGGAGGTCCGAACTTACTTTTTAACGGTTAAATTTAATGTCATAAGAGGTAAATGTAAATTTAAGTAAAATTTAATTCCGGCTGAATTTAAGAAACTTCCAGGGTTATTTTTTTTTTTTTTTTTTTTTTTTAACGGAAAAAAAAAAACAACCGAGGGAGGCTCGCAATTCGCCTAGGTGGATTCACTAATCACTATATCTCATACTCCCAACAAATTAATTTCCACCAAAAACCCCTCCAAACAATGGACTCGATTCTCCTCTCCGACTGTCTCTCCCTCACGCGCCTACGCTCCACAGCTATGGCCACCTCCACCGTCACCGCCACCGCCACATGCGCTCTCCAGGTGCCGTGCCTACTGTTCTCTCGCCCCGGTTGTAGATTCTTATCCGTCTGCGCAACCTCATCCGATCGCTTCTTGGCGCCTCTGAGGTCCTCCTCTGCTATTTCCGCTAATGGCATGTTGACTGCCAACTCTGTTTCGGTCTGTAATCTTATCCACTTCATTTTTTTTTTTAAGGTTTTAGCGTGTGCTTAAGTTAATTATTGTTTTAGCTGATAAATCATGCACCCGATAATATTTACAGTCACTTTCGTGTTTAGTTTGTTAGTCTACTGTCGTTCATGGAGAAATTGGGGTTCCTAATTTGTGTTTTCTTTTTTCTTTTTCTTTTTTTTTTTTTTTTTTTGTTATTGGATTATGTGATAACTTTTTTGGTACTTAGAACTCCGCTTATTGTTAACAGAGTCAGATACCTAACATTGCATGAAAGCTTTGAGAGTTTATTCACCCTATTACATATTTTTTCTTCTTTTATAGTCCATTGATTGTTTTTTCCTTTATAAATCATTGATTTTTTTTCCTTTATATTTCGTTGGCTAGATACAATCAACAGTGTTTAGAAAAAAAATGGGATTTGAAAAAATATATACTGATATAATCTTATTGTGTTTATGTCATTCTGATATCTAAAAGTGAGACCATCAGAGCATAAGCTGGGCATTTATTCACCCTTTAAGTTTTCGTAAAGCCACTTTGATCTAGAAGTGTATTAACTATGTATCAGATCATTGAAATGTGGCCTATATTCAATGTGGATTTATAAGGTTTGAATCTTCTGTGTTTTGACATATTTGACATGCTCTAATTGTCTTTCGTACATTAACATTTTCTTTGACAATTTAATATGCAGCCAAATGCCGGAGTTTATACAGTTGGTGATTTTATGACAACGAAAGAGAATTTGCATGTGGTAAAACCTACAACAACAGTGGATGAAGGTAATTTTATGCTTAGATTGATGTTCTCAGACTATTTGATAATTTATTTCGATCTTTAATGCACCGGCCTTTGTGTTAACAGCTCTGGAAATTCTTGTAGAAAGGAGAATTACTGGTTTTCCTGTGATTGACGATGACTGGAAATTGGCAAGTTCTCTATATTTTATGCTTGGTCTTTGCCATTTTCAAGTTTGCTAGACTGCCCTTAATTGATATTAATTATAATTACAGATTTAGTATAATTGTCGGATTTTTAAACAAAAACAATCATATATACAAGGACCGGTTATATCTTCAAGTTCCGTTAAACTTCAAATATTCACTAATGTGTATGTCAAATTCCGTTCCTCAAATCTCCTCCCATGATCATGTTCCAAGGGAAATTCCAAAATCCTTTAAGGTAACACATAAGGGAGAATTGGAAAAACCTACCCTTGAGTTTTAACCAAATAAAAAAAACAACCCTATATTTTCGGAATTAGGTAGAACCCCTCTGCCATTAGTCAAAAACCGTCTTGTTGGTCTTTGCCATTAGCACAAACCAACCCCGGCCTTAAAAAATATTAGATAAGTGGATGTAGTTAAGTGATGGTTATTCACCTTTAAGAAAGGGAGGTCCAGGGTTTAGCTGCTGGGAGAGGAGGTTTTAGGACAGGCAAGGACCATACCTATGCAAGCTTACTGTTGCGATCTGATCAGTTAAATAATTATTGCTTCGTGTTTTCAGATATCATATGAACTACCTGGTGCTCTGTTTTTAAGTTAATTTCTATTTTCCGTATGTTAGGTTTCACATTTTGTGTTGTTTATATGGGGTGATGTGGTATGAACTCAACTTAATATATTCTGAAAAAAAATTTCTGCTGCAGGTTGGTCTTGTTTCAGATTATGACTTGTTGACATTGGACTCTATATCAGGTATGCTAATCCATTAAGATAACTTTTCTTCTTCAGCCAGTGTTGCTTAGGAAAAATTTCATAATTCTCTGTTTTGAGGTTGCTGCCTTTCATTTGATTAATAATTTTGTTTTTTAAGTTCTTACCAAAACTTGGTAATGAAATCCATAGTCTAAATTTGGGGATAAATGTTTAGTTTGTTTTGGAAAAAATATTTTCTGTACTAATTTTTTAGTATAATATGAGACAAACTTCTTATTTACCCACGTTGCATGTTTTTATTCGGCTCTTTTTTCTGTGGAAGCTACCTTATGATGTTGGCGAAGAATGTTCTTATATCTTTTTCAGCCTCCCCTAATTTACTTTTACATGATCTTGGATCTATCATGCATCAAAGACATGTAGGCATGAACAGTTTTGATTCTAGGTTGTTTCTATGGCTCATAGAGACCATGGGCGGACCCATGTGTGGGCTAGGCCGGGCTATACCTAGTCTTGGATAAAGAAATTTATGTGTGTAATTTTTTGTCACTTGTATTTATATATGGATTTTTTTCTTTTGACTTGTATTTATGTATGTATTAAATTGCCGTAATGCTATAATCACCTATACAAGCATATAGTTATCTAAGAATTTAGCTATAATTTTCTCGTATAAAATATTTGAATTCTCATTTGTATTTTATTGTTAGCATTTTTATAAATTTTAAGAGATAAAATTAGTGGAGAGTGGAGACCTTGACTTAAACAAACAAAGACATCTAATATAATTTACTTTTGGACAACTATGAATAATTTTAAAAAATAAAAAATAAGAAACATCCAAATATTGTCAAAGTTGCTGAACTTGGAATTTTAGATATCAATTGGCATTTGGATTGTTGTTATGATCTAGACGCTCACACTTGAATAGGACTATGGCTATAAGTATATATTAATTTTCTATCTTAAAAAAAATCATTCATATTTTAATTTTCTAAAGCCATTGAAGCAAACAATTTTGTAAGTTTGAAAGTCTTGATGAATTTTGATTTATGATCTTGCACTCATAGACTTTTAAAGTTTCGGTCAGGACTATTTAAATTGTCCCTAGCCCAGTCTTAAAAGCATCCCTGGCTACGCCACTGCATAGGGACATCCTGCCCTTTTTTTGTATTTGTGGGAGGAGCAGCGGTTATGCTACAGTTAATCAAATTCAATTCAGCAAGTACATGGAGTACTGTGGAATAGTCAACACTGATAATGTGTACCCACTTCTTAAAAAGGGAAAATGATTGATTTAGTTCCTATTAGTGTGTGGTCAAACTTCTTTTGATGTTTTAGGATTATGAATCTCATTTGTTAAATTTCCATTTGTCTGTATACAATTGTGGCTAATCATATCTTACATGATGTGAAATGTTCCAATATTTCAACCAGGTAGTGGACTAGCTGATAACAGCATGTTTCCTGAAGTTGACAGCACTTGGAAAGTATGTGAGAAATCTCTAATGACATTTGTAATTTTCATGATAGTCAGTCTTCTTTGTTCTGACAACTGTTCTTATTTTTCACTTTGGGTTTAAGTTTGCAAAAACATCTGTTCTTCTAATAAAACTGGATATAGATAGGCAAGATTTAAGATTTTGATAATCGCTCCATAGACGAAAAATATTTTTCTATTAGTGCTCGGTATCACTGAAGGCATTAGATCCTCAGATATTTAACATCCCTTGCCTAATTTTTGTGGTAGTTATTTCTTCCTCAGTTCCACCAATAGTTCTGAGGGTTAAGTTTTAAGTACTCAGGTTAGATGAATAGTCCTTTCTTGCACTTTATTATATCGACCCAGCCTTCCTTTGTCTTTGTGGTCCTTATAATTTCAGTCCAACAACTCCTCCTTATTTCTGCATTAATAGGTTTCTATTGCTCATGATTATACCTACTTGGCATAGCATGTCACGATTTTCTCCCAGAGCTTTGTTATTGGAGGTATTAATCCTCTTTTCTTTCAACCAATTTTAAGTGTATACATTTATAGAAGTATTGTTACAATAATTATAAATTTTTAAAAGAAGCTGTTTATTGAGGGTTATGTCATTTACAACTTGGTGAAGAAAATATCTAATTTGAGAGCTAAACTTCTATATAGAGAGTTTAGTGCATACAGAATTCACTAAGTTCTTGTATATGAAGCTATAAGGTGAAATCAATATGTTCTTTTGGCATCTTCGTTTTGCAATCCTTGATGCAGAGAAAGATCATGCCTAGTTGGAGTGGCAGCATGGCTTTGTTTCTGCATTATTTCTAGTTGCTGGTTGTTTGAGCATCTTCTAACTGTATTTAATTGTCCTTGCTGCAGACTTTCAATGAGGTGCAGAAGTTGCTCAGTAAAACCAATGGGAAAGTAGTTGGTGATTTAATGACACCGGCACCAGTTGTAGTTCGTGAAACAACTAATCTCGAAGATGCTGCTAGGTTATTTAATCTTTCCTTTGCATTTTTTTTTTTTTTGGGAAAAATCTTTTTTTTTTTTTTTTTTTTGCTCTTCTTTTACCGACATTATTTGTACTTGCTGCCTAAATACTGGATGTCTGAGTATCTCTTTAATGCCAGATTGCTTCTCGAAACAAAATACCGTCGACTTCCAGTGGTGGATGCTGACGGGAAGCTGGTAAAATGGATTTTATTCTTATCTTTTGGTTTTATAATCTTGTTAAGTCACCTTTCCTGGTAGTTTATGCTAAAGCATTGCTTTTAAATCACAAAGGTTGGGATCATCACAAGAGGAAATGTAGTTAGAGCTGCTCTTCATATCAAACGAGCCATTGAAATGAAAGGACAATAGCCATATATGGGTTCAATTAATTTTCAGCAATCAAACTGATTCTGCTATCTGTCCCACGTGAATCAAATAGGAAGCTTGAAGCTCCTCTACTTTTTATGTACAATTTTGTCTGATAATTGTATAACTTGTCATTGATATTGATGTAGTATAAACTATAGAAGGATTTACAAGGAACAACACAGTCGAGGACATGTCAATCTGTCTATTACTTTATTGGCTCTTCCCTCTCTTCTTCAAAATATTTCATTGAGACAATTTGTTGTAAACAAACTGACGGATGTGAGAGATTATTGTTATAGGATCCTTGGATCTAGTAATAGAAATTGAGGAGTAACACTTGATTTTGAAAAATATACATAATATGTTTGATTATATTTTAAAAATTAAAAATTACTAATCGAATTGGAACTTTTTTAAAATTTTTTTTTTTTTTTTTATATTTATATATAACGAGGGAATTTTGAACTCATGTTAGTTAAGAGGTGTGGTTGTCATGTACGTAATTTTAAAAATAAATGAAGTGAGAGTTTTCTGTTATTCATTAATTTTGAGAGATTAATTGGTGTGAAGTCATTGTTTGGATAAAATATTGCGTAGTTTTTATCAATCTGAGGTAACAAAGGATTTGGAATAAAAGAGTTGGGATGGGTAAAACTGTCTTCATCTTTTATTTTACTTTTGTAAAATGGAAGTGTTAAGTTTTTATCTGGTTCAAATGTAGAAGCAATTCTATGACTCATTTATTACCTCGTTTTTTTTTTTTTTTTAACTTATTAGTGTAGTAGTCGGTAGACAGTAGATACCGTTACTTTTTTTTTTTTTTTGAACCAAGTAGATACCGTTACTGGTGTTAAGGTTGGACTGTTGGAACAGAGAACAGGAGCCATTTTGGTCCATTAGGACAATCCAAAACTATCATGTCTTTAAATTCCACAACACATTTACATGTCTCCACAAGCACAAATATGTTTTTGTCCCAAATTAAACTGCCTTGTTACTCAACTGAAGCTGCAACTGCTACTGCAGAGTCTGCGCACTCCGTTTTCCAAGCAAGAATGTTTTTACTTCAACTTCAGTGTTCTTCACTTTTAAAAAATTACTTTTAATCAGTAAAAACATAGCACTTCCTCAATCTTTAAACAAGTTTTTTTCTTTTTCTTTTTTTATATATAGATTTTCATAGTTACAGCTAAAATATCTCCACCGTCATGGGATGTGGAAAACATCTGACCATAATAAAATATTATTAAAACTCGATAATAGCGTAGTAAACAAGTAGTAATCCTCCGTTAATTGAGGGGTCAGATGGGAAGTGGCGTACAATTTGGCAAGTCAAAACCAACTGGTGCCTATGAAGTAGAGCTAGAGGAGCTAGCGAGCGGCGATTTGACAATTTATCAGAAAATTTAATAATTCCTCAAAATAGATAAGACCAAATTTTATTCTTTTTCTTACAAAAAAAAAAAAAAAAAAGAGACAGAGACGAGAGACCCCATCCAACAATCAATCAAGTTGAAGTTGAGGACATCATTATCATACCAGAGACGGAGGCATATATATATATATATATATATATATATGTCCCACAATTCCTAGTGATAGGACCACTACACGATGAATTGAATTGAATTTGAGTAGAGTAGAGACAGTGGTGAAGAGAACCAGATAAAAAAAGAAAAAGAAAAAAAAACTAACTCTAAAAATCCTATCACTTTAGCAGTAGTTATAACTTTAGTGGTTAGCGCGTACCCACTTGCACCAACTGCCAGGATATGTAGGCCATTCTTGTTCCTCTCTTTCTCTTACTTCGTTACAATAATGATAATTTTATATCCAATTTTCTCATATAACCCATTTCAATTACTTTACATTTTTTTATATAATAAAATTAATCTACTGTAATATAGTTTATAGCTCCCCTTCGAAGTTGGGAACTGGAGTGACATTCATCAGCAAAAAAATTGTCATAAAAAATTACTTTACATTTTTGGATTTATGTAAAGACAATATCTCAATTCATCAACTATCTCTTTGTGCTCATCCAAATTTAGTAAATGGTTATTCTACCTCCCTACTACATGAGATTCAATTCCCACTATATATATACCAATATGAATCTCGATAGATACCAACAGTTATTAATATTGTACTTATAATCTTTTTATTCATATATATATATATATATATATAAAAATATATCTTTGTAAATTCCATCATGGACTTTCTTTTAAAATATCTCTTTATTTTCCATCAGTGAAAAATAATATGAGATAAATTGAAGAAATTAGAAAAAGGAAATGAAAAAGAGAAGAGAGGAGAATAATTGAGCTAAAATATTATAATAATAATATTGACTAATATACAATTATCCATTTTTTTTACAAATACAAAATTTATATCACTAATAATTAATTAATTAATTAATTAATCCATAAGAGGTAAAAGTGTTAAAACGCTTCATCATTTCTTCAGCCGTCACGTACACTTACCTCCTTCCCCGGCGTCAGTGGCAGACACCCACCACTTTTTGCCCAAATCCAGAGGCCCCCCACTATCTCTAGTTCCTTTCCCACTCACCGTCCAAATCTTCCGGGTCGGGTACTTTGTTCAAGTCGACCCGCTTCAAAAACCCATCGCACGCCTTGAACCCCTCGATACCCGCCTCGTGACACTGGCGCTGATGATGGTGACTGTGTTGCTCGTGATTATTATTGTGCAGCGCGGCTTCGATCGCGTCCACTTGCGCCCCGACTTCGGTGGCTTTCTTCCTTATAAGAGCCGCCGACATGTCGCCGGAGAGAGACGCAGCCGGGGCGCCGCCGCTATCTCCTTTGAAAAGCTCGGGGAAGTTGAGCCTGGCGGAGGGGCCTCTCAAGTAGTATACAGCAGTGTCGTAGGCACGAGCCGCCGCCACTGGAGTGGAGTAGGAACCGAGCCAGATTCTGGAGCGCTTGTTGGGCTCTCTTATCTCAGCCACCCATTTCCCCCACTTCCGCATCCTAATCCCCTTATACGGTCTCTCCCGCTCCATCGCTCTCTTCCTCGTCCCCGTCTCCGCCACCGCCACGGCCGCTCCGCTCTCCATCTTTGCCGCCGTCAAAAGACCCACCTTTTTCTCTCTTTTTTCCCCTCTTTTCTCGAAAACCCTATATATATGTCTCTCTGTTTTTAAGAAACATTGAGCACCAAAAGAGGACACGAGAATCGAAGTGGGGACTATATATATTCATGTTACATGGGAAATCTGGATGTCATCTGGTTGAGGTTACACGTAGACGATGTTTTTTTAAAAAAAAACGAAACGCAAGAGAGAGAGAATCCAAATTCACCGACACAAAATCTTGGGGGTGAGATTGTTTAAAGCGAGATGGCGTGTGTTGTTTCCAGATATGTAATAGTTCTTGTAAAAAACAGCTTGTAGACGTAGATGCTTAGCTCTTGGCATCTGGAGCTCGTGTTTGGTCTCTCTTAGGAAATTCGGGCAAGTAAAATATATATATATATATAAATAAAAAAAATAAACAAACGAGAATTGGATTGTGAAATGTTTATATAATAATAATAATAATAATTAATTTTGATAGGTGGTGTCACTGGTGTCGTTTCTGGAATCCAAAGGTTGAGAAAATAAAATGAATTGTCGTTTCGTTTGTCATGGCGAGGAAGAGACGATAGAGACAGCGCATTTATTTATTTATTTCTTCTTAATTCTTATTTTTCAAAAAAAAAAATATAATAATATTAATTTTATTTTAAGGAGGCAAAGAGTAGGTCGGTGGTCGGTGGATAGATACCGTTAGGAATTGACTTTTCCTTCACGCAATGACGTCTTCTGTTGATGGACTATTTTGTCCCTGTGGAAATTCTGTCGTGTTTCGGAAAATTAAGGGTAATTATGGTATTTGGAGTTGGAAGTGGCCCACTAAGTAAAGTATTGGGTAACCCTGTTTGTGGTTATTTCGATAGGGCGGCCTAATTATTAATTGATTAAGTGTGTGGATTCCTTTTGATGTTTCACTTATAAATTACAATTAGGTGCTAACACCTCCATGATTATCTTTATTTTTGAAACCTTTTATATTCACATTATTTTGTAAATCATTAATTATGAAATTTTAATTTTAATTAAAAATAATAATTATAATATTGTTGAATTAATTATTACCTTTTTTATTATCTTTTCTTTTTATTTGTAATTATTTAAGACTATTTTTTATAATTTAATTTATTAAAAAAATAAATCTAGACATTCCATATTATATCTCAATTTATAACTTAATTAATAATGTGTCAATTAGTGAATATATTTATATAACAAACGAGATAAATTAATATTAATTATGAATTTATTTACTAATTATCACATCTTTAATTAAAATACAAATGGAATACAGGATATAAAATATCTGACATTACTCTTATTAAAATTTAACATATTTTGATCATCACAATCGAGTAACAATATCAAATTGTATCATTTGTTTTTCATCCATTTTTCTTGTTTAACCCGTTATCATATTTGTGAATAAATTAGTCCTTAAAAGAAATAACAAAATTATGTCAAAAAAAAAAAGAAAGAGATAACAAAATCTATATCATTTTCAACTTTAATTATATAGCGGCACATTTATTTATAAATCAAGTTGTTATGACACACCATCATCCGTTATAGTAGTTAGAGTTCAGGTTTCATCGTACTGTATTTATCAGTATTTACATATCAACAAATTTTTAATTATGTAGTCTGAATAATTATAATTTTAAATATATTTTCTTTATTTTCTAAATGCAAATATATCATTTTAATTGAATATGAATTTATGTTTATTTATAATTTTTTTAAAGAAAATTAGATATTTAAAAGGGTGAAAATTATTTTGGTCTTTAATTTTTTTAAATAATTAATTTTTGACCGATATTTTCTTTTTTAGATCACATGATCTTAATTTTTTAAAAGACCTGTTAGTCAACAGTTAATCAAATTTAATGGTGTTAGAAGTATTTCAGTTTTTAGACATAAAAATAAAAATTAAGGTTAAAATAAATAAAAATAAAATAATAATAACTGAAAAATAAAAATAGAAAAACTAATTTTTAAAAATAATTTCAATAATTTATTTTATATAAAAAAATTATTTGTTATATTTTAATATTCATTTAAAGTGTTATTTTAAATTATTAAATTTTTATAATTAATTATTATTGTACTTTTTTTTAATATTTTAAATATTTTTAATTTTGGTGTAATTAATTAATTTATGTATTTTTAATATTCAATGATTTTTCTTATAAATTTTGTGTATTTTATAATTTTTTTTTACACATGTTAGATTCTTATTGGATGTAAAAACTAAGATTAATTTGTTAAATTTTTAAAAATAAAGAATAAAATTGTATTTTTTATTTAATTATTTAAAGTTAAGAGTAAAATTGTCAATATACATATTTTGTCATGTTTGACTGTTAAAAATTTGGTCGAAATGACAAAAATAATGAATTTAAAAAAAAAAATTAGGGACCATAAGAATAAAAAAATGTCGGTTAAAAGATAATAATTTAAAATAAAATAGTGATCAAAATAAACTTCGCCCTATTTTTATTGGCTGTTTAAATTGTGTCTCAAATATGTATACGTAATAACAATACCTATTTATATTTTGTTAATTTTCTTTCTTGATATATTTTTTAAAAAATTATTTAATACTTACTAAAATGTTTTATTAAAAATTATTTAATACTTACTAAAATGTTTTACTTTCATTATGAATATAGAATTAGGAATAGTAGTAGAGTTAATGTTTTCCTTGTAGAGTTTTTTCTAAGGGTGTTGATATTGCCACACATAAATATAATTTATACACTTATATTTTATTAAAAATTTTATTTATAAAAATATCTCAATACAAAATGATAAATAAGGATAAATTATTTTATTTAAAATTAAGTCAAATATTATGTATACCTTTTAAATATATTCATCTTATTTACAACTATATTAAATTCTTTATTTGAAAAAAAAGGTCTACGATAAACCATAATTTTATTGTATCTCTTTAAATTTTAAATTGAACTCTTTTTTTTGTTTTTATCTTTTTTATATCCCGTTATGAATTCCATCAATAAATAAAAAGTAAAACATAATTTTTCTTTTAAAAAAAAAAATAAGGCATAGATTGATGTTTATTCGTGAGATTTTTTTTAGAAAAAAATTAAGTACGTTATTTGCTTTTGCGGTCAATGATAACTTGTTAATATTATAAACTTGGAATAACAATAAAGTTATAAAGTTGATAAGTCAATTCTCAAACAACGATATAGTTAAAAGTTGATAAATTAATTCTAGAATATCAACCTTCATGGTATTTAATAGTTGATGGATATTTTAATTTATTTATTTTTAATATAATCTCTTTAAGAGTTCATAAAAATAAATTAATTATGTTTTACAACTGATTTTTGAATTAACTTTTATTTTTATTCAAAAGAAATATAAAGGTTATTTATAGATTTTTAAACTAACATGATGATGTAAAGATTAAAGTGGATGTATTAATAGTTTTCTCGTTATGTGAAATCGTGCGTCCCTAATTGATTTGCTTAGATAGTTTAGTTTTCCCTTTGGGGTTTTAATATATTTTTCTTTAAAAAAAAAAAAGGATTTATAAATAAATAGTGTGAAAATAAGTAAATTGATTTTGATAAAGGTATTGTTAATATTATAATATGTGCTTATATTATTGATTTAAATATTAAAATTTAAATATAAGTGTACTTATAAAAATAAAAGTGTAAATCATATTTATGGGTATTAATATCGGCACCTTTTTTTAAATAGTATTTTATTAACTTTTTTTTTTATTTATGGAGAAACACCTATACTTATATTTATATAAAAGTCTCGAGTTCGAATCCTCCTCCCCCAATTAAAAAAAAAAATTGCTCTACGTAATCTAATAATTTGAATTAATTTTTTTTTTTAGAAAAAGAATCAATTTGTTTTATTATTATTTGAAAGTCATTTTGATTGTATCAAATGCACTAAGAGGTATTTATTTTCCTATATGAAGACTGAATATGTACGAATTTTTCTAATTTGATTTTTTTTTTTTGTAATGATTGAATAAAATGTTAATTATTTGTTTTTTTAAATATAGAAACACCAAAATGAATGAAGATAAAATTAGAAATATATTAATGTAGGAATGATGTTTAATGAATAAAATATTTTATTTATGATTTAGTAATTATGTATAAGTGATAAGTTATAATTTATAATTTTTTTTTATTTTAAGTAGTTTTTAGCATTTTCCGATTATTTAAAAAAAATAACTTAATGTACCTAATTCAGATCTATTAAATATTAAGTGAAAAAAATAAATTATTTTAATAGAAATGAGCCTCGACTTTAAAAAGGAATCATGCATCTTTTTAATCTCAATTTTCACATGAACACAAATTATGTAAGTGCGTAAAAAATAATGATATTAAATATTAAAACCCTAATTTATTATTATATCTTTTTCTCTTAAAAAATGTGGAGAGAGAGAGAGAGAGAGAGAGGAAGCAGGTTTTGCCTAATAATTATTATACTATTTGGAGGGCTGATATTTCAAAGCTAGCTGTTGTCTGCATTTAGTAAAATTATATTAAATTCTTTAATTAACAATAAAATCCAACTAATTTATCCCATAATTTACTATAAAGTCTACATTTTTTTTTTTGGTTCCATTCCGCATGTGTTGAAGTTTATTATATAAAGAGAAAAAACTTTATTTTAATCCCTAACTTGATGTGAAACGTCATTTTCTTACTTATATTTTACTTTTTAATTTTTGTAATTTTTAATTTATTTTAAATAGTTCAAATTGATCTTTCTATGAATTAATTATTAGTCAAACTTAACTATTTTAAGAGAATTTTTATCTTATAATAAAAAATCTTTATAACCTTCTAAATGTCCACATTTAAAAAAGATTTTTTTTTTCAAATAAATAGAAAATTCTACAAAATAATTTGAACTAAACTATAAAAAACTTTAAAATGTAAAAACTTAAAAAAATAATTAGTTATTTTATTAAAAAATATTAGAATAAAAAAAGTTAAAACTAAAAGATAACAAAAAAAGGTTTAGTGGATCTCATATGATGGATCTCCATCGCCCGAGATAAAATATTAACATAATTTTATTCGTTGTCGCTTGGAATCAACAGAGATCTCCGTCAAAGGGAGGAGGCATCTCCTCTATGAGATATAGGGAGGAGGCAGCCTCCTCCTCCTTGCGATCTCTATTGCTCAAAATGAAGATTTATTGGATCTCTATTTTGGGAGGGGGAGATCCACCGATGGTTATTTATTTATTTTTTTAATTTTTAGTTGTAACTTTTTTATTCTCATTTTTTTAATATTAATTTTTTTATCATAACTAAATTTAATTTTTTTTTAACAATTTTTATATTTTTAGGGTTTTAAAGTTTAGTTTAATGCTATTTTATAGATTTATTTATTATTATATTTATTTATGCATTTGTTAATTAGAGAGTAAAATAGTAAAATGACTAATTTGAACTACTCAAAATAAGTTAGAGACATGTGAATAAAAAAGAAAATATAAGTAAAAACTGACATTTCACCAATAAATGAAGGACTGAAATAAAGTTTTTCCAAAAGAAAAACTGTGTAGTGGACCTGAGCTGTGAAACGGTTGGCACATGTAAACGTTCACCAGCATAATATTTCTCAGCACTTGAATCCAACTTTGGACCACATTTCTGGTGGAGAAACGTAGTGGCAACTGGCAACTTTTCAGACATTTATTAACACAAAAACAATTTTTATATATACATATATGATGATCATATATTTTTCCATGAAAAAAAAAAAAAGAAAAAAAAGAGACAAACTTGAATAAATTGGTAAAGTTATTAGTTTAATCGACAAGATCTCTGGTAAAAAGATTTTGAAAAATTCGATTACCATCTTATTTGAGAAGATTTTATTTATATTTAAATAAGAAAAAAAAATAAAAATATTTGAATGTTAAAATGGCATATAATATAAGAGGCGTCGGCAAGCAGTGGCCTCTGTACTGGAGTCTGGAGGACCGACCAAGGCAACTTGCCATCCAAATGGAAATGATTGTCGATAATTCTTATTTTCTATATATGGACAAATTTAAGATGAATTCAAGTGGAGTTGAGTCAGATTTGTTGAGCTTGGCTTTCCATTCAATAATAATGGGTATGGGTGCCCACTGCCCACAAGGTTAGAATGTATTTTCTCAATATCAAATTAGCAAATTAAAGATTTAAATTCATATCCCAAGTCTCACATTTTTTATCCCAACACATATTATATATGGCATCTATAGTGGTAATTAATTGAATAAATTATCATTAATGTTAATATATTCATCAATTAACAAATCAATTGTGTTGGGAAAATTAACCTCCCTAGAAATATGCTAAATATCAGAAATTACAGAGAAATGAAATAGAAAATAATAACAATCACCACAACACAATAATTTACGTGGAAAACTCCAAAACCAGGAGAAAAACCACGGCCCTCAGAAAGAAATTCACTATGTGATAAATTATTACAATCACACAGACTATTCTCTCAAGACTACCACACCAATACACTCACACTCTCTCAAAGTATAAAATAATTCTCACCTCTCTACACTCTAAAATAAGAGAAACAAGAAAAGAATTTAATTAGAATTAAATACAATGCTTTAAGTGTATTTAATTGGTGCAATTAGAAACTAAGGACTTGATCTCCTTATATAGCCTTGAGAAGCCTTGACATTTTGCTATTTTTCCAATGTGGGATTCATATCCCTTCATTGCCTTCTCATTTGCTTTCACAATTTTGCCAATTTTTCAACAAATTGCTATACCTATTGGGATTAAAGAATTGATATTTGTTGTGGGATGTTTAACATTATCCATCTTTTTTTATTTCTTCGATACTTTGCACACAAACGCACCCCCACTCACTCTACCCAACACTCCAACATACACGAGCAAAGTATATGTGTGCGTGTGTGGATATATAAGTAATGCTATAATACATTCCACATTTTGTATCCGAACTTACATTTTAAATTAATAATATGACAATTAATAAATAAATTTATATTAATGACGATTTATCTCCCTTGTTATATATATCTATTCACCAATTGACACATCATTAGTTAAAATACAAGTTATGATATATGGTGTGATATTTAGCATTACTTTTTTTTAATATACAATTAATATTGTTCTTAAAAGTGAATATATATATATATATGTGTATGTATATATATATACATATATATGTATATGTATATGTATATGTATATGGGCAATTATCAATTTGTCCATAACTTTTGGAGAATCATTATTTTTTTTAATGCAGTTTCGTTTATTGGTATCATTGAGCTCTAACTTTATGGAAATGTACCATTCTGATCCCTTTGACTAATTATCTAACGGTCAAACTTTATAAAATTAATAAAAAGACTGATTTACCCTTGACTCTATTTAATTGAGTCAAAATTACAATTTTAACCTCAAATTTTAAGAAGATTATTAATAATTATAAGAGTAATATGGTCATTTTAGATTAATTTTTGAAAAATAAAATTTTAAAACAATTTTAAATGCCCTTAAAAAAAATTTAAATGGATCTCCACCGTCCATCAAGATTAATGGACGGTAGAGATCATATTGAAATTTTCAAGAGCTAATTGCATCGACATCTCCTAAGATTTTGCCAACTACAAGTGGAGTCAACTTTATCGTTTATTGACAAACATATTTTCTGCCCTTAGTAAAGTTTAGTCAAATATAACAGTTGACCGGGGAGGTCTTTGTCAAAAAATCCAAAAGTTGACTAATGGGAGGGGAGGTATTTATCAATAAAACCAAAAATTGATTCCGCCTATAATTGAACAAACCTCATAGGAGGTAGACATTATTTACTCAATTTTTAATGGAGATCCAAGAACAAAAAAAAAATCAATTTTTTTTTTCTATTCTTGGTGTGGAGATCCAATCTATCAAGAACAGTAAAGAAAAAAAAATAAAAATTTTTAAAACTCAAACAAGAACACAAAAAAAAAATAAAAATGAAAAGCTTGAATCTCCAGCGATGGAGATTGGTCTCCATCGCTAGAGATGAGGCTAACTCCAACGATGGAGGTTGCTGGAGATCTGGGTTCGTCCCAAAAAAAAAAAAAAAAAACGAAGGGTTCGTCTTCGAAGTGAACCCATAACACATAATTTCAATATAATCTCCACCATCCATCAATTTTGATGGACGATGGAGATCAATTTAATTTTTTTAATTTTTTAATTTAATTTATGTTAAATTTTTAACTAAGGGTAGTTATGTTGAAAGATTTATTATTAACCTATTGATAGGTTGAAAGATAAATAATACCCCTGGAACCGTTAAGTTTGACTAACGGTTGACTCACACAATGACCAAATTGATACATTTTCATAAAGTTAGGGCTCAAGAATACCAATAAACAAAACTACGTTAAAAAATTGATGATTCCTCAAAAGTTAGGGACCGAATTAATAATTACCTTATATACATAATCTTTTAAATTTATGTCGATCTTAATACTAACCTCATTTGTTGTGGTCGAATCATGGGACGATATTTTATATTTGCAAATTATTTTTATCTTTCTAACCCAAATTTTATAAATACAAACTATTAAAAAAAATTAAATTTATAAGAATCTATGTGAAAACTTTGTTTTATTCAAAATTACCCTCCTATTCATTTTAGTGTTGCTAACATTGGTATAGTCTTTTGACTCTTTGAACAATTGAACTGTAACTTTATATTTATTCCCTTCTCAGCCGATTTAGTCCTTTATTTTCACTTTTCACTTTTGCAAGCATATATTCCACGTTTACTTTTTATGCTTTTGAATTCTCTCTCCTATTTTATCTCTTTCTACTAATTTTTTATTGTTTGCTTAAAAGAAGTTTTTTTTTTTTTTTTTTTTTTTTTGAAGAGGCTTAAAAGAAGTTTCTATTTTAAGAAAGTAAAGATAGTTTAGCTGGTCTAAGAAATTTTTCTAGCTACTGGACAAATTTAATTAATTACTTACATGGTCTATTTCTTTAAATAACTTGATAAATCTAATATCAAAAGTTAGAACTCAATTACTAAAATTCATTTTTGGCAACAGCCATTGTTTATATATATTCTTTTAACAAATTCTATTGGTTGAATCTTTAAGTTAGGGTTTTATTAATTACAAAAAAAAAAATAGCTTACTAAACAATTCACATTTTTTAGGCCAATGTTTATTTCAAAATTTTCGTTTTACTGTATGATAGGAGTTCGAGTCTTATCTTTATTCATTAAATTACAAAGTGTAAAAATATCTCTCTCTTGTAGTAGGAGTTGTCATTTCAAATAAATACTGTAGTGTTTGATCTTCCCCCATAATTCAATTGATATTTTTTTTTTCAAAAAAAAGAAGCAAATAAGTAGTCATTATAATCTCCAATCACAAAAACATGTTAAATGACAATTTTAAACAATTATTAATTAAACTTGTCACAATCTCCGCAATTGCCTTGAAATTTACAGTCAATTTCACATCCACACAGTAAATATTGGACTTTAGAGTATATATATATATACATAAAGAGTAAAAGCATGCATGCACGTTAGAGGTATATGCATGGAATATGATATAGGTTTGAAAATTATAGCCAAAAGATGGTTGTCGTTTTATCCTTTTTAGGTGACAAATTGTCAACAAATTAATTGGTTACACAAATTACTGACGAATCCTCTCTCAAGTAAGTAAAGGATTAAGACATAATAAGTAGTTTAGTATTAAGTTACAAGTGTTGAAACATCATGGGTCATTTTTTTTAATAGAACATTTTAACTTGCTCATTTGACTTCACAATTATTTAGTTCTATTATGTTATTGCAAATTAATTAATTAATTAATTAATTGGGCCACCTAATAGTTAAATTGATTTGATTTCTATCACCTATATTAAAATGCATTTAAAATCACTTTTCGAAAAATAATTTGACTTCATCAAAATAAATGCTTCCATATGGTTATAGTTTCTTGTGTCAATTTTTTTTATATATAATATTAGGTAGTAAAACTTGTAATAGATGAAAAGTACTACATTTTAGGATAAAAAAAAGGGCGAATTGTATTCAAGTACCCTGATGTTTATTATAATTACACGTTTAATGTCAGTTTTATCATAATTACACTCGAATACCCTATTTTCAGTTGACCACCGTTAAAGTGACGGTTGACCAAACGGATTATAGTAAAATGACGAGACTGCCCCTGCACATATATTCTGACATCATAAAATTAAAAAAATAATTACTAAAAAAAGATAATAATTAAAATCTTTTTTTTTGAAAAAAATTAAAAAAATCACAGATCTGGAAATGGAAGAAATATCCAGATCTGGATTCCTTAATAGTTCAAAAAAAAAAAACCAAAAATAAAATCAAAAACTCAATTCCCAGATGGAGAAATACTCAGATCTGGAGATGGAAAAAGTTTTCCATATATGGATTCCTTAAAAGTTACAAAGGAAAAAAAAAAAAAAAATTGAAAACTCAACTTTCTGTGTTCGAACACAAACTCAGAGATCTGGGTTCGAGCACGAACCCAGATCTCTGGGTTAGTGTTCGAACCCGCTCTGGGTTCGTGTTCGAACCTAGATCTGGGTTCGCGTTCGAACACGAACCCTGGTTGTTGGAGCGATCAGTGGCGGGGGCGACGAACCAGCTGCGGGGGAGACGAAGAACAGCGACGGAGATCTGGAAACCATCAAAAAAATTTTTTAAATTTTTTTTTGGTGATGTGGTGGAAGAGATCTGAAAACCCAGATCTCTTCCATCTGTTTTTTTAATTTATTTTTTAATTTTTTTAAAAAATATTTTTAATATATTATTTTATTTAAAAATATGGTTATTTTTTTAAAATTAATTAAAATATGACGTGGCATGTTCTTATTGGTTGGATGATTTTTTAAAAATAAATTTAAACGTAAAAGATCAATTTACCCCTGAACCGTTTGGTCAACCGTCACTTTAATGGTGGTCAACTGAAAGTAGGGTATTCGAGTGCAATTATAACAAAACGGACATTAAACGTGTAATTATGATAAACGTCAGAATACTTGAGTGCAATTCGCCCTAAAAAAAAAAGATACAAGAAATTGAATTATTTTTCTTTAAAAGGAGTGTTATTGATAGGTTTTTCAAAAGTTTACTTCTTCCCATAAATTTATTTTTTTAAAAAATAATAATTCTATGGTACTTTTAACTAAAAACATTCTCAAACATATCCATTTGTAGAAATATTTTTAAATACCCTTTTTTTTTAATTTTTTTTAACCTAATATATATTACAAAACATATATACAAGAGATGTCTTTACACTTTTCAAAATACTTTAAATTATGTGGGGGTTGTATAATTAATTTAAATCTACACTTCACATTTAATAATTTATTTACTCTTATTTAATAGATGGAATAACGTTACGTTATCTCCTATTAATTAAAAATACGTGACATTAACTCAAGTTTATATAACTCTCTAATTAACCACTTCAAAAAAATACTCTTAAACAAACTATCGTCAATCGTCATATATTATTACATTTCAAATCTTGTAAGAGAACCATCCTCTCCAGTCCTCAGCTACCTACAAATTACAACAACGTGGGCATGTAGTGAATTCAACTGTCGAGAGTAATTACGCGAGGAACATTAGGTGAGCCAGACCTAATATAGGACTTTTGAGAGCCTTTTTGACTTTTCAAAGTCATAACAAGTTTTTAAGAGACCATGAAATTAATGTTACTTATCAGATGTGAACTTTTTAAGGGTACCTGACCTCTAATAAGAGGGCACATGACAAATTTAGTATGGTTAGTTGTATCGGGCCGTTTCACAGGACATGAAATTATGGATTTTGTCTAGGAAGAAAATAATTCAATGAAAATGATGACCATGTAATAATTGAAGTTAGAAAAGTCAAATTTAGGTGAAGAGTGACTTGGGAAGATATTGACTTTTCAATGCGGTTGACTCTCTCTCTCGAACTTATTCATGATTCATACTTGGTTCGTGTATCTGCTGTAGCAGGAGAGAAACTACCTCACTCATATGTACATTTTCAACCATGACCTTGTCATCTGTTAAATTTTGTCGAGATTACGGTGAAAGATACACCATGGATCACGATTTATATAATTTTTTTTTTTAAGTCACTGATTGTATGACAGAAGTAGAAAATATGACAATGGTTTCTTGCAAGTGCGAACAATTTCATTTGCGGATCGGATGACACGGCAACATGCATGGGAGCTGAACAATAATCTCCAAGTCAAACTGTATATGTCACCCATTTGAGTTAAGTGTAGAGTATTGATTGGGTAATGTCAAAGATATTTTATGGTTGAATCCACTTTTACAGATATCCGATCTATTAGTTCAAATCTTTTCATAGTTTTATTTATTGTGAAAATCTCCCATACCTCATATTTTATTTTATAGTCAATTTTTTTTCACTATGAGTATAAAGATAAATATATATATATATATATATTGAATTAAAATATTTTAATTTATAATATTAATGAATCTCTATTATCCATAATTTAATGACATTAGAGATCAAATATAAAAAATTAAAAATTAAAAAAAGTTGGATCTCTGTCATCCATAAATGGATTGTGGAGATCATAAACACAATTTTTTTTAAAAAAAATAACAATTTTTTTTTAAAAAATAAAAAATAAAAAATGGATCTCTACCGCCCATCTCTATATTATGATGGACATTAGAGATCAAATTTAAAATATTAAAATTAGGGATAATTATAATAAAGTACCCTGATATTTAGTTATATTGCAATGAAATCGTGAGTTTAGCTTTAATTGCATGTTAGTACCCTTGACTAAGTTGACCAGTCAAATATGACGGGTTGACTTTGACTTTTTGTGTAAAAAGACATAATTGCCCCTGGTTTAAAAAAATAAATTAAATAAAAATTAAAAAAAATTAAAAAAATTAAAATTTTTAAAAATAGATCTCCACCGTCCATCAATGTTGATGGACGGTGGAGATACATTTTAAAAAAAAAATTAAAATCAAACAATTAAAAAATATTTTAAAAAAAAAATTTTGGTGTTCTTGGTGGAGATCCAGATTGGATCTCCACCGTCTATCAACATTGATGGACGGTGGAGATCCAATCTGGCTCTCCACCAAGAACATCAAGAACAGATCAAGAACATAAAAAAAAAAAAAAAAAATTTTTGTTCGAACCCAGCAACTGAGTTCGAACGCGAACCTAGATTTTTGGATGGTGGAGATCCATTTTTTTAAATTTTAATTTTTATTTAATTTTTTTTTAAACCAGGGGCAATTATGTCTTTTTACATAAAAAGTCAAAGTCAACCCATCATATTTGACCGGTCAACTTAGTCAAGGGTACTAACATGCAATTAAAGTTAAACTCACGATTTTATTGCAATATAGCCAAACGTCAGAGTACTTTATTACAATTATCCCTAAAAATTAAAAAAAGTTGGATCTCCACTGTGCATAGATGGACGGTGGAGATCATAAATACAACAATTTTTAAAAAAAATTAGCAAAATTTTTTAAAAAAAATTAGAAAAGTAAAAATAAAAAGATTGATCTCTACGTCCATCTCTATATTATGATGGATATTAGAGATCAAATCTAAAATATTAAAAAATTTAAAAAAAGTTGGATCTCCACCGTCCATCTATGGAGGTGGAGATCATTAACACAAATTTATTTTAAAAAAATTACAAAAAAAATAAAAATAAAAAGATGAATCTCCACTGTCCATCTCCATATTATGATGAACATTAGAGATTAAATTTAAAATGTTAAAAAAATTAAAAATTAAAAAAAGTTGAATCTCCATCGCCCATAAATAGACAGTGGAGATCATAAACACAAATTTTTTTTTTTAAAAAAAACATATAAAAAATTAAAAATTAAAAAATAGATCTCCACCGTTCATCTCCATAGATTTTAAATATTTTAATTGTTTAATATTTTATATTTGATCTCTAATGTCATCATATTATGGACGGTAGAGATTCATTAACATTATAAATTAAAATATTTTTATTTAATATATATATATATATATATTTACTTTTATATCCTTGGTGCCCTAATGTTTTTAACAAGAAAGTTAATGGTTAAAAATATTTTGGTAATTAAAACTGACGGTACGGGGAAATTGACTATAAAATGAAATTACGGAGGAAATTTTGACCATAAATGAAACTATGATGAGATTTTAACTAATACATCAAATCATAGGGGGATTTTAATAATATGTCTAACTGAAAAAGTTAACGGTCAATGTCATTTTGGTAATTAAAACTGACAGTAAAAAAAATTTTGACGAATACACCAAACTATAGGGGGGATTTTAGCTAAAAATAAAACTAGAGGGAGGATTTTGATGAATACACCAAACTACTGGGGGAATTTTAATAATATCCCTATTTTGTATAAACAATTCAAAGAAAAAAAAGTCAATATTCATTTTTCCTTTCATTACTCCACATGCTTTTTAATTTTTAAAATTAATTTACTTATTTTCAATCGTGTAAATATAAATATTTTAAAAAGGAATGTGACATAATTGAAATAAAAAGAACATACATTTTTATGATAGAACCGATTTACTGCTGCCTTTATATTTTCTCTTTTTATTATTTTTTTTAAAGAAAACTTCAATAATATGGGTGGGTTTTAAAGAATTTATTACTAAACCAACTGACAACTTAATCTATATAGTAATGCTAGAAATCGTAATTTTATATTATTAATTTTAACATCATCCCATTATCCGCATGTTCAATGTAATTATATTGACACTTGATTGGGATACCGTGTGTTACTATTCAATTTAATAGGAAATGTTGCACACGCTAAATTGTTGCGTTTCTGTAGCAGAGGCAAACTTGCAATTTTGTCATTCAACTGCCATCAGCAAGCTCTCTTGTTAACCATGAGATTATTGAACTTTGGTACAATTGGTTCTCACCAGCAGCATGATTTCAAAAAGGAGAAAACAGTAGAAAGAAGGAACAAGAATCTTGAACCAAATTTAGGAGACAAATCACTCAACTTTCTTTCCCATTGTGATACTGATTTTCAAGACAAAAACTCATTCAGTAAAAGAATGACAAATCGGATAATAGCTATAAATCATCTTCTAACACCCTATTTTTTGGTATAAACTAGCAAATGATCATTTGTCTCCATCAATTTGTTGTACTAGGCAGTTTCAACTTGTTTTATGTTATTACTTTGGCTTCCGAGGCTTTCCCATCCTCGATTTTGCATATCTAGATTACTCGTTAAGCAAACCCTTTGGAAAACAACAACAAAAATATAATAAAACACATAAAGGCATTGCTCTGGAGCAAAAGAAAAATGCAGCCTTAAAAGGATACTCTAACCGCATGCCATCACCCGCTGGTGATGAGTACAGAATCGTGCCTTGCAGACTGTTGAGTGCTGCAGTAGAAGAGGCAGTATCCTGCATATTTAGTTGCATATACTTGATGAGGCTTTTCTCATATATTCAGTATAAAAGTTAATATAACATGAAGAGGAACATAACATGTAAACTAAAAGTGAAATTGCTATGCGAATTTACTGAAGACTTTATCCGAATAACTTTAGTTTCTTTTTTCTTTCTTCTAATCTGTTCTTTTTTGCTTGGAAAATAATACCCATATCCAAGTGGACCCTTCACCCCATATGCTTATTGGGAGAGGAGACGAGTTGTCATTATGTGAGTTTTTTCAGGATGTATGAGCAAGAAGTGTATGACAACTATAGGCATAAACTGAGCACCTGAAAGTCAACAAATGCAACCGGAGGTCCATATGTGCTCTGCATCTTTAATTTCAGAAACCCAGGGCACCTGAAAATAAAATTATCCAAAAGAAGATTAGAGTCCAAAAATACATTACACGACAAAAATAGTGACTCCTTACCTTGAAAAGACTTGAATTAATTCTTGCTCGGTACAGGTTGCACCTAGACTAGCTACAAAGAGTGTTGGACATGGGGTACCACTTTTTGGACCATGAGGAGCTGAGGAATTATTCTGTCATTGTAAGAAATTAAGATTATTGATAACAGAGAATAATTATTCAACTTGCACAGTCATGTAAAATTTATGGAACTCTAAACTAAAATGGGTTATCAATAAGATTGAAAAATAAGTAATGAACCTATAAATGAGTGCATTTACAGTACATTATTAAAAAAAGAAAAGAAAAGGAGTTCATCTACAAGATATATTGCATAAATACTGCAATTTTATCTGGAGAAAAAAAAGTAATGCAATACAACTGAAATAATAGTTTTTTACTTGATCTTTTGGATCCTATGCATTAATGAGGAGTTCCTATTGGCTCAAGTACTTGAAGAGTTTTTTTAATTTAAGAGCTCTAAAGATCCAACAATATCTATTAGTCAAAGAACTACTATATTCTGTAGAAGTTGGATACACAAAAAAACATGCTAATATTTTAACATTTTATGTGGTATTTTCTGACCGCCTTTAAGTTTTATACTAAATCACCAGTTTTACTTATTAAAATAACTGAGAGTTAAGCTTTAGAAGAAGTAAAGAATCATAAACAACATTCAGAGAACACAACCGTTAAACAATGAAATACATGTAAGTTGAAAGAAAAATATGTATATAGTGTTATAACAGTGACTCTTATGATGCATTTCAAAGCAAATAGATTTAGCATTAAACTGATTAATACTAAATACATCGCCTTAACATTAAAATAGAAGAGTTCAATATCAGAATATGTAAAAAAATCAAAACCAAAATTCAAAGATCACAGTCCTCATAAAATGATGAAAATTTTGCTTCCACATTTAAAAGAGAAAAATAAATTGGCTGCTTATTTGACATCCTGAAGCAAAAGCCAAGCAACTTATAGGAATTGATGTTAGAAAAAAAGTGAGTTCAAAAGTAACTTTACCAATTTGCCAGCTGTCATCTCATTTGCAGCTCTTGCATCAAAGTTTCCATGACTGAATAATTGTAAAACAAAAAATAATTAATAATAAGACACGGTTTAGCAAATACATGAAGAAGTGAAACTTAAAAGGGCAGATACTACAGTCCAACTTTGGGGAATAGGTCATGTAGTAGCTGCTTTTACTAAGACTTTGACCATCTGCTAGAAGCAATCACTTGAAAATAAAAATACAAGCTAATTAAGCTAGAGGTAATCCTTTCTAAGTAATGAAAATGTGCTCAAGTAGTGCAGATGACCTTTGTGTAGGTGGATAAGCAATCATGTTGTAAGCAGAATTAGTCATTCCAGGCATGTGAACGCTGCCAAAACCTGCTAGTGCCCAAACGTGCAAAACATGTGCAATGTGAGCTTCTATAAGAACATGTCTTCCATGTGACTCAGTAGTTAATTTGTAGTCCAAGGGTGGATCAGACATGCACCACACAGCTCATATCAAGCAAATAGATAACACACGAGAAAGGGAGAGTGCTTTAAAATAATTAATATGCATCAAAAGATCCAGAGAAAAAGAAACACTTAAAGAGTTCCACTGGAATAGGAGCTACCACGAGGAGTGCTCCATATAGCCTAACTGTCCAGGCAATCCACTTACCAGAATCAAGAGTTCCACTTGAATACGATCCTCTTGCTTTCTTATCTGAGCCAGTCCATTCATCATCTAATTGCCATATAATCAACAAGTAGACATGATGCAGTCAGAAATAAATCAAACTATGGAATGAAAATATTATTAAATTTAGAAGTGAAGAAATCCAATAAGCAGTAGACCTGGTCTTGAGCGCTTAGATCGAGAATTAGATTTTGCAAAATCAATATATAAGGTTGATCCTTTGTCAAGATCAAACACCATCCCCTGCAAACAAAGTTAAAAAACAAGGATTCTCAATCAATATTAAATATATCTGATATTCTGCAGCTTAACAGTGCAGTAAAAGTTCTCTGACAGAAGTTTTTGTATATCATAGCCACAAACTTGTAAATAATAAATATCATCAAGATGAACGAAAAATTAAAATTAATCCATGGCATATTTCAATGCATGCCAAGCCCCACACTGACTGTAATTGTTTTCTACTAGACTCCAGAAGAAAATAAAAAATAAGAGATCATCGGGTATAATACTCTTCAGTGTTGACTGATAAAAATTCTAAAGAGGCATAATTCAATTCCAGATTAAGTGAATTTATGCAACTCAGCAGCTTCAATTTAACTTGCACATATGTATGAGTTCCCCTTATTTCTTTGTTCTTTTAGAAAGACATCATTAGCAAAGGCATGATTAGATGAGACAAAATTTATTTCTTTACCAGACACCAGTTCTAACCTATAGAATTATCACAATTTGAAATATGCTAATAACATCTAAGGCATAATAGTTTGCAATAAACCAGTCTCAACGAGATATATTTTGCAAAAATAGTCACCGAGTAGACTTCAAATAAGACAACGATTTTCTATCGCATGTTTTATGTCAGAAACTTGATAACACAAAGACTACTCCTCTAACTTTTGTATACTTAGTACATGTGAGTAACCGATAAACCCAAAAGCTTAAGCAGTTAGGAAAGAGCCTGCAATAGTGTATATACTCTAACACACCCCCCTCATCTGCAAAGCCGGACTCCTAGTCTTGTCAAGTGGATTGATATTACTAAACCCAAAAGTTTAAGCTGATAAGAAAGGGCTCAACAATAATGTATATATACATATATATATATATAATTAATACTTGTAACACAACCCCTCACGTGCAAGGCCAGACTTATGGTCTTGTCACGTGGATTGATACACAGGTTAATGTTGTTTAGCGTTATAATTAAATATTTATTTATATAATGAGGGTTCCTAGGATTTGAACTTGAGACTGCTAGGTCAATTATGCTAATACCATGTCAATAAATGCCAGACCCAAAAGCTTAAGCTATTAGGAAATAGTCCAACAATAATATATATACTCTTAACAAATTAAGGAACTAATATTTTCCAGATAATTAGCAAATTAATTAGTAGCTTTTTTGCACTCATAAATACATGTACTCAGTTTCTAAATTCCACTTAAATTAGTTTGCTTTATAAAACGAACATGAACACGGAACACCAATACTTTAAAATTTAAATAGTAACCATTAGATATATTGGCAATTTGTAATGTGCATGTTTTAACATGAATGCAGCGAGTTTCAAGTAAAAGTAAATGTTCAGCGTGACATTAGCTATGACAACTATGGCAAAAGTTCTGTTCTGGCTTATAACACAGAGAATTAAAATATAAAAACAGTATGCTGTAATAGTTTTCAAACATCAAATGGGAAAAGTATGTTAAGATGTTCTTACATTCAGTGCCTGCATTGCTACAACTGCAGATTGCTGATCTGAGAATACTGCAAAAGCGAATGGCTGTCATCAAACCAAACTGTATCAGATAACAGAAACATAATAAATGACTATATACAAGATTTCACTTGAGACAAAAAAAAAAAAATATAAAAACAATGTATCATTCACCATTCCGCAGTTAGGTTTTAACCATTAACAAACATGGAAGAAAACATAGAAAGAAAGAAAGAAAAAACATTCAGTTAGAAAGGTATCAGTTGAATAGTTCAAAAAAGTACAATTCACTTATTTGCTGAGGCATTGACTCAAAAGAAGTAATCTTCCATGAACTGACTATTAAATAATTTACTGGAAGCAATGTAACTAAATTGAGAATATCCTGAAAGTAGATAAGCTTTATTTATTTAGACCTTAAAGGGAATGTAAAGCAAAGCTACCACGAAAGAGCTATAAAGAATATGGTGCTAGAAGTGTATCTAATATTGTTGTACTAAGATATGTAATGACACAGAACATTCTTACTGCTTGAAAGCAATTCAGATGAGTCTGTTTTCTGTAGCAGTAGGAAAACGCAACCAATTTTTTTACACCTTATTATGAATATAATCCAATAAAATGACAAATTTTAAATATTTTACCATTAAATTAATTTTAAGAACCTCAAATTTTATACAAAGTTTGGAATTAAGAAATCAAATGACTGTTTGGTATAAAAGACTCACGACCCAAATTCTTCATGATGATTATAAAACTTTTAAATCTGTTATTTACATTTCTAATAGAACAGATGCAGATACATTTCTAGTGGAACAAAGTGCAGATTTTTTCCAACACAAACATTTTACTCTATATTATTAACATTCTTACAATGGGAAAAAGTAATCTCTACAACCAAATTCACAATAATTGCAAGCACAAACAAAGAAGTTGACAATTCAAATGAGATAAATATAAAAGCAATTACAGAAGAATAAAAAGAAAGGGTACCTGGGAAGTCTGAGTGGGGCTCCGAAGATGAGAGGATTCGTAACCCGGAAACTCACGAAAAAGATTATAAATCTCCCTGGGCTTCACGTCTTCGGGTAGGCCCGCCACAAAAAGGGTGCGTACGTCGCCGTAAGAGCTGTATGTAGCGAACGGAGCCACGTAGGAGGCCAAAGGTGGTGGTGGGGGTTCTGCCTGAGGTATGTAAGGCTGCGGCAGTGGTGGCGGAGCTGCCGCAACATGTACTCCTCCCGGCGGCGGAGGCGGGTAGTAGGTGTAATGGGTACCCGGCGGCGGTGGTGGGTAGTATTCGGCCATGCGGAGCGTCAGCGTCACTGGTAAGAGTTCCGATTCGGGGCACAATAAAAAAAAAATTGGAGCCTTCGATTTTTACTTTTGCTGAATTTTATTTTCCAGTGGCTGTCTGGATGGGCCAGTTTCAGTCCCTTTCACTGTGTACAGTCGGGCCTTGCTAGACAAACCCCTTTCTATGCTATCCAATCTATTTTTTAATGGCTTTTGGATCCATTTGAAAAATACCAGGTCTCGTCGAAGTGACTGAAACTTAATAATATAATCCAATTAGAGAGGAATGCTTTCTAATAATACTACGCAAGGCAGAGACGGAACGAGAAACGGAAATTGAGAGAGTTGGAGTCCAAGATTCAATATCTATTACTATACATAATTTAATCTTTTTATATTTTAATTAAATATATAATATTTTTTTTCAAAAATTATAGGATGGATAAGGTCTCCTACCCTCAAATCAGTCTATTACTAATACAAGAATAATGCGATTAAATTTAATTGATTACTCATATGCATAGTATGAGTGAAAGACACACCATATATTAAATGTATTGAATTTTTTCTCCCAAATTAAAATATGTATAAAAATAAAATTAACTAAAACTAGGGTTTACTTAGTATATAGGAACTTTAACAATATAAGATAGTTAAAAGACAGTCGAAATCCATTTTCAATAATTTTTAATTCTTATTTTTAAAAAATTTTGTCCATTTAAAAAAATAAATAAAAACATAACAAACCAATGCCCCTTAGCCATAGATATTCCAAAATATGACTTCACAACTTTCAAGTAAAATGTTAATATTTAACTGTGTTCTTTTGGGAAAATAAGGTTGTTTAGATCGGAATATCGGATGGTGCAAATAGACGTTTTTTTTTTTTTTTAAGGAGAATATATATATTCGTACTGATGAGTGAGGGGTATACTGAATTAACCCCATAAGTGTAGCTGTATTTAGAAATCCAGTGGGGTGTACCGATAAAGAAGTCCATGGATTGGAGAAGAAATGGCGAATATACCTCAAGCCTGCCTGGCTCTCTTCTACGATCCATTTGTGAAGCCCAACCAGCCGAACACAAATTTGTCAAGGTAAATTTGCTGTGATGAATAATGATGCTTCTTTTCTCATAACAATAAAACGATTTATGAATTTGATCTCCATTTATACTTTTTTTTTTTGGTAAAAGAAAGTTGAGGCGAGGGGAAGCTACCCCAGTCCAGGGTCAGTGTATGCCATAGGCCTTAGTGAGAGATTACAATGGTACTTATAGATTACTCACCAACAGGGACTGCCTGCGAGACTCGAACCTTAATGTTTGCCAAGACGTTAGTGAGTAGTCAGCCAACTGAACCAACCCTTATTGGTTCATTTTATAAATTTTTATTCTTCTCTGTACGTTGTACACTCTTTCTTCTCTAGCAGATAATATGAGGTTTGTCTAATTGTATGTTGCTTACACACATATCAAGAATATTGTCAGATCGAGTTATATTCCTCTCCCCTCAAACTCATATCATAATAGTCCAAAAATAATAATTATGATCTAATATTTTTTAAAGAATAATTATCTAATAATTATGATCTAATATTTTTAAAAGAATAATTATCTAATATGATCTAATATTTTTTAAAGAATAATTATCTAATATTTTCTTTAGGATTGATACCAATTGAATAAAGGTATGTTGGGACTTAGCAAGATTAACCATTACAAGTGTGACCCGATAAACAACTCTCAGTATAGGGGAGAGGGCTCCACCCTTGGGATTTGAACACCTATAACATAAGTGAAAGGAAAGTGCATTGTTCATTAAACTATGAATAGATGTACATAATTATCTAATACTTAAATCTTAGGTTTAATTGATTTATATTATATGATCAAGTTATATCAACCTAAATTTATGTCTCATATTACTTGCTTTAATGACTTTATCTCCTACTATTCTATTGGTTGAAGGTTTATTTGGAACGACATTCTTTTCTTTTTAACATATTTACTATTTTTTTATATTATTAGGATGTATTTACTGACCGAGAACAAAAATCAAAGAGAATGGACTTTTATTGGAAAGAGAATAAGGAAATGGATCTTAATTCCTCTGGTAGCAGTGGGATTAAGTTCCCTATCGAGTAAAAATTTAATTTCTAATTTGTATGTGAGGTCCACATAACTTGATTTCCAATTGCTTTAGTAAATAATGTAATCACAAATAATGAATTAAATTTCATTTCTCTCGTTAGGATTCTTGATTAGTAAATGCGCCATATCCAGTAAAAATTTAGTTCCTAATTTGTATGTGAGGTCCATATAACTTAATTCTCAACCGCTTTAGTAAATACTGTAATCACAAATAATGAATTAATTTTGATTTCCCTCGTTAGAATTCCTGATTAGTAAATGTGCCCTATCAAGTAAAAATTTAATTCCTGATTTGTATGTGACGTTCACGTAACTTGATTCCCAACCGCTTTAATAAATACTGTAATCACAAATAATGAATTAAATTTCATTTTACTTGTTAGGATTCCTGATTAGTAAATATATATATATATATATATATATATATATACACACACACATGAAAGAGATTCAAACTTATTGTGACAAATTTCATTTCTATCTTGATAATTTTCATTCTCATTCAAAAATAAAAGGAAAAAGAACAAATAAAGAAGGAAACACTTATATATATACTAAATTTGAAAATTATCCCTTATCCAAATAATTATTGCTCCTAAAACCTGACCCACCAGCCCTAAGATAAGGTTTAATGACCCTAAATAATCATCCTAAGCAAATGATATAGCAGTCAATGTGTCAAAAATCCATGTATTTGAAGATAATCATTCTAATTTCTAATGATGGATTAATTGCAACCGGGACATTGGAACATTGAATTTTATTTAAAAATATATATATATATGTTGATTGATTAAAGATAGAATTCATGTCCCTTTCTTTCTTCAAGAACATAGCAAATGCTTATTAGGTCCTACCTCATTTGAAACAAAATTATTGTGACAAGAACATTTGTTATTTTAACTAAATTCAAAGGCCTGATCAGTGATCACATCGGCTACAATATCCCTTTCTTTTTTCACTTTAAATTGCATTGTTTTTTTATTTATGTCCAAACCAAAAGTATGGTTTCTGTTGTATATATGGCTCCTTAGTGCCTTTGTGAGAATCCCACATGGATTAAGAAACCATGGTGGGTTGGCTTTGTAAGGCTATAAATAAGCCTTCCCCTTTCACCTTTTAAACATCCCAAAATTATATATTTCTTCCTCTCTTGTAAAAGGGTGATTGCTAAGCTCAATCTTGCCCAAGTTGTAATTTGGAGTTCATCCAATTTTGAAGATAGTGGAAGTGGTCAGCGGCGCCCGAGGACGTAGGTAACATTTGTACCGAACCTCGTAAATTTCTGGTGTTCTTTATTTTTCCGCTTTTGTATATTTTTGTTTATTATCTGTTTCGGTTTCTTTCAATATTATTTTGTCGGGTTTGTTTGGAGTTCTATTCGCTGGTATTTGTGAATAGTAACTATTTCGGATAGGGAAAATATACCCGATTTTCCCAACAATTGGTATCAGAGCCTGGTTGTGTTTTAAGCTGCTGAAGGTGTCAGATTCTCTAGAAAATTCTTAGTATGCTCTGTGGTTGCAGTATTGTCTGATCTTCCACATCAGAAAAGAATTGCTCTTGAGTTTGCTGACTTTGTGGTTGCTGAAAGTCAGTGTGGTGGTGTGGAAAGTGCATGTCTAGGCAAGGTCTGGCTAAGGAAAGACTTGGTACTTAAGAGTGTCCGTTGTGACCCACCTCTCTTTCCTGGGACGTTACCTGGTGCACTATTCACGGCTACATACACTATTTCAGTATACGGGTACTGTTCATAAATACAGTACTGTTGCAGTTTTTTGAGTTTAGCAGCTTAAAGAAATGGCGGAAGAAAAGTCTACCTCATTCAAAGGCCAGTCATCCTCTCAGCCATCCACGTCATCTATACTGGGCAGGGCATCTGTAATGAAAATGAAGTTTGAGGTAGAAAAGTTTGATGGAACCGGCCATTTCGGTATGTGGCAAGGCGAAGTTCTAGATGCTCTCTTTCAGCAAGGTCTAGACATCGCCATTGAAGAAGAGAAACCAGAAGGAGCAGATGAAACTGAGTGGAAAAATATCAACCGCTTAGCATGTGGTACAATTCGTTCGTGTCTCTCAAGAGAACAGAAGTATACGTTCATGAAGGAGACATCTGCAAGTAAGTTGTGGAAGGCGTTGGAGAACAAGTTCATGAAGAAGAGCGGCCAGAATCGCCTCTATTTGAAGAAGAAATTGTTCCGATTTGATTACCTTCCTGGTACCACGATAAACGACCACATTACTGCTTTCAATCAGTTAGTAGCAGATTTGTTAAATTTGGATGAAACCTTCAAGGATGAAGATTTGGCTTTAATGTTGTTAGCCTCCCTTCCTGATGAGTTCGATCACCTTATTACAAGCTTACTAATTGGGAAGGATAAAGTGTCATTTGATGAAGTCTGCACTGCCTTATATAGCCATGAAATTAGAAAGAAAGATAAAAAAGAAAGCAGGAATGAAGCAGCAGAGGCACTGACAGTAAGAGGGCGTTCACAAAAACAACAAAAAGGAAGGAGAGGAAGATCTCGCTCAAAAGGAAGACTTGGTAAAGATGAATGTGCCTTTTGTCACGAAAAAGGCCATTGGAAGAAAGACTGTCCGAAGCTGCAGAAGAAAGGAAAAGTTGTATCGTCTGGTGCATGTGTAGCCGAAAGCAGTGACGATTCAGATTTTGCACTGGTTGGATCATCAACAGCATCCCATCCTGATGATTGGATTTTGGATTCAGCATGTACCTTCCATATGACTCCTAATAGGGAGTGGTTCTCTACCCTTGAAGAACTAAATGGTGGAGATGTTTTCATGGGCAACGATAGTCCATGCAAAATTTTGGGGATTGGTACAATTCGACTGAGGAATCAAGATGGCTCAACCAGAGTTCTGACGGACGTTCGTTATGTTCCAGATATGAAGAAGAATCTCATCTCTTTGGGAGTCTTAGAATCTAAAGGCTTCACTGTGACTATGCAGAATGGGATATTGAAAGTTACTTCTGGAGCACTTGTGGCAATGAAAGGCGTTCGGAAGAATAGCTTGTACTACTACCTTGGTAGTACAGTTATTGGGACAGCAGCAGCAGCAGTCTCTGAAGAGGAGAAAGATTCAAAAATTACCAAGCTGTGGCATATGCGTTTGGGACATGCTGGTGAAAAGGCTTTGCAAATACTGGTGAAGCAAGGCTTATTGAAAGGTGCTAGAACCGGCAAGTTGGATTTCTGTGAGCATTGTGTTTTGGGGAAGCAGAAAAGAGTGAGCTTTGGCACCGCACTCCATAATACGAAAGGTATCTTGGATTATGTTCATACTGATGTATGGGGACCAACAAGGACTCCGTCTATGAGTGGCAAACATTATTATGTCACATTTGTCGACGACTTCTCAAGAAGAGTTTGGGTGTATCTCATGAAGAGGAAGGATGAAGTGCTGGAAATTTTTCTCAAGTGGAAAAAGATGATTGAGACTCAGACCGGTAGAAAGATCAAGCGACTGAGGTCTGATAATGGGACTGAGTACACAAATGACCCATTTATGAGAGTTTGTGAAGATGAAGGCATTGTGCGACACTTCACGGTTCGAAAAACACCACAACAGAACGGAGTTGCAGAACGTATGAACCGAACTTTGCTGGAGAAGGTTCGGTGTATGTTGTCCAATGCTGGGTTGGGCAAGCAGTTTTGGGGTGAGGCTGTGACGTATGCGTGTCATCTCATCAACCGTCTACCATCGTCTGCACTTGAAGGCAAAACACCTATGGAGGTATGGTCTGGAAAACCTGCAACTGACTATGATTCCTTACATGTGTTTGGTTCCGCTGCATACTACCATGTTATGGAATCGAAGTTGGATCCAAGAGCCAAGAAAGCTACTTTTATGGGGATCGCATCTGGTTCTAAGGGATATCGTTTGTGGTGTCCTGAAACAAGAAAGTTAGTCATCAGCAGGGATGTTACCTTTGATGAATCTGCCATGTTGAGCAAGGTAACTGAGAAGACCAATGGAACTTCGCAGCAGGTGGAGCAAACTTCGAAGCAGGTGGAGTTTGAAAGTAGAATCATTGAACCAGTTGATGGAAGTAAAACAGAAGTTGATTCTCCGTTGGTAGAAGACGAATCAGAAGAAGAAGAGGTTTTAACCCAAGAACCTCTACAACAACAAGAAAGTATTGCAATTGATAGGCCACGACGACAGAATGTCAAGATCCCTGCTCGATACCAGGATATGGAAAACTTACCTACTCAGTTCAAAAATACGGTGGCCTATGCACTTTCGATTGTAGATGATGATGTTCCTTCCACATATAAAGAAGCGATCAGAAGTTTTGAAGTTGAAAAATGGAAGAAAGCCATGGATGAAGAGATGAAATCTCTTCAGAAGAATAATACGTGGCAATTGGCAAAACTACCTAAAGGCAAGAAGGCAATTGGATGCAAATGGGTCTATGCAAAGAAAGAAGGAGTTCCTAACAAAGATGGTGTTCGCTACAAGGCAAGGTTGGTAGCTAAGGGCTACGCTCAGAAGGAGGGAATTGACTATAATGAGGTATTTTCTCCAGTTGTGAAACATTCCTCCATTAGAATTTTGTTGGCCTTGGTAGCACAATTGAATTTGGAACTAGTTCAACTGGATGTGAAGACCGCGTTTTTACACGGTAACTTGGAGGAGGAAATCTATATGTCTCAGCCTGAAGGTTTCGAGGTTGCTGGTAAAGAGAATTGGGTTTGCAAGCTGAACAAATCGTTGTATGGATTGAAGCAATCTCCAAGGCAGTGGTACAAACGATTTGATCAGTTTATGCTGCAGCAAAAGTACACCAAAAGCACACATGATCATTGTGTGTATTTTCGTAAGCTACAAGATGATTCTTTCATCTATCTTCTATTATATGTCGATGATATGTTGATCGCATCAAAGAGCCAAGTAGAGATTGAGAGGTTAAAGGCTCAATTGCATCAGGAGTTCGAGATGAAAGATTTGGGAGAAGCCAAGAAGATTCTCGGCATGGAGATAAACAGAGACAGGAAGAAAGGCAAGCTTTGTTTGACACAGAGTCAATATTTGAAGAAGGTGC
Source organism: Xanthoceras sorbifolium (assembly GCA_003430845.1). NCBI lineage: Eukaryota > Viridiplantae > Streptophyta > Magnoliopsida > Sapindales > Sapindaceae > Xanthoceras > Xanthoceras sorbifolium. The sequence continues at coordinate 24,170,103 of CM010609.1, forward strand.
TACAACGTTTTGGTATGAACGAACAAACAAAACCTGTAAGCACTCCACTTGCTCCTCATTTCAAGCTTAGTGCTCAATTATCTCCTAAGAATGATGAAGAACGAGAATACATGGCAAAAGTTCCGTATGCTAATGCGGTTGGTAGCTTGATGTATGCAATGGTGTGTACAAGGCCTGACATTTCACATGCAGTTGGAGCTGTGAGCAGATATATGCATGATCCTGGTAAGGGACATTGGCTAGCTGTGAAATGGATTCTAAGGTACATTCAAAATACTGTAGATGTTGGTTTAGTATTTGAGCGGGATGATATAGTTGGTCAAGGTGCTATTGGATATTGTGATTCTGACTACGCGGGAGATTTAGACAAACGTCGGTCAACTACTGGTTATGTATTTACTCTTGCTAGAGCGCCAGTCAGTTGGAAGTCTACCTTGCAGTCTACGGTTGCTTTGTCTACTACAGAGGCAGAGTATATGGCAGTCACAGAGGCTGTGAAGGAAGCTATTTGGTTACAAGGTTTGCTTGAAGATTTGGGAATTGGTCAGAAGCACATCAAGGTGTATTGTGACAATCAAAGTGTTATTCACTTAGCAAAGAACCAAGTCTATCATGCACGTACAAAGCACATCGACGTTCGTTATCATTTTGTGCGAGAGATTATCGAAGAAGGTGGAGTGCAAATTCAGAAGATCCACACTGCAGAGAATCCCGCAGATATGATGACCAAGGTGGTAACAGCAATCAAGTTCAAACATTGTTTGAGCTTGATTAACATCTTACAGATTTGAGTTGGCACCGGCGTCGCTGATCTGGAGATCGAAGAAATAGTTTGAAAATCACTAAGTCGCCAAGGTGGAGATTTGTTGTATATATGGCTCCTTAGTGCCTTTGTGAGAATCCCACATGGATTAAGAAACCATGGTGGGTTGGCTTTGTAAGGCTATAAATAAGCCTTCCCCTTTCACCTTTTAAACATCCCAAAATTATATATTTCTTCCTCTCTTGTAAAAGGGTGATTGCTAAGCTCAATCTTGCCCAAGTTGTAATTTGGAGTTCATCCAATTTTGAAGATAGTGGAAGTGGTCAGCGGCGCCCGAGGACGTAGGTAACATTTGTACCGAACCTCGTAAATTTCTGGTGTTCTTTATTTTTCTGCTTTTGTATATTTTTGTTTATTATCTGTTTCGGTTTCTTTCAATATTATTTTGTCGGGTTTGTTTGGAGTTCTATTCGCTGGTATTTGTGAATAGTAACTATTTCGGATAGGGAAAATATACCCGATTTTCCCAACAGTTTCAAAGTTCAAAGTCATAGAGGCCCAAAAATAATCATAAATATACGTTACTTACAATATATAAATGTGTACACTCCATTTTTTTTTTTAATAATTTAACACTGAACGGACCAAGAGTAAATCAGAATATTCGGAGATTAAACACTTTCAACACTATGATCAAGCACATAGGGTGATCGTACAGGAGTTGAAATATAAATCGAATGATTTAAGGAGTCACAGTGTAAAGTTACCAAATCATCCTAGTCTCAGTGTACAAACACAGTCCACAAACCTCGTGAAGAATCTCATATATTTCAGGTCAGTATATAATATATATTGATGATTATTTATACGCGGATATAGATGCCACTGATAACAATAATAATAAAAAGTACTTCACTAGAAAAGTGCTTCCCGCGGTCCAGTGGTAGCTTTATATAGGGCATATACGATATATCATGCATGCATGCCTGGCCATGGAAAAAGAAAAACTGCAGCTTTGCACATGCATTTGCTGTCAAAACATTAATCAAAGCTCAGCTGGAAAGACGAAAAAGAAAGATGAGTAATAAAGCTTTGAGGCGCCATAAAAAAGCTTACAGAGTACAGACGTTGCATTGGTCTCCAGGATAAAATGTGATTGATCACAAGAAAAAGCAAGTATGTAACAGAATTTGGGGTGCGTTTTGGCTTATAAGATCGAGGACCACACATGCACCTCATTTTGTACTATGAAAATTATCGCTCAATATGGGTCCCTTAAAAAAAAAAAGAAAAAAAAAAAGAAGTACATTTAGGGGTAATTGTAAAAAAAAAAAACTCTCAAATTTAGGTCTAATTGTATATATATGAACCTTTTTTCAAAATTAATACAAACATCTCCTACCGTTAGTGGTCAACGGTTAAGATTAATAGTTGTTGACATGCGAATTTGGTCAACGAAATAGTAATTATGTATGACTTGGGGGATAAAACTAATAAAAGGATCAACAAAAAGATTTTTAAATTGGTCCAGCTTAAGAAAATGACTACATTCATTGTTCTTGGTATTCAAGTCGAGCTCAATGAATATGATTGCGGATCTCGCTTTTTCTATGTTTTTTTCTGGAAAAGTTGGTAAACTTTGTAACAGTGATAGTCCGTCTCTTTTACAGTGTTAAAGGGCTGGAGTCATCCTATTTTATATGGAATCTAATTACATAAATTAGCAGCGAAACTTTATCCCTAATAGTCGTGATTTGAATTGAATACAATTGCTGGGATCAAGAAATTTGAGACTGATTAGGAGTCTGAGCTATTAGTAAATGGTATTTATTGTATTATGGTAAGGGGGTACTGATATAAAGCTCCCTGTATAAATATAATTTTTTATTTTTCTATGGACGGTGAATATTCATATTTTTAATAATTTTTTTATGTTTGATCTCCGCTGAATGATGGATGGTAGAGATTTATTAATGTTTTTATTAAATTTTCAAATTTAAAATTTTTAGTTATTTACCTATATACCTTTGATGTTTTTAAATTTTCAATGGAATATTTAATATTTGGGGGTATTTTGAGAATTTAAACTAACGAAAGAGGGACGTTGGGGAAAAATAAAATTATAGGAATTATTTTGGCTAAAAACAAAACTAGAGGGGAGATTTTATACATTACACCAAACTATACAAAAATTTTAATAAGGACGATTATCAATTTTGTAACACCCCTTGACCCGACCCGTCTGAATCGATCCAGGGAGCGCTATCGGGTTTTCAAAACTTTTCTTTATTCTGTTATAATCTGAAAACCAAATAATTTATAATTTAAAAATCATTTCTAGTGAGCCTATTAAAAATCAGTTTTCAAAACTTCGGCAGAGTTTCCTTTATTTTTCTGATTTTCCAAAACCTATTTTCAACAAAACGAATCTAATACAATATAATTTCAACACTTCTATATCAAATTCTCAAATCAATGCGTATCCTGCCGTTTAGTGCGATTTTCCAATCATATTCAAATAAAACAGTTTATAAGTTATTATTTACAATTATTTGAAAATGAAAAACAGAAATCATAAAATAATTATTTACAAAATATAAATATATAACACAATTACAAATCTCTGTATATGCATGCGTATTCAACCATATTATACAACAATATATATATATATATATATATATATATATATATATATGTACCCCAGAAATGTGACTCTGCTTCTCTGTCTGCAGCTAACTCCTCTTCAGTCTTTTTTTTCCTCTGTATTTTTGTTACCTACGCGCGATAAAAACCGACGCGCTAAGCATATAGCTTAGTGGGTGTACACTAAACTCAATTATTAAAATCATAAATAACTTTCCATAATAAAAATATCACAATATTATCGTATATAAACATGTTATTATTCAAATCAAACACGGAAATAAATCATATGAAATCAATTCAATAGAAACAACTAAATTCAATTAATAATTCATACGAAACCGAATTATAAATTCTTTTATAATCATTTCTTTTCAAATTATTCTCAATTCTGGCCCTTTGGTATACTCAACATAATCCAGGACTGGAATATGGGTTGTTCGACCTTAGTGGATGTCTGTCGAACATAACTCCCAACCCGAGGATCGGCTCTTGGGGCTCGTACTATCCAGGGGTGGTACATATAATTCCCTACTCTAGGACCGAGTGTTCGGAACCTAGAGAGATATATATCTCCCTATTCCAGGACGAATCCTTAGGAAGGTACATGTCTCTCTACCCCAGGACGAATACTTGAGGATGTACGTATCTCCCTACCCCTGGACGAATCCATGGGGAGGTACATAATATCACATCAATATCAATATCGGTGCAGTACTGCTAAATAAACCCAGCTGGTATACTAACCTCCTATATCCGTATATATGTCCAAGTACCCTAGGATCATTTCAATACCATAATCTGAATTCTCAATTCATTGAATCAAAATATAGAAATTGAAATCAAATCATATAAAGCAATTTATAGCAATTAAATCAAAATATTCCCTTTTTTTCAAATTCCACAATATATTTTTTAAAACAATGTTCGTAATTCACACCATACTCTCAAATAATTTCCCTTGAATATAACGGCTGTAAATCGAAAATCGAAGTAATTCAAAATATTCACATCAAAAACGACATAAATACATAACAATCAAAATCATCAAATAAATTCATATTTCAAATCGAAAACGCATAAGAAAACCGCAAAGGTTTCAAAAGTGAGTGTACACCAACCTGGATACCGTTTTTACATCTTTTTCCTTCTGGGTTTTCCCTTTTTCCTTTCTCGTTCCCTTTTTTTCTTTCTTCTTCTCTTTTCCTTTTCCTTTCTCCTTTCTCCTTTCTTCTTCCTCTTCTCTTCTTCTTCTCTTTCTTTCTTTCTTTCTTTTCTTTTCTTTCTTCTCTCCGGTCTCTCTCTCCCTTTTCTATTTTTTTTTCGAGTTGCTTCCTCCAGAAGCTTATTTTTTTATAAAATTTCAGTCATCGCTACCTGTGGTCGCGCCACCTGGTCGCATTGCTCACTGGAGGAATTCCACCGCTTTCATCGCGATCACCCATGGCGGTACCTGGTCGCGCTGATGGTCGCTATGCTCACTGCCCAAAATCCACATTTTCATCGCGAGCTAGTCAGCGCGATCCTTGGTTGCGGTGCTCACTGCCAAAAATCAACATTTTCACCGCGAGCGACTCATCGCGATCTCTGGTCGCGGTGAGGGGTCTCGGTATTCACTGCCCAGTTTTCACCCTTCTCTTCATGCATCATTTCTGGACCGTTCCATCTGGTCCACTTGAAAACCATAAAAATATACATACATTTAATTACATTTTCCACCTCTCAAATCATAAATATTATATCCACATATTCAAAATCAATTATTTGAAATTAGGGATGTTACAAATTTGGTCCCTAACTTTTAGGAAATTATCAATTTTTTAAACCAGTTTCATTTATTGGTATCATTGGACCCTAACTTTATAGAAATATATCAATTTGGTCCTTCTGTCGGTCAACTGTTAGTCAAACTTAACTGTTCTAGGGATATTTTTGTCTCTTAACCTACCCATAATTAATTTTTTTTTAAAAAAAAATTAAATGAAAATCTCCACTCTCCATCAAAATTGATGGACAGTGGAGATTATATCAAAAAACAATTTTAAAAAATAAAATTAGTAAAATTAATTTTTTTTCAATTTTTAATTTTTTTTAACTATTTTAAAAAAAATTGATGTTCTTGGTGGAGATCCAAATTGGATTTCCACCGTCCATCAACAATGATGGATGGTGGAGATCCAGATTATCTCCACCAAGAACAAAAAAAAAATGAAGTTGAAGATCGAGGTTCGATTCGAACCCAGATCTAGATTCGAATTGAATTCAGATCTTCAACTTCAATTTTTATTTTTATTTTTTTCCTGTTCTTGGTAGAGATCTAGATTGTATCTCCACCAAGAACATCAACTTTTTTTTAAACAATAAAAAAAATTAATTGAAAAAAATTAATTTTACAATTTTTATTTGAGTTAACTACACTCAACCTACCTGAGGTTTGACTAATTACACTCGGAATCAAAGTTTGCATTAATTGACACTGAACTCCCCTCCCGTTAAGTTTGACCGTTAAAATAAATGGTTGACCATACAAAAATATTAAAATGACCAAAATACCCTTGGTTAAAAAAATTAAAAATATAAAAAATAAACTTTTTTAAAAAATAATAATGTACTAATTACACTCAACCTACCTGAGGTTTGACTAATTACACTCGGAATCAAAGTTTACATTACTTGACACTGACCTCCCCTCCCTTTTAAGTTTGACCATTAAAATAAATGGTTGACCATCCAAAAATATTAAAATGACCAAAATACCCCTAGTTAAAAAATTAAAAATATAAAAAATTAACTTTTTAAAAAAATAATAATTATATAAATAAAAAAAATAAAAAATTTTTTTATCTAAACAAATGAATCCAGTCCACTTTTAAAAAATATCTAAAAAATTTGTAAAATAATAATTTGAGATTTGTAAAAAAAAAAATCTAGATCCAATCTAGACCGTCCATCAGAACCATCAGATCTGATGAACGATCCAGATGATATCTTGACCAATTTTTTTTTAAAAAAAAATTAAAAAGTCCAGATTTGATTTGGACCGCCTCCACCATGGACAGATCTCCATGGATGGAGATTTCATCTCTCCATGGAGTTCCCTTCGCCACCGAAAGGCAGAGGAGGGGAGGCTCAGCGAGAGAGGCGAGCCTCCCCCGATCGTCATGGGGAGGTCTCGCCTCCCTGACAATGGGGACGCCGCCCCATTTTGCCAATAGGAAGGCGTCCCTGTTGTGGGGGAGGCGAGACCTCCCCACGACGATCGGGGGAGGCTCGCCTCCCTCGCCGAACCTCCCCGCCTCCGCCTTTCGGCGGCAGGGGGAACTCCATGGAGAGATGGAAGCTCCATCCATGGAGATCTGTCCATGGTGGAGGCGGTCCAGATCAAATCTAGACTTTTTAATTTTTTTAAAAAAAATTGGTCAAGATACCATCTAGATTGTTCATCAGATCTGATGGTTCTGATGGATGGTCTAGATTGAATCTGGATTTTTTTTTACAAATCTCAAATTATTATTTTACAAATTTTTTAGATATTTTTTTAAAAATGGACTAGATTCATTTGTTTAGGTAATTGTTTTAGATAAAATTTATTTTTATTTTTTATTTATATAATTATTATTTTTTTAAAAAAGTTTATTTTTATATTTTAATTTTTTAACCAAGGGTATTTTGGTCATTTTAATATTTTTGGATGGTCAACCATTTATTATAACGATTAAACTTAACGGGAGGGGAGGTCAGTGTCAATTAATGCAAACTTTGATTTCGAGTGTAATTAGTCAAACCTCAGGTAGGTTGAGTGTAATTAGTTTATTATTATTTTTTTTTAAAGTTTATTTTTTATATTTTTAATTTTTTAACCAGGGGTATTTTGGTCATTTTAATATTTTTGGATGGTCAACCATTTATTTTAACGGTCAAACTTAACGGGAGGGGAGGTCAGTGTCAATTAATGCAAACTTTGATTCCGAGTGTAATTAGCCAAACCTCAGGTAGGTTCAGTGTAATTAACTCATTTTTATTTTTATTTTTTTAAAATTTCGATATAATATCGATGGACGGTGGAGATCCATTTAAAAATATTTTTTAAAGGGCATTTAAAAATATTTTAAAATTTTTAATTAAAAATTAATCTAAAACGACTATACTACCCTTCCAATTATTAATATATTTTTTTTAAATTTGAGGTTAAAATTGTAATTTTGACTTATTTAAATGGAGTCAAGGGCAAATTAGTTTTTTTTACCAATTCTGTGAAGTTTGACAGTTAGAAAATTAGTTAAAGGGACCAAATTGATATATTTTTATAAAGTTAGTGTCCAAGAACATAACTAAACGAAACTGATTTAAAAAATTGATAAGTTTTCAAAAGTTAGGGACCAAATTAACAATCGCCCTTTTAATAATTACCCTTGCTTTTTATGCCTACTTTTTTGTACTCCTTGAAATTGAACCAGTGAGTTGATTTGCATGCTGATATGCTGACTGATTACAAGTTCAGAGTTCTTACAACTTTTTAATAAAAATAGTATGCGATAATAAATAATTTTTAAAGGATAAATTATAGCTTATTTATCTGAAATTTATCATTTTACAGGTAAAAATAACTTTATAAAAAATTAACAGCGAATCTCCTACCGTTACTATTGACCGTCAAATGCTAACAGTTGACCTTAACTAAAAGGGTAAAATGGTCAGTCATTGACCATTTAAATTAGGACAAATTACAGCCAACCTACCTGGGGTTTACCTTTTTACAGGCGGAATCAACTTATTGAAAAACTAATAGTTAACTCCCCTGCCATTAGTTAACCGTTATAAAATATTAGTTAATATTGGTCAAAGTCAACTATTTCAAGAGTATTTTAATCATTTTATTTTATTTTTAAAATATTTTAAAAAAATAACAAATATGGCACCTCTATGGATGGGAGATCCATGGAAACTAGCAAACTAGGGGAAGCGAAGAGTCTCCTCTGGCTCGACCTAGTGTGACGAAGAGAAGGGGAAGAGCCTCCCCTTCGTCGCAAGGGGAGGCTTTTCGCCTCCCAAGGTGCGACGACCTTCGTTGCGCGATAAAAGGCCTTCCCTTCGTGGTCTCCCATAAAGAATCTCCGTGGACCTCTAATGGATTCTGATTTTTTATTTTTATTTTTTAATATTAAGTATTTTTTTAATTATATTGAATTTTAAATTTTTTTATAAGTGGATGGTAGAGATATAGATTTATTTTTATTTTAGTTTTTTATTTTTTATTTTTTAATTAGGGGTATTTTAGTCTTTTTACACTTTAAAAAGGGTCAACGATCGTCTTTAACAATCAACGCTAGCGGCAGGGGAGTTAATTATTAGTTTTTCAATAAGTTGATCCCGTCTGTAAAAAGTTAAACCTCAAGTAGGTTAACTGTAATTTGTTCTTTTTTTATTTCAGTTTTTATAATTTTTTATTTTTTATTAGGGGTATTTTAATCTTTTTTACTTTTGAAACGATCAATAGTTATCTTTAATGATCAATATTAATGATAGAGTAGTTAACTGTTAATTTTTTAATAAGTTAATTATGTCTATAAAAAACAAACTCCAAGTAATACATTTTTAAATCCTTGAAAAAAGTCATATGTCATTTCATATATTAATCATATGTTATCTTGAATACATTCAATATATGAGTTATAGTTTTGGGTAATCATGACATTATGACTTTTAGTTTGTGTAATTCCGCTAATCATACATGTTGAAAATATTAGCTGCAAGTGTACATCTACTTTTAGCTGAATAGCTTGCATTTCTTCTATCACATTCGTGGTTGGGTTCATGCCCGACTCACTTTATGCATTTATAATAAGTGTAGTGAGACTCATATCCTGATTGTGTGCTTGAATTGTTTGAGGGGCTATGTATATGCATAATAAGATTGAAATAACATATACTCAATAGATTCCTTTTACACTTCTCCTATTGGTTGGATTGTATATAAGGTAATGAGTCATATGTGGGGAGCAATATGTGTTTGAGTGGGGAGCAATATGGATGATCAATGGGATCAAAAGGTGGTAGTATGTGAAGATCAAAAGACCCACATGGAGCAGAAAGCACCCATTAAGATATATATAAATATATATATATATATATATATATATATATATATATATATATATAATACTCTCCAACCCTTAGTGGATTAAAAAGTGTTCCAAATTCAATGGAGTGTTATTTTGAATTGATTTTGCACTGTATTTTAATTGGAGTCAAGATTGGGAGTGAATTTTTGATAAACCGAATGTATCGATAAATGGTGTCTCTCATCACATAAAATATAATACATGTCAAGAAAATGAACACATGCACATATATTTTATATGACTGAACCGGTGCACTACAGATTTAATTCAAAATCTGAATACAAAAATCCACCTCCATCAAGCAATAATCTTTTCCCAAGTCAATACCTTGGACAACCATCTCTATTTAAGTAATTATCACACAATGTATTGTTTGCGATTACCAAGTCACTGCAAATATAACCAAAGTCTCATGAGGGTGGTATGTGTGTTAAATTAGTTTCACAAATTCCCAAGTTATTATATAGTAAAAAGAATTGCATTGGTTGCCTTTTACAGTTGGAAATCAAAAGGGCTGCACTGCACATGATTTTTCTCTACTTAAAATTCTTAAATTACATTTCAACACTTGACATTATGATATGCATCTCAGTGGCAGCAATGGCACCAATCTCTATTTCTGAAACTTGCATATCTTCTGGGTCAAAAGACAGCATTATCAATAGTTTAGTGGGTAATCTTATATCTTTTGAATTTTTATACTTCATCAGAAATCTAACTATTTTTTCTGTTTTCAAAAACATTTTTCGTAAAACAGCCTCAACGGTGAGTTTATTGTACAAGAGATATGCAACTTTCCAGTATAAATTTACTTTTGTTTATGAGTACATTCAATCTACGGTTAATTGAAATTTAAAACATTTTAATAGTATGACTGTATTCAATTTAGATTTATAAAGAGTTCATAAAATTTTAAGAGTATTCAACCAGACTTTTAGAGCTTTATAGAAATTAAAATGATAGAATTTAATAGATTTTGATGGATTATAAAATGAAAAATATAAATAAAAAGATCCATAACAAATTTTTCCTTACCCAATGACAGGATTTCAAACTATTATGGAATGCACAATCAATTATTATTTTTTTTTTTTACAAAATAAATCATTAAAAATTCATTCAATTCCATATACAATGTTTGTGAAAAAAAATCCTTTCAGAGAGAATTCTAACAAAATATATATAAAATCTATGAAATGGCAAAATTTATCATTTTAAAAAAACCTATTAAATTCTAACAAACTCTAAATTAAATAACATGTATATTAGGATTAGGGATATAATATATATATAAGTCAGCACCTGTTGGTATATTATAATGAGCATCCTTCAATTTAAGTCCTTAAATCAATTAAATTTTTAAAAAAAGTCTTTTAACAATAACATTTGGATCGAAAGGTATTAAGAGGTACTAACTTGAAATTTTTTGTCTCAATATATATATATATTGGGTTTGATGTAATTACAAATAAATATTTATTAATTCGTATTTTCTATGAATAAGTTAGATTAAACTCTTTGTCAGTTTTTTGAATTTAGTAAAAACCTCTGTCATTCTGCAATTCTTCAAAAATCTCCTTTCCGTTTGCACCTTATTTTGTGAAAAACATCTTTTGTAAGGAAAGTCCATTAATGGAAAAATCAAACTATATATAATCTCCATAGATTTGGCCCTGCATTTGAAGCTATTCCCAATTTAAAAATGCTTCTAATTTATAACGACAAAGCCAATACCCCTTTCCATCAACAACCCAGAATATGACTTCTCAGCTTTCCTGGAAAATTTTTGAGGTTTCTGGGATTTCTGTCAACCATTTTCTTTTGGCTGCAAATAAGGTTGCACAAATGTGTCGGTGCAGACAGAGACATGTTAACAACTAGATTATGTTATATAATATAACATCACAATCACTTAAAAAACTGAAAAATATTGATCAAAAGGGCCGTTCAAAGATCACATAATTGGCTAAAATCCAAGCTAACGGTAAGTGAAGATTGAGTGTAGAGCAAGGAAAAAACTTGGGACTTGGGAGTTGTAGATTTCTACAGTTGGTATGCATCTCTTTTGTTCTTTTCTTCATTTGAAGCAAAAAGGTATAAAACAATTCATTTCTTGTGGGGTTAGTTTTGGGTTGTCTTAGATCTTACCACAGTCAATTTCAAGCAATGTGGATTGATTGTTAATTTATTTATTATATAAAAGAGCAAGCTTAGCTTTTGAATTACTTTTAATAGTCCAACCAACCACTAAATGAAATTTCTTTCTGGCAACAGAAATTTTGTGTTTTGTATTATCCATTTGGATTTATTATCTGCAAATTTGGCAATAATTAAGAATATATGTTTTTGAAAAAAAATAATAATAATAACTTAATCTAAGCTGGTAGGTAGTGATGATAAAATGTAATTTCTGCTGCCAAGGACTTGAACCCAGATTTCAAATTGAAAAAATTGCTTAACTTTTTTTTTTTTTTTTAAGAGTAGATTAATTACAAGCTTGATGAGACTTGTCGAGATGAATCATACATAACCAGGATATCTATTCCAATTATAGGAGACGTCTATTGCTCTCATAATACTGCATATATAGTAGTAGGGTTCAAATCCTATTGTGTACATTTACCTATATTGTGTTAACAGAAAATAAAATAAAAAAGACAAATTTTATGTTAATTGGTTTGAGGTTTTTTTTTTTTTTTTTAAACTCTACCCTTGATTTTAAAAACTAATGCAAAGTATTACACTCTCACACAACAAAGAAGTCCTTAATTATTTATAAAAAAGAAGATTAAAAAAATATCGAAAATCCAAATTCATCTATAAAAATATGAAGAAAAGAAAAAAAAACTGAACTTAATTTTTATTTTTTAACGTTTAATACTAGTTGGGTCAGAACTCAGAAGTTTAGAGAAATCTGTCAGTAGTAACCATTACAACCACAACTTGAAAAGCGAATTGAACCCCTATAACAAACATAAAGAATAAAATACAATTATCATTTAACCTACGAGTAGATATGTAAAAATTAAACTGAATTGATATATATATATATATATATATATTTTTTGTTATATATGGTTTGAAGAAGAAGGAAAGTAGTAGGTGACCTGTTTTCTTTTGGTGTGGGTTTGGTAAAATGGTAATTGATATTTGATTGAAACAGTTGAGAAGGAAGGAATAAGAAACGAACAGCAATCCACATCATGTAAAGGAATCTTCAACCATTGAATGTCAAAAGAACAATAGAATTAAACAAATAAATAAATAAATTATGAGAAAAATTGAAAGTTACCAATAACAGAATAGACCCGAGGTGCAGGACCAGCTCGATGCAGATAAAAAATATAAAATAAACCATGTGAGGTAGGGCCCTGAAAACAAACTGTTGCTTATTTATGTTGTGTTTTTATTGTGCCTATCACTTTCGGTTCTTTTTTTTTTCTTTTTTATTTTGCTACTTCCACTCCCTACTTCACCGTCCATTTTTTTGCCAGCCTACGTGAGTTTGATGATTTTTTTTTTTTTTTTAAACAAAGGATACCATAGCCACGAATAGAATTATCGGAGATAAAACCTTCAACACACGAAGGATAATTCTTTATCACATGAAGGATGATTTTTTTTTTAATATTTGATAATTATATGATAAAATTAATATAATTGCTTTCTTGTGTATGAAATTAGTATTGCCGATTACTCTCCTGATATTAAGGACCATTTTAAAAAATTTTGAAAACTATCTTATATGAATTTAATGAAGTTTTTTTAAAAAATTAAATAGATTTTTGATAAATTCTAGAAAAATTTAAATTCGAGATTCAATTTTTATATAACATGTGTAATGCTAGTTTGCCCAATAAAATTGTCAAAATTCATTTTAAAATTTACGTTCAAATACGTGAATTGTCAGTGTCATATTATTTACCAAATCATTTAATAATTTATAAGGTGTTAACAACTCACATGCTACATCATTTATGCATGAATTTAGATAAATTTTTTAAACAATTTAACATTACTCATATAATATAGTTATTGATTTTCTTTTTTTAATAATTTTTAGATTCATTGCTCAATAACTATTCATGTGTTGTATAATAGAGTACCTTTGAATTTCCAAATTAGTTCATGTAATTTTCTTTTAGGGAAGTTCATGAATTTTTTTTTTATTTTATTAAAAAAAAACCTTTCTTCATAGTTTATAAATTTTTTTATAAAGTGTATTATAAATATCTCTTATAATATATTTACAAAACACTTATATATTTATTCATCGATTTAAAATATAAAAAAAAACCAGTGGAATAAACGATCTGGATTATAATTGAACCATAATTTAGAATTAGAAAGGTCAAAAGCTGCTTTTTTTTTTTTTTTTTTTTTTTTATGTTATAATAAGTAGGTAGCTGCCCTTGTATCTATTTAGAGGAAGCTTAGAAGTGAATGCCTTTAAGAGAATTTAATGTCTTATTTACCTAACAAATGCAAATAAAAAACAATAACTTCTTTAAGAATTATAATCGTTACAACCAATTGAAATCTATAATGTGACGTAGCATCTTGGAGTTTGAAACATTATAAGTTTCTTTTAGAACTAATGGATTCAAATTTAAGTTCTCAACATGATATTTACATCGGATTGCAACTATTAAAATTGATCTCAAATCCCATTATTTGTCTAATTATGCCTCCTATAATAAAATATTTTTTATTTTTCAATTAATCTCAACTTATAATATATTAATCAGTAAATAAATACAAACTAATATTAATTTAATTCATTTATCACATCATAAATTGAGATATAAAAACTAAAATGTCTATCATTATTCATAATAAAAATAAAATGGTTAATTTTTTTTTTTGAGAGCTAAATGGTTAAAAATTTTAAAATATTATATGAGAATTAATGTATAGTGTTTCGTAAAAAAAAAACATCATTTCATTTAATAAAGAACTAAAAATTAATTATAAAAGCTCCTAATTGCGAGAAATTGCACTCATTAGAATCTTTGATACGACAAAAATTGCTATAATTTTAAGGTTGAAAAGCATGCAAATGGTTTAATAATTAATTAAAGGGCATAAACCATTCAAGTGTATATATGCATTCTTTTTTCGCCCAAAACAAAAAAAGAAAAGAAAATTAAAAACCAATGAGATAGAAGATTTAGGAGGTGGGTCCCAGAAAGAAAGGGGCAAAACGGGAAAAAAAACAAAGATGCCAAACCAAAGTACACCTAACAGTAATGGTATTCAAGGTCGTGTGAGTGTTTAGTCAGCAGTACTCAGTACCCACCCCAGTAGAGAGAGAGAGAGAGAGAGAGAGCGAGCAGCTAACGAAGATTGAAGAACAAGGAAAGCGATTGTTTGTTGTTATTGTTGTTGTTGTGGCAGTTATCTCTTCCAACCATTTGGTGCTCTTCTTCTTCTTCTTATGATTATTTTTTTAATTTTTCAAACAAATCCAAAGCCCCGCCTCCAGTCTCTCTCTCTATCTCTTATCTGTTAAAATCCAGATTCCGTCCCCTTCTGTTGACGCATCGTTTTCTTTATCCTAATCTCTATTGATTACACAATGAGATTAGTTTTCCTGCTAAATTAATCTTCCTTTCTCGTCGTTTCTATTTTACTCGCTCTCTCGAGAATAGAAACTTTTTTTTTTGGAAAAACAAAGAAAGTTTTGTCCATGGAAGCCTCGCCGGAGAATTGTAGTGTAAAAGTTGCAGTCCACGTACGTCCGTTAATCGGCGATGAACGCGTCCAAGGTTGTAAAGAATGTGTCACTGTTACTCCTCGAAAGCCCCAGGTTCTGTATCTTTTATCTATGTTGAATTCTCCTCCATTTCTCGTTTAATCGAATTGATTGCGTTCTCAGCTTCTATGTTTTCAACATGTGCATTGTGTTTCTCTTTTTAGACGACTAACTTAAAAAAGAATTTAAGTATGTTTATTGCATTAGTTATTGGTTTCTGATTTTATTTGGTAAGTAATGTAATCTCACAATTGTTGGAACATGACTCACTGAAACCACCTTAAAGGTCTGTAATTTTCGTTTTAAAGAATGTATAGTTGGAACTCGTCGTGGTAAGTATATTGCATGCACGGATATGATATGGTTTATGATGTTGCGTATTTCTGTGTCAAAATTATGGTTGAACATCGTTATATTGCTAAGGTGATTTGGCGAAGTCTGTGAAATTTTCTGAAATATATTTCTGTGGATTTTTATACTGCAACACAGTACTTATAATTTTAATGACCATGATCCAGGTACAAATTGGTGCGCATTCCTTCACATTTGATCACGTCTATGGGAACGGTGGTTGTCCGTCATCTTCCATGTTTGGAGAATGTATCGCTCCTCTTGTTGATGGTTTATTCCAGGGATATAATGCTACTGTTCTTGCTTATGGTCAGGTAATATCTGTCCTGTAGAAAAGCTGCCTTAAGTTGAACAATCTTTTTCCATATGTTCTCCATTTCAATCATCAGTTGACGTATGCAAGTACTGCAGACAGGATCCGGCAAAACATACACCATGGGAACTGGCCTTAAAGAAGGTAGCCAGATGGGACTGATTCCTCAAGTTATGAATGCATTATTCAACAAAATTGAAACATTGAGACATCAAACAGAGTTTCAATTACATGTTTCCTTCATTGAGGTACTTCCATTATATAATTCATTTTTCTATTTACATTCCTAGATATGCGTTCAGTTGTGCTAGAAATTATAGCACTTCTTTGTTGAAGTTATTGGTTCCGTGCTAGAAAATGATTGCTTGATGATTGATTTCTTGTCAAGCACTGCTCTCCGTTTAGTTCTATATTTCCGTGCTGAGGAATTAATTAGATGTTTTGGATTTGAAGATTTTGAAGGAAGAAGTGAGGGACTTGCTGGATTCTGTATCTATGAGCAAGTCAGTGATTGCTAATGGACATTCTGGGAAAGTTACTGTTCCTGGGAGGCCTCCAATACAAATTCGTGAATCATCAAATGGGGTCATAACGCTAGCAGGGTCAACTGAGGTTGCTGTTAGTACATTACAAGAAATGGCTGCATGCTTGGAGCTAGGATCGTTAAGCCGAGCAACAGGAAGTACAAATATGAACAACCAGTCCAGGTAAATCACTTTGAAAATCCAACTCTTTCTTTCCTTTCTAATGAAAGATTTCTGACTAATGAGTCAATTGTACTTGTAAAATTCGAGGCATTTCAATTTACCCCATTCAATTTGAGAGCTGTCTTGAATGTTCAATTTTACTGGTGTGAGATCTGATTTCTTGTATAAGGTTACTTAGCTTTATCACTCATCATGCCTTTGCTCAAACAATTATCTCATAAATCTTTACATTTTTAAATCTTCCTAGATTTCAACAGGGTGCCTAAACAATGAAAGAAGAGGCTCCATAAACATAACATTGATAAATTTGATATTAAATCAAAATCTTTGAACCTTCTAAATGCAAGCATCATTCAGGATGTTATGTTCATGTAGTGGTCTTGAGGTTGGTAACTTGCTGAATTTAATTTAATACAACAATAGTTTCTTTCTTTCTAAAAAGAAAAATAATTTATACTCTTCTTGTTGTTGTTAAAAGAATCTTTAGCTTCACTATGAATCTTTATAGTCTAATGGTATCTCTTCCTCTTGTATGTTTATTAAAGTCGGTCCCATGCAATCTTCACAATCACATTAGAACAAATGCACAAACTCCATTCAGTTTCTCCTGATAATGACACTCCATATGAGGATATGGGTGAAGAATATTTCTGTGCAAAGCTCCACTTGGTTGATCTGGCTGGATCAGAACGTGCTAAAAGAACAGGTTCTGACGGACTTCGTTTGAAAGAAGGTTGGTTATCTGCTTATGACTTAAAAATATCTCTAAGCATGCTAATCGTGATTATTGGCATTCTTTTTATGGCCTGAACAGGTATATACATTAATAGGGGGCTTCTTGCACTTGGTAACGTCATTAGTGCACTAGGAGATGAGAAAAAGCGGAAAGAGGGTGTGCATGTACCATACCGAGACAGTAAATTGACTCGACTATTGCAAGTAAGATTGACATTATGTTTAACTTCTGCTTATGCAATAATCGAGTTGTGTGAGTGTATAAGTTTACTTGCTTATTCATTGCTATCTGACATCAAAATCATACAAGTTTATAGTTACCTTTTGCTTATTTGTTGTATCATTGTTACATAATTACATATGTATAGTAGTTGTCTGGAAAATGAAAGATATGGTCATTCAGCCTCATCAAAATTAAATATATCCAGGTTCTGCACGAGTATCCCATGCTTTATTAGATAATATGTTACACTAATAGCATATACTTTTACATACACTTGTAAATACTTGTCTAATATTTGTTATAAATCTGTAGAAACTAGATATCTTAAATTGTTTTTGCAACTATTCTTATCTGTAACAATGCTGGGTTTTGTGTATTTATTGACAGCATTCTTAAGGTCTTTGTTTGATTGGTCTTAAATATTTTGTTCTGGACCTTTATTTATTGAACTATGATATAATATTATTTATTAAGTGATAAGTAACAACTAATGAAACTCCTTTCTCAGCTAGATTTATCTTCATCTTCTTCTTTGATAAGTTTCCGAATTATTCCTTGTGACAGGATTCACTTGGTGGTAACAGCAAAACAGTTATGATAGGTAAATCTATATGTAATTATTTGATTGCTCAATAGGATTCATACAAATCCAATTTTGAGTTTGAAATTTAATAGTATTTATATCTTTCCGTATATTTTGCAAATGACACCCTTCTTCCAGCTTGTGTAAGTCCTGCTGACATTAATGCTGAGGAAACTCTTAACACGCTCAAATATGCAAATCGTGCTCGCAATATTCAAAATAAACCTGTTGTAAGTTTCTCGTGTAGCTTTGTCATGACTTGTTTAGTTATGCTCCCTACTCTGCTATATGTCGATTATAAAGCTTGATCTAGTGTTAGATTCCATATCTCCCAATATAAAAGGAAGGAGCATTATTTCATTATACAGGTTAACAGAGATTTAATATCCAATGAGATGCAAAAGATGCGCCAGCAGCTAAAGTACTTACAAGCGGAACTTTGTGCTCGTGCAGGAGGAGTCCCATCGAATGAAGTGCAGGTATGTGCCTTCTATAAAACTATCTTTTGCTCAACGTTGGTTGATTGTACATCAATTTGTGAGAGGATATTTGGAATTGATTGATGGTGCACATAATCGTTTTCGTTAAATAGGTTCTCAAAGAAAGAATTGCTTGGTTGGAGGCTACTAACGATGACCTTTGTCGAGAACTTCATAAATACCGCAGCAGACGTGCTGTTGTGGAGCACTTTGAAACTGATTCTCAAGTATGTTAAGAGAAACTCTAAATTTATATATTTTTCTTTTCCTCTTTGTTCTCTTTCCAAAAAGAAAATTTCCCTCATGTATAAATTTAAATGTCGACCTTTTCTTTAAATTAATGGAATATGAATGTTATTGAAGTGCTTAAATACTATTGTTGGGTTATCTTCCTATCAGATTAAGCTTTTGGGTTTATTGGTTACTGACATGGTATCAGAGTTTTGTTATACCAAGGAGTCCTAAGCTTATTCTGTTAAAGTATTTAAATACTATTGTTGGTACTTATCAGTTTAAGCTTTTGGGTCTGTTGGTTACTAACATGGTATGAGTGTTGGGTTCGAGTCCCCTATGTGATAATATTTGAATTTGTTATTTGTTATATGAATTTGTTGTGTGTTTGAGTTTGGACTCGAGCCACGTGATAAGCCTGTTGGTCTTGCACGTGAGGGGGTGTATTAGAGTGTTAAAATACTATTATTGGGTTCTTTCCTTATCAGCTTAAGCTTTTGGGTTTGTTGGTTACCAATAGGTTCAAGTTCCCCTGCGTGATTATATTTGAATTTTTTACTTGTTATACGAATTTATTGCGTGTTTGTATTAGGGCTTGAAGCATGTGTCAAGCCTATTGGCCTTGCTCGTGAGGGGGTGTGTTGAAGTGCTTAAATATTATTGTTAGGTCATTTCCTATCAGTTTAAGCTTCTGCGTCTGTTGGTTACTGATAGATGTCTTAGTCTTATTTTTTCAGTGACAATTTAGTTTAATTTTTGGATTGGTGGTTACGTCATTCACATTTTTTATTTCTCAGGATGGCTCTATCTGTTCAGTAAAAAGTGATGGACTTAAAAGGGGCTTTCAAAGTATGGACTCATCTGATTATGAGATGGATGAAGCCATATCAGGTAAACCGTTAATTTAGCTGTAAGATAATGTTGGAATTGAATGAACTTCCAAGAGTAGATCCCATAGATGTCACGTGGATAATAATTTAGTATACAACTCGCAATACTTCAGTGTCTTTTTTTCCTTTTCCTTTTTCTTTTTCTTTTTTTTTTTTTTTTTTTTTTGCATTTTGGTATGATTGCCAATTCATGCAGGTGAAAATTCCAGGGAAATTGATGAAGTTACAAAAGAATGGGAGCACACAGTTTGGCGAAATACCATGGATAAAGAACTGAATGAATTAAACAAATGTTTGGAGCAAAAAGAGGTTTTATTTATAGGCTTTTTTTATGCACACTCATAAATCCTACTTTTGTTTTCTGCTCAACATTTTCAATAAATGAACTTTTTTGAAAAGGTAGGACCTCGAAAGTAATAGTGTTCATTTCTAATTAATACAGAACTATGAACCAACATATTTTAGCATTTTAATCTTTTTTAAGTTGCAATTAACTTTCCTTTTTTTACTTCATTTAACCAGCTTGATAGTGATGCACAGGCATATTTTTAAAGTGGTTTAATGTTCACCAAGTATGTATCATGTCGTGGCAAGCCATAGAATATTACTCTTACCTCCAGACTACCTTCTATAACATCAATAAACCTTTACTCATCATCCTAAAATGCTTTCATCTTTTAATTATCAGAGTTTGGCATGGTACCGTTAACTTTACATCTACTCTGTGGAATAAGCAAGGCCTTTTTAATATTTTTGCAGTCTGAGATGAAACTTTTTGACACCGAAGCACTTAAGCAGCACTTTGGAAAGAAAATCACAGAACTTGAGGAAGAGAAAAGGATAGTGCAGGTTAAGTATCGACATTACTTCATTTTCATTGTTTGCTACACCTTCATTTTGATGGCTGACGTTAAATAACACCACTACAGCAAGAGAGAGACTGTTTGTTGGCTGAAGTGGAGAATCTTGCTGCTAATTCTGATGGACATACACATAAAATGCGAGATATTCATGCTCAGAAATTAAAAGCACTCGAGGCGCAGGTGCATTAAGTTCTGTTTGTTGTCATTAACTATATTGCTTGATTAATTTTGATCTAATTTCATTATCTAATCCAGATTTTAGACCTCAAGAAGAAACAAGAAAGGCAGGTTGAACTTTTAAAGCAAAAACAGAAAAGTGATGAAGCAGCAAAGCGGTTGCAAGCTGAAATTCAGTATATTAAGGCTCAAAAGGTTGGTTTGCAATTTGGTCCTTCTACCTATTTTGGATCACATCTAGATAAAGGACCATAATGTATTCATGATTTTGAATCTGGTTGCTTTTTCATTCATATTATAGGTTCAGTTGCAGCATAAGATAAAACAAGAGGCAGAGCAATTTCGACAATGGAAGGCCTCTCGAGAAAAGGAATTGCTGCAGGTGATTCACTAACAATACACCCATATTCTCTACCATTTTTTCTTCTTGTATAATCGTCAATTGCAGAAGTGCTTGTATTTTGAAAATCACGTTTCAATGCATTGAAAAACTTGAGATTTCCAATGAACAGACGGGCATTGACTTGATATCATCTT
The DNA here is from genome assembly GCA_003430845.1 of Xanthoceras sorbifolium. Classification (NCBI taxonomy): domain Eukaryota; kingdom Viridiplantae; phylum Streptophyta; class Magnoliopsida; order Sapindales; family Sapindaceae; genus Xanthoceras; species Xanthoceras sorbifolium. Next base: position 24,191,478 of record CM010609.1, read on the forward strand.
CTCTAGTTCAATTGAAGTCTATTTATTGAGGCAGATGCCCATTGCACATGGGTTGGAAAATTTAAAAGGCTGTTGATGAAGTAACACAGTGCAAGACTTATTAGATTGTGACATCTAATGCTTGTTATATGCTCCGGACATAAAAACCAGATCTTTTGTTCCTTCCTTTTACATTGGTCTCCAATATGTTTAGTGCTTCATTGCACATCTTATTAAACTTTCTATTATTGATTTTATAAAATTCTTATTCTTTAAGGAACTATGTCTGTTTTAACTTCATTTTTTAAAGCATTTCAAGAACCATTTTGATGCTTGTGTTACCTAATCATGACTCTTAAAATGATACCTTAAAATGCTTCTGTGATGTTGGAATAGTATTTTTTAACTTGGGCTTGATTCTCTTATCCCATGTCCTGCATTTTGTTGCAATGCTCTTTCTGCATTCTCTTGTATGTCTTGACATTTAGTCTCTCTCTCTCTCTCTCTCTCTCTCTTTTTTTTTTTTCTTTGCATCTCTCAATCAGCTAAAGAAGGAAGGAAGGAGAAATGACTATGAACGGCATAAGCTTGAAGCGCTAAATCAACGCCAGAAAATGGTAAATGGTTATCATTTGCTTGTGTTTGATATCTTTATAGAAATATCATATCTTTATGTTGTAATACTTATAGGTGCAAAAACATAGTCTTTAGAGATTCATAATCAATTTATTATGGTTAAATTTCTATTTTTGATACATCGCGCTTTTCTCCTATATTAAGTTCTTTCTTGTTCAACTGCATAGTAATATTGCGATACCTTTGATTTATCTTTTCCCCTTACATGCATGGAGTCTAGTTACAGTCAGTATAAAGATTTTCTTAGGCTATGTTGATTTTGATTTGTCAAGAAAATGCCATATCCAATCTGAAACAATTATCTAGTAGTAGGTTTTGGAAGAGTAATGATTTTCAAAATCCAAATATTTGGACATTCAGTCTTGCTTTAGTATGACCTAGCGAAATACATGTTTACTTGGAAGGCAACATCACAAAACTGTGACAATTGATCCAATCCCCTCCTGGTAAAAGATGTGAAAAATGAAATAGACTTGTAGATAGCAGACCCACTTCTCCTCTTTCTTTCCACAAAATTTAAGATAGATATGCTGTCAAGATAAAAGAAAATAATAACACAATACAAGTGGTATATGAACAAGAGCAATTACCTGGAAAGGAGGATTCGTTGATACTTTAGAAATACGAAACCTTGAAGAAGCTTGCAAAAAGAAGAGGAAAAAAAAGATTAATTAAAACTGAAGTGAAACCAGCCTCTGTTGAGCATAAATGAAAAGAGTATGAAGTCAAATGGGAATGGTTTATTTGAAAATTTTGAAACTAAAAGGAAATTTATCAGAAAACAACAACTTATTGCTATACAGGATTGAAACTGTAGGGTTGGATTTTACCCATGAAAATCTGAAACTTCATGGCATTGGGATAATTAAAAGTTCTTCCTTTCCACCAAAATGATTGTCAAAATTAAGTTTTTTCTTCTTTGTGTACAACACTTCGATTCTTCTTTACTTATTCATAAGATGCAGTCTGTAAAGATTCAAACTGTTGCAAATCATCGTACTTCTTGCAGGTTCTTCAAAGAAAGACCGAAGAGGCAGCAATGGCTACCAAAAGGCTAAAGGAGTTGCTGGAAGCTCGCAAGTCATCTTCACGTGACAACTCAGGTGAATATCCCCTTTTCAGATTTGTAATTACTTGGTCTTTTCTTTTCCTTTTCCTAATTGTTTGCTGCATCTTTCAGTTAATTCCGCTGGACATACACCCAATGGGCAGGTACACAATTTCTACTTAATAATCCTAATAGAGCTGTATGTTAATCCTATATTTAGCAAAATCTTTTCATTCTATCAGCTTGTTTGATTGCTGTTGGTCAGTCCTGATCAATGTGAAATCAGAGCAAAATGTGTTTTAGAATAGTATTTTGTTTGTCAACCATATAATTGGGTTGGCAGCTTGGTCAAGTTGATTATACTCAACAGTTGAATATGTGGTCTTTTTCTTTTAATGCGATAACAACTGGATTAGGTAGTTTCAAACATAACCTGCAGCCACCTGGATGTGTCTCATTGCTGACTTTAATACTATGCTAAAAAATTATGGTAATTTTTTTTTTAATTTTGTGTTGTATTTTCAGAGCAATGAAAAATCTCTACAAAAGTGGCTTGACCATGAGCTTGAAGTCATGGTGAATGTGCATGAAGTTCGTTTTAAATACGAGAAGCAAAGCCAAGTGTATGTTTTGGGCACTTTCTTCTCCTTAAACTTGCTATCAATTGTAAGCTTTTGTGAAATGAATTGCCTAATTGATTTTTGTAATAATGTAGCCAAGCTGCATTGGGAGAGGAATTATCTGTATTAAAACAAGTCAACCAGTTATCTTCAAACGGCCATAGTCCCCAAAGAGAAAAAAATGGACATTCCCGGTTTGTGACATTTTTTTTTTTTTTTGGTTTTACCTTCTTATCTTTTACCCCAATGTCATGTATGCTCTTAGTGAAAATGCTGAGATTTGACCTTAGCAGTATACTTCATATTTCATAATATAAATTATTAATCTCCAATAAAAGTGTCTTATTTTCTACAAATAAGATATTCTTTTGTGTCTTATTTTCTACAAATAAGATATTCTTTTGTACTAACATGTTTCTGTTCTATAATTAATCAGATTGTTATCCTTATCACCAAATGCAAGAATGGCAAGAATGGTTTCTCTGGAGAACATGCTGAGCATGTCTTCAAATGCACTCACAGCAATGGCTTCCCAACTTTCTGAGGCAGAAGAAAGAGAGCGATCTGTGATTGGTCGTGGGCGTTGGAACAATTTGCGTTCAATGGGAGATGCCAAGAATTTGCTTCAATATATGTTTAATGTTGCTGCAGAAACAAGGTGTTTACACAACCTGGTGATTATATGATTTTGTTTTCAACTTTTTATGCTAAGTTGCATCACGGTTGTCCAATGAGTGAAGTTATTTTAAACTGACCCATTTAAGAACTTCACTGATGATCGATGAATAAAGATTAAAAGTTTTATAAGGTAATAAGAGCAATGATATAAGCTAAGCAACAAGAAATAGCAAAAGCCTACTTTCATGCCCTTTTAAGTCTTATGTGAACACACATGTCCCAACCTGCCTGAATTTATTCTTAGGTGGTATATGGAATTTAAAATGGAGTATCCAGTGGATAGTTAAATTGTTAACTGTTGTCAAGTTGATTATCACTGTGGGTAAGAATATTAAATTCCTTATTGCCAATATGAATCTCCCGTGTACTCTTCTGTCTGTTATCTTGTTTAGCAAAGTTCAGAAACACAAATATATGATTCATGGACACTGAGTTTTTTGGTTCATGACATTTCTCTCAGTCCTCCAATTACCTTTAACATCTCTTGGTGTCTGGTCTCTCTTAGAAAGAGAACAAGATTTTAAATTTCCCTTCTTTGGGTCATTCCTGGGTACTTTGCTGGCTGCAAGAAAATTTAACCCCCTTGCTAGCTATCTGGTCATTCTAAATATAAATATGTTAAATGTACTTTTCTTCTTCTTTTTTTCAGTAAACACAATCCTCAGCTTTGTCAGGTTTTGCATTTTATGTCTTCTTTGGCCTTCTTTTTCTCTTTTCTGTTTGATAAGAACATTCTCATTTGCTGTTGGTTTCAATGGTGTTGATCACTTTGTTGAACTAGCGGTGATTTCTTTCATAAATGTGTTACAATTATATTCATAAATATAATAGTTGCTGTACACGTGTCGACAGGTGCCAATCGTGGGAAAAAGATATGGAAATTAAAGAAATCAAAGAGCAGCTGAATGAACTTGTAGCCTTACTCAAGCAAAGTGAAACCCAGAGAATAGAACTCATGAAGGAGCAAAAGATGAGAGAGCAAGCTGTTGCCATTGCGTTGGCTACATCAGCTTTGGTGAGATTATCAGCTCAACACTCTATATTACATCATTTCTTCTATTTCAATACATCTTAGCTCTGGTAATAAATTTGGATACGTTATCATTTCCTGTATTGAAGCTTTGAATAGCAAGGTCAATATATAACATCCTCATATAGGCTGAACTATTATGAGGATAATGGTGTTTGCTACCTTCTATAACTTTATGTCCTGTCCATTTGTGACAACGAAGAAACATAAGAGACCCAGATATTTTCTAAGGTGCTACAGAGAAATTGCTGTCATATTTTGACTAAATTTGGACTTCAGCAACAATGTATTTCAATATTTGTTATTTTTCTTACACTTCTGAAGGGTAATGAACAGGGAAACTCACGCAATTCATCAAAAAACTTCGCGGACGAAATGAGTGAACCCTTATCTCCTATGTCGCTTCCAGCACCGAAGCAACTCAAATTTACTCCTGGCATTGTTAATGGGTCAGACAGAGAGTCACCAGCATTTCTGGAGCAGACACGAAAGGTAATATTTTTGCTAGATGCTGTCTTTTGGATTGTGGTCTTCCTGCTTGATCAAGAAAGTTGAAAAGGTTGTGGTTGCAGATGGTTCCAGTTGGACACTCGTCAATGAAGAAACTGGCAACTGTAGGACAAACTGCTAAACTCTGGAGATGGAAGAGGAGCCATCATCAGTGGCTCCTTCAGTTCAAATGGAAATGGCAAAAACCATGGAAACTATCAGAATGGATCAAGCACAGTGATGAGACAATCATGAGATCAAGGCCTCGTCCACAGGCTCTAATTGATATGATATGATAACCTCATATACGCCATCTCCCCTTTTTCCTGTATATACATCTTGAATGCTATATATGATCTGACCCATGGCTAATTGAGAATACATTATGACTACAGGTAATCTTTCTCTTACTGATTTAACATTTTATCGAGTCTGATAGGGACAGTGGAAGTTTACTTGTGCTTTTGTAGGGTTAATTAATTTTCTTGTTCTGACTTGAAAATATAGATGCCCCATCCCTGATGGTTTTTTTATCCCTAGATAACTTACACGATTCCTTGCCTTGCCAAAACTTACAGAAGTCCATGACAATGACTAATAACCATTGACATTTTAAAGTAAATTGCAATCTGTCGTCCTGAGTAACCAAAACTACTTGCCAACGTTAATTGTGTTTTGACCAGAGCACGACCAATTGAGAAGTTTGTATTTGTTAATACTACAACCGAAAAAATTATATAAAGTATTTATTTATTAATATTCTTCTCTCACTTATGGATGCAGGAATGTTGTAAATAGGGAAGAGGAGGTTGGTGCTTCGTTGGTGTTACGGCAATGACACATCACTGGGAATTGGAGTAACTCAGATTGATAATCATCAAATCAAGCACCTTATCAGGCTGGTGGGATAACAAAAGTTGCAGAAACTATCAAAGGTTGACTAAGAAATGTTGTATGGCATGCGATTGTGGTTGTGAGCTGCTGTATGTTCTTAAATTTTTTTGTTTTTATTTTTCCGGTTGTTATTAGTCCACAGAAGTAATTCTCCCGTCAAGCGAAAAGTTTTGTCAATAATTGTTCTTCCGAATTGAATTTATTTTTCATGTATATATTCAATCTTTTTGAGCTTGGCAAAGCTTGTAATAATTGTTCTTGTTATATTTAGGATGAGGTGATTAGTTTTTTTTGTCTTTTGTTTTGTGTATATGGTTGAGCAGAAACTTGAACAAGGTTGATACTTCGTTCACACAAAGGGTTTTTGTCAACTGGAATTTCTTGATGATTGCTTGTTGCCTGACCTGAAATTATCTATACACGGATCTTTGTTCTCCAATCTAAATTAAAACGTTACGAGAACACTAACTTTTTACATGTCCATCAAAATAAAACTAGGATGTATGGAGTTATTTAGGATGTATTCGGTTATGCTTTCTATTTTATTAATTTTTATTTAATGAATTTTGATGTGAATTTTTAAATGGATAATAGTTCAATAAAATATAACACTGAGAACGCCAATATATATTTATTCTTTTAATATATTAATACATCACTTTCTGTGTCTTACCTGTCTAAGTGAAAGTTACAACTTTCTAAATCATATTTAAAGAAGTTGTATAATTTATTTATTTATTGAAATACAAAATAATTTAGACAATAAAAATTAGTTATTCAAATAATTCCTAACAACTTTTAGCTTGTTTCTCGAAAATAAAATCAAAAGTCCAGCTAAAAGAGGTTCAATGCATGGAAGAAAAATCACGCATATGACCTAAACAACAGTTAAAATGCACCATTTGGGGAGAGAATACAAAAGAAAAATGCGAGCTTTACTTATGACGCAAGGAACGAAAAGGACCAAAAACTCCGAGAAATTATGATATACATATCCCACTGCAAAAAGTGATTTCGAACTATCATATATACGTATCCAAAAAAAAATTCTTCAAGCTAAGCTTCGTTGTTGAATAAGATTTTCAAACTTAGCTTTGTAACTTCCCTTCCTATGATTCCTTCTTGGGACAAATACTTACCATCCCTCCAAGATTGATTTCCTTTTATGTATCCGTTCGATCGATTGCAGACAAAAGTTATGACTTATGAGTACCCAAAAGATGCATTATCCTCTGTCATTGCACTCTCCTTTATCTCCCGTATCATCTTCAACACTTGCCACATTGCTGGCCTCTGTTCTGGTGAGGTCAAGCTACAAACACTAGCAACCTCCGTAAGCATTCCAAGTCGGGTTTCTTCCCTGCCATTGTCATCCCTTGCCGCTCTGACCCACTCCAGCATATCATGTGGCGCAAGGAACGGATGTTGAGATGGATGTTTACCGGTCAAAAGCTCCAGTAAGAAGACACCAAAAGCATAGACATCAGATTTAGAGGTGCCTCTGCGCCTAGACTTGCGGGTCTCAGGGGCTTTACAGGCTGCAGAATCAGGATCTTCAGTAGAAGAAGAAGAGTCTGCTAGGATGGAAAGGCAGTAGTCTGTGATGCAGGCCTCAAACTCAGCCCCGAGGAGAACATTGGAGGATTTCAAGTTTCCGTGGATGAGTCTCGATGCTTGGTGGATATAAGTAAGGCCCTGGGCTACATCCTCTGCTATCTTTAAGCATGACGTCCAGTGAAGTGGCTTTGCCCTTGTTGATCTTGAACCTGCACAAGTTTGAATTACATTAGTTTAAAGCATGCTTGGCTTGGGAGCGTGCAAGCATTCATCCACAATCCAACATTTGTTCAATAAAAGATCAACTAATTAAAACAACTTTGATCAAAGATTAGTGATCAGTCCATCAGGTATAATCTAAAACAGTAAAAGCAATCAGTACAATTTACAGTACTTGTTAAAAAAATATCTTTATGAAATATACTTATAATAATTTTTTTTTACATAATACTAAATTGATGTAAAGAGCATCTTTAAAGAATATGCTATTTTTTATGTAATATTAACTAATTTTTATTTGATAACTTATACAAAATTAATTAATTTTTTTAACATTCTTAAATAATTATTATATAATATTAAAAAATAATTATTCACATAATTAGTCATATATTTTTTTTTAATGGTTGATCAAATCATACTTTAACTTAAACATAATTTAACAAAGCTTTTCATTTAATAACTACATTTTATTCAATTTTTCACTAAAATTCATAAACATTTTCACATCTAATTTTGTGAATTACTATATTGCTCCCACAAATGTTCAATGAATTATTGTTATCGTATGTTTTATTGTTAAATTATGTTTTAATTTGCTTTATTTTATAGTTTAATTTCAGATATGTATTTAATTTTACTTAATTTTAATGTTATTATTTTTATTATATTACTGTATTTTTATATTATAATTATTAAAAAATTAATTTAAAATAAAAAATTTAGAGATAAGGTAAAAAATAGATTAAATAAATTAAATTTTATATATATATATATATATATATATGATATTAAGTTTATTTTTGAACACCTCGGAACAAGATTTTTTCTAATGGTATATTTTTTATAATATTTTAATTTATAAATATTATTATTTATTAAATTTTATAAATATTCTAAATTAATAAAAGAATATAAACAAAATAAAATTTATTATTAAAACTAAATAAAGAAACAATTTGGTACAGCACTGCAGCAACACCAAATCATTTTTTTAGTTTTTGATAATTCCATCTATACCCCTCATGTTACAGTTCCAACAAATTTTATTTCCTCTTCAACCAATTTAAATTTATTTTATACATTTTGATAAATAAATAAATATATAAATTAATTTATTATAAAAAATACCATACTTGTGAAATTATTCTCGTTGAGAGCTTTAAAATGAGTGCAAATTAATATTATTATTAAGTTTTTAATTAACTTATTAATTATATATTATAATAAATTTTGTACCTTTTAATTTAACTTAAATTTTTAATGTATAAAAAAATTTATTTTATCAATTATTATTGAAAAAAAAAAATAGTAATAGTAACTTAATAAAAGCAATAATATTAAATTAACTTAAAATAAAATAGTTAATAATAATAATTCTAAAAAAAAACTATTAATAATCCAAAAGGTTATCTCCATTTCCGTAATCACCAAAATGTTGAATTAAGGTATTGGATAATTTGGATGATATAATTATTGGCTAGAAAAAGTAGGGGCATTAAAATTTAATAAAAAATTAATAGTAAAAAAATAAGCAGATGAAAAAAAAGAGAGTTCCTCGAAAAAAAAATAAGTGGATAAAAATTTAATTAGTTAGAAAAATGAGTTGAAAATAATTAGAATAATATTACATTAAAAATAAAAAAATTATGTGAGCATTTAATTTTTTTTTTCATATAATGTGTAATTATTTAAGAGTAACATTTTTTAGTACTAAACAAATAAATCAATATTATTAAAAAAATTATGTATAGAATATTATTTAAAAATATTTTTTGTCCCAATTTAGTATTGAATGGGTTAGAGTGGGAAAATTTGATATAAGAAGATTCTAAAAAGATATTGTTTTTACACCATTTTGATGAATTGGGTTAGGGCATCTCCAATGTGTGACACCCAATTTTACACCATTTTGATGTTAAAAAAACATGTTTAAAGAATACTTACACTAAATTTTTTTATACTCCAATATTATTAACACTAAATTGGTGTTAAGAGTATGATGTAACTTATACCAAATTTAGTGTTATTAGAATATACAAGATTTTATTAACACTCCAATATTATTTTTTTATTTAATAACTTATACAAAATTAATTAATTTTTTTAACATACTTCAATAATTAATCATATAATATTAAAAAAGAATTATTTACATATTTTTTTTAGAGATGATGTAAAAAATAGATTAAATAAATTATATATATAATATTGGGTTCATTTGAAGATTTTAACGAGATCTTTCCAACTGTATATTTTTTCATAATATATTTTATTATTTATCAAGTTTTATAAATATATCAAATTAATAAAAGAATATAAAGAAAATATAATTTGTTTGAACTAAGTAAGGAGGACAAAATGATAAATTTGTAAAAATTATTAAATTTGGTGTAGAGAGCAGTAGCAAACTAGCACACCAAATAGTATTCATCTACACCAATTTTTTTATTTTTAAAAAAAATTGGGATTTGGTGCTATGACACCAATTTGGTGTTTGCACACCAAATTTGGTGTCTTAGGCAGGGTCATTGTAGCACCATTTTGGTGTGAAACGTGTGATTTGTTTCCAAAAAAAAAAATTTAGTGTGGTGAATAGTACTACACTAAATTTGATGAAATTTGGTATGATACTATTCATCACACCAAATTTTTTTAACTTTTATAAATTTCCTATTTTACCATTTTTTAGTTATTTCAAACAAA